>JASPKZ010007807.1:5000-602500 GCA_030220185.1 Diploptera punctata | reverse complement strand
AACCAAAGGATGCCCACAAGGATCATGTAGCGGACCTGGCTTTTGGACTATCATGTACAACTCACTGTTGAATCTTAACTTCTCAAATCACTCTAATGTTATCGCTTTCGCTGACGACCTAATACTTCTCTCAACAGGAAGTAACGACAATGAGTCAGAAAATTACGCAAATACTGACATAAGAAAAATAGAATTATGGGCTAACAATAAACAAATCACATTCAATGAATCCAAGTCCACAGCAATGTTAATATCAAGAAAAGGACCTCAATAAATAAAAATATCAGTGTATACGTCAACCATGAACGCATCAAGCAAGTTCAAGAAATGAAATATCTAGGAATCCACTTTAATTGCAAACTAAGCTTTGATAAACACATTGAGATAACAACTAATAAGGCTATGAGCCTAATGAACATGTTAAGAAGGGCAGCTAGATTGCAGTGGGGACTGGGACATAAAGCATTAAGGACTATATACAATGGAGCAATCTTACCTATGTTAACATATGGGGCCCCAATATGGGAGGAAGAATTAAGAAAACAAAAAAAAATTAAAAAAGTTGAAGAGGGTTCAAAGAATTATAAATGTCACCATAGCCAAAGCCTATAAAACATTACCATATGAAGTATCTTGTATCTTAGCTGGAATTAAACCCATAACTATCAGTATACAAGAAACAGCCCAGTTATATAGAGCCATACACGATGACCACACAAACATTGACACACCACTCAAAAAGGAGGAGTGGCCACATCCGGCAGAAAGAATTAATGTGGGCGACATTGAAGAATCGAACAACTACAAAATAAAAATATACACTGATGGCAGTAAATTCCAAGGAATGGTAGGGGCTGCTGCAGTTATCTTGAAAAACGGAAAATTAGAGCATACAATAAAAGCCAAACTGTCCAATCGTTGCTCAAATAATCAAGCTGAACAGATAGGAATTCTTAAAGCTCTAGAAGCAATATCATCAATTGACCAAAACAGCTCTGAAAAAAGTTTTGTTGCAGTTTATACAGATAGTCAAGTTACTCTCGACCTAATTAAAAACAACTTCAAACAGGGATACATCATATCAAAAATAAGACAAACAATAGCAAAACTCAGGGAACAAAATTGGATAGTACATTTCGGCTGGATAAAATCACATGTTGGAAATTATGAGAATGAAATGGCAGATCAATTGGCAAAACAAGCTGCAACAGAAACCAGCGTAACCGTAGAATATACAAAAATACCTAAATCATCAATAGTTGCCCAAATAAAAGAAGAAGGAACCATTAAATGGCAGAACGAATGGGACAACGCAGATAAAGGAGCCACATGTAAGAAGTACTTCCCATCAGTCAGAGACAGATTAAAACTTAAATGTGAAATAACTCCAGAATTTTCTGAAATGGTAACTGGTCATGGAAAAAATAAATCACATCTTTATCGTATTGGAATATTAAACAACGCAACCTGTCCACGTAGAAAAGCAATTCAAAATGTAGAACATCTGCTTTATAATTGTGAATTGCAGCAGCATTCTAGAAATAAGTTGAAAGAAGAAATCAGCAAAGAAGGAGGAACATGGCCTGTGACGGAGAAAGACCTAATACACAAATATTTAAGACATTTTAAAAAATATATAAAAACAATAGTGTATGAAAATGAGTGATTAACAAGTGACGAAGATAAAAAAAACATGTAAACAAAAACCAAATATGTGATGTTATGTAATGTTATGTTATCTGATTTTATGTTTGTTATGTTATGCATGTAATATTACTACGGTAATGGGGCATGCTGAAAAAAAAATAAATGAAAAAAAAATAAAAATAATAATAATAATAATAATAATAATAATAATAATAAGAATAATAAGAATAGTAAAATTACACAAAAATTACGTACAAATTACAATTTTAAGATATTATTAAAATACAGACTAAACAAAATACAATGATGAGTGATCTAATACTAGCTAATACTAACAAAAACATAGAATATAATAAAATTAAAATGATATAAAATAAAGTAAGTAGCTTCCTAGATGATTATTAATGGAATGCTCTATATAGTTGTTATGCAGTTAATGTTTTCATTGTGTCGAACTTAAGATATCAGTTAATTTGGATACTACCCCAAGGGTCTCCTATGGCCTGTAGTGGAATCACTTTACCTTTATATTTTTCAGCAGAGAATTTACTGGTGGGAGAGACTGATGTCTGATTCTTGCAATCGCACTTTATGTTGCTAATGAGTTCAAGATTTCAGTCAAGATGTTATCCTGGCACGAAGAAAATACCTCCACTTATCCTCTGTTTTTTATTCATTCCATATATAGGGGACTATTATAATAAAAAGACAAGAGGATTTAAGAATTTTGGTTACGCCCGGGAGAAGATGGATCTTCTTTACTGCAGGATCCGTGTTAATCCTGACAACAGTAACGGTGAGATTGTGGAGCACACAAGAGTTGATAAAAAGGAAAATGAGACGTCCCCCGGGCCGCGGGGAACTTGAAGCTGTGAAGCCGCTAATTAAGTCGAGAGTTGAAATAAGTTGTTCTACTTTAGGTCGCGTCTTGTTGTGTGATTAGTAATCTCCACTTCACAGGATTTAAGTCAAGCCATCTTTGTTCGCTGTCTCCTTCGTTAACTGTGGTAAAAAATAAAATTAACTCTGCTTCAAGTTTTAGGAGTATAGACAGTTTAGAATCAAAAGAGGTCATTCAAAAATACTTAAAAGAAGTTATGCGACAAAAGGAAGATTAGTTTCTTTAGTATACTTTTTTCTTACAGAATGGAATGAGGCACACAAAAAAATAACATAGGCTCAATTCTGGAAATGCATGCTATTATGCAGTATAGGGTTCGATAGTTTAGAATCAAAAGACGTCATTCAATATCGTGCACAATACTTAGAAGAAAATATGCGACAAAAATAATAATCAAGTATACTTTTTTCTTACAAACAGGAATGAGATACACAAAAAATTAAACATAGGCTCAATTCTGGAATTGCATGCTATTATGCAATACAGGGATTCTTGTCGTCACACTTCTCTTAAAAAATATTAAATTGAACATATATAAACCGTTATTCTCCCGGTTATTTAACATTTTCCAATATTGTTATTTTAACACAGTTCCAATAATGGATCGTATTATAATATTAGAATGATATTGGAATTCTACGAATACAGAAGTAAAGCTCCAGTGGATACTATTAAGTGGATTGATGAAGTCAAAAAGGACTTAACTAAAATTGGCAGGAATTAGTAAAGAAGATATCCCAAACAGAGATATATTTAGAATTAAGGTGAATAAGTGGCAAGTTGTCCAAGAGGACAAACCGAAGAAAAAAGCTGGAACAACTTGGACAGATGATAGAAAACAAGCTCATAGCAATAGAATGAAAGAAATTTGTGCTCAAAGGAAATGCCTCTAAGTACTTTGCGTAGGCCTACATGGGCTCATTGGCAATAAACAAAATATTACGATGATATTGTGAAAATAAAAAATTAATGTCTGAACCAGGAATCGAACCGTGGACCTCTTGTAGTGTAAAATTCTCAAAACATAGATACTTATAATTGAAGCCGGCCGTTGACGTTAGTGGTGACATCTACCTGGAAGCGGACGAAATGAGAATTATATATTTGTATATGTGGAAGGAATTGTTAGTATTTGTACCATGTCTTGAATAGTGTAGTGGTTTTGCACGTTTGTACGGAATACAAGAGGTCCATGGTTCAATTCCTGGTTCAGTCGTTAATTTTTCTTTTACCGGTTATATCATGTGGACTCTTACTTTAGAGGAGGAGAAAATATTACGAGTACAGGTATATGAAAATAAATTTCTTATGAAAATGTTTGGACCAAAGAAAGATGAACAGACAGACGAATGGCGATGACTATAAAACAGTGAGCTACATTATCTTTATGGGGAATCAAATATAAGAAGAGTTAAATAGACTGCGTTAAGAGGATTGAAAATCCAATACTTAAATTGTATGGCCATGTACAAAGAATGGAAAATGAAAGATGACCAAAAATATATACCAGTGGTCACCCTCTGGAAGAAATAAACGTGGCAGACCAAGATGGAAGTGGAAAACCTACGTGAGAATTGTAATGGATGATAGGAATTTGGGAGAAGGAGATTGGAATAGTAGAAATAAATGGAAACTGAAGACGGCAAACCTTTAAGTGGGGGAAAGCCGAAGAAGAAGAAGAAAAAGAATATCCACCGTCTCCGACTGCATTTGAATCCGCTCTCGGGATCAGAGGCGAGCATAGTCATCCCTAGTCCAGCGGAACCGGGTTCTTAATTATAAAGTTATCTAGTTTTGTTCACCTTATGTGCTAATATAATTTATATCAAAGCATCATAAAGGAGTAGACCTAGATGATACACTTTCTTCTTCTTATTCATAATTTATAGGATTTTCATCCTCTTTATTTCCAAAATCTCTCCTCGGAGGAAGACGTATTGGATGTGCATTCACTATCTATCCATCTCTTGGCTGGTCTTCCTCATGTTCTTCTCCCGTCCATTGGTCTATCTTCTTTAGCTCTTTGCAAGTCGGTTGACTTCCATTTTTTCTATATGACCTTTCCAATATTTTCGTCTATCTAGACCTGTAATAAAGTAGGCTATGTCTTGAATATAGTATTTGTCCCTAATTTCTGTGTTGTGTATCTTATCAAATAATCAACTTTTATAAGATTAGTGATGTGTTCCGTTGAGGTATTATTCAAAATTAAAATATAAAATTATGGAATATTCACCTGAAAGATCCGTCTCCTCAGCATAATTGGTTATTTAACTGTAGCGCTTTCGGGACTTGTCCCATCATCGGCAGGATTCAAAACTACCGATGATGGGACAAGTCCCGAAAACGTTACAGTTAAATAACCAATTAAGTTGAGGAGACGGACCTTTCAGGTGAATATTCCATAATTTTGTATTTTAATGTATCAAATAATGTTTTCCCCTGAATAGTTCTTAGGATCTTAATTTCGCAAGTGCATATTATTTGTTTAGTTTTTTTGTATCAACCCTAGTTTCTGCTTCATATACGATAACTGGTCAAACTATCGATTTGTATATGCGGGTTTTGCTTTCTGTTGACATATGTTTGTTACGCCAAATTAAATGTTTTATATATCCTGATATTTGTGTTACTTCTTAAGATAAAAATAATATGTTCAAAAAACTTTCATTACTGTTTATTCGTGAGTTGATTTCAGAAAAACATAAACGCTCAGTTGGGTCCCGGAAGCCTTTTCTTGTGAAACCTCTCGTTTTCCATATAAAAAGGGAAATATTGTAGATTTGCCTGTCTGTTTGCTTATCCTCTTGTATTACGCCTCCCCGCCCCTTCTCAATTCTTCTTGTCCGTTTGCTGCTACCCTCTTTATTGATGTTAGGGCGCCCTAAGGCTGCCCCTGGAGGAAACAATAAAACACAGAAGTGAGGATGGGGGGTAGGTGGGGCCCAACACACATAGATTGAGGATGTGGAGACGCCTAAGTAGCCTGCAACCAGCCCACTCTCTTATCAATGACTACATAGCAAGAGCCAATATATTTTTACAGTAGCTTGCAACACATTTTTTTTGTTCTGTTTTTGTTTTTAGCCTTGATTCACGGTATTGAATTGGAGTCCCCATAGGTATATTACTGTTGACTGCAGATAGATTGAATGACGCCCCCTAAGAGCGAAGAAATGTTACATCTTTCATTCCTAACATTATAAATATTTTTCTTCCTAAATTTTTTTAGTCCTCTTCCTTTTTGTTTTTTGTTTCATTAAATATTCATGACACTTTTTATAAGGTGTTTTGAAACACGACCATACTATCTGTTAAGAGTTTTTTTTCACATATTGTTCATTATTTTATTGACTATAAATATATTATTAATTTTATAATTAACTATGCATTTCCTTTAAATATTTCTTTTAAATATTTATCTTTATTGACTCCAAAATAAATAAATTTCAGACGGTGTGTGGAACAATACAGAGAACATTCAAAAATAAAATTAGAAAAGAAACCAAGATAAAAATGTATAATGTTATGGCGGTTCCCACAATATAGTATGGATGTGAAACTTGGGCTCCAGTGAAAAGACAGAAGGATAGAATACAGACGGCAGAGATGCGGTTCCTAAGACAAGTAAAAGGATGTACAAGACTTGATAGAATAAGAAATGAGGATATAAGAGAAGAATTGAAAGTACAGCCTTTATTGGATAAAGTCACGAATTACAGACAGAAATGGATTGATCACATGGATGGAATGAGCAAGGAGAGATATCCATTGTTAGCCAGAAATTATCAAGCAAGAGGAAGGCGTGATGTTGGAAGACCTAGAAGACGTTGGGCTGATGCAATATGAAGTCGGAACGGGCAATTGTCTAATCCTTGGAGTGATGATGATGATGATGATGATCTTTATTTACCTAAGTTTGACCTCTCACTTTTAGGTATTTTTACATGTCCCACGTCACGCGGGCATTACAGGGATACAGCGGACTTCGGGTGAGGATTTTATCTCTGGATCACACACACACACACACACACACACACACACACACACACACACACACACACACACACATATATATATATATATATATATATATATATATATATATATATATCATCGGTTGATTAATGTCTTTGACATCATTCGATTTCTAATAACCAATTATGTCGATTCATCCAATCTCCTGGTTGTAGATGTTTCTCCTTCATGTATAAATATATTCCCTGACTCCAGGAGGTTTTAGATCTTCCTCTGCCTCGTCTTCCCTCAGGTTTCCATTCAAAAAACACATTTTGGGAGCCGAACCTCTTCCATTCGCTGAACATGTCCGTACCATCTTAATTGCTGAGTTTTAATATAATATACATAGTGTCTTCAAATTTTATTTTCTCCCTTATGAATGAGTTTCTATTTTTTCTTTTCTTAAAATTCTTGCTGCCCTTCGTATAAAATCCATTTCCGTTGCCAAAAGATACTTACTTGTTTTTGTTGTTAATAGACAAAGTTCTGCTCCATAAGTGATGATGTTTTTAACAATTGTATGATATATATATATATATATATATATATATATATATATAGATATATCCATCCATAATAATTCTGCCCGAAGGCAGGCCTTTCACGGCAGTCATAGCATTTTCATGCTATGCTTGCAGCTTTACTAGGGAATTGTAGGTGTGGTAGCTTCCCGTTGCTTTCCACACCGGTGAAGGATGATAATGATAAGGATGGTGATGATGGCCATATGATTTCGGGGACCGTTTGGGCCTTAAAGTTTTCCTGACATTTGTCTTACAGGTGAGGAAAAACCCCGATAAAAACCTCACCCAGAAAAAACTGCGTGACAAGGCAGCACGCTACCTCGAGACCACAGCGGTGGACTATATATATATATATATATATATATATATATATATATATATATATATATATATTAATTTTATTTTTATTTTTATTATACATGAAGGAGAAACATCTATAATCAGGAGATTGGATGGACCGACAAAATTGACTATTAGGAATCGGACAATGTCAAAAGACATTAATCAACCGATGATCTATCTATGAAGACCATACTTTCATTACTTCGGAATTCACTAAAACTATTTTATTTTCTAATCATAACTTTAATACTACACAGCAGATCAATGAACTATTAAACATATCGTATCATAGAATATAGCATTGTTCTTCTTTCACTGTCCCACTTTCCGGTTGTTGGAATCAGGATGTCTGTCAGTAGTATATTTCAAGCAAAATTTGGTAATATTACTGAAATATTTTTAAATGTACAGTACCGCCGCTTTCATAACAATAATTTTAATAGTTACCTTACAAATTGAAGGTTATTCGTACATGTATCTATAACTATTACATTTAATTAAAAGTAGTATATTTATAATATAAGAAGAATTAGAAGAATTACACATGGAACCTTTAGAAAACAAAATTTCTGATTATAAGTCAAGATGGATGCAACATGTTCATCGAATGGAAGATTCTTAGGGAAAATAAATCAATGGTGACAATCTAATAATTTAAAGACTTTTTCACAGAATACCCAAACAAATGTTAAGGTATCAACCTGCAGGAAGAAGAAGACCAGGACATCCACTCAAAAGACTTTTGGATGGTGTTTCTCTTGAGGCCGAAACAGGTCAACAAATGTACTATGATGATGGTAAATTTATTTATTTATTTATTATTTATTTATCCTGGCGGATTTAGGACCATGTAGCCTTCTCTTCCACTTAGGCCTAACAGGACAAACATATGTTACATTAAAAATACGGTATCATCAATAATATTAGATACTAATAACAAGATAGAAACTTAAAATATGTAACTTTTGGCAGGTGCCGTCGTCCTCAATGTGTTAAAATATTATATTTAAAAAGTTATCTGAAGACCTTTAGGAAGTTAACTTCCACCAGCAGTAGGATGAGTATCTGCTACTAGTTGTTTTTGTTTAAAACGTTGTAAACTTGAGATGTCCTTAGAAGCAACTGACTTGTTTTTGACGAGTTTTACAACCCTTTTTACGAGATCCAAAAAACAAGTCAGTTGCTACTAAGGACACCTCAAGTTTAGAACGTTTTAAACAACACCAACCAGTAGCAGATACTCATTCTGCTGATGATGGAAGTTAACTTCCGTTAGGTCTCCAGATAACATTTTAAATGTAATATTTTAACACAGTTGAGGAAGACGGCACCTACCAAAAGGTACATATTTTAAATTTCTATCTTATGACTATTCACCTCAACGGAATTTGATATGAATTCTATTAGTATAGAGAGTATTAGATTATTTGGCTAAATTGAACAATATTAAAAGTAACGTAATAGTACAATAAAATTGATGTCAATTAAAATTAAAACAATAAAATAGATACAAATAAAGAACAGCCCCTATCTTCTATTTATAAAAATAAAAAAAATATTAAAATGTAATTAATATATCGGTTATATAAGACATCTCAAATATTGATACTTCTTAAAACTATTTATATAAAATAAAAGAAAGTTAAATGATTAATTGTTAAAAATAATGCTATTACTGAGACGTTTTCGTTATCTTCAATTTGTTTTTTTAAAGATGTTATAGTTTGGCAGTCTCAGAGATAGGATGAAGAGAATTCATGTTCCAGCAAGTGAAATAGTTAAAGATTGTATATTTTTAGTACATTATTTTACCAGTTGACTGGAAGATGACCTTTACTCTTCTAGTTTAAATACATATTTTTATAAATAATAATAATAATAATAATAATAATAATAATAATAATAATAATAATAATAATAATCGGCCGCGGTGGGCTAGTGGTTATGCTCCTTGCCTGTGGTCTCGAGGGTCGCGGGTCCAAACCCGGCCGGGGTCGATGGATTTTTTAGAACGAAAAAATCCAAGGAGCAAGTCCTCCGGGAGGGACTTTAAGCCGTGGGTCCCGAGTCTGAAGATTTTCAGGCTCGTAAAAAATCCTTAAGCCTGAATGAAAAGGCCTCTAAGCAAACTTTACCGAGTTTTCCCATCCTAGTACTACCTTGGTTTCCTAGATGTCAGTATGAGGCGGAACGCTGACCACGGACCACTCAAAATTACATCTATACGAAAGCAAGTGTAACTAAATTAGTATGGTTGAAATTCTTCCCTGTAGGGGGAGAGCGCCTAAATCTCTGTAAAGGGAAAATATAGGCTTTCAAAACAATACAACAACAACAACAACAATAATAATAATAATAATAACTTAATATAAGCCTATTTAATAATAACTTAATATATTTAATCTCTGTGAAAGAATAAAATATTATCAAACTGCTTATCTTCAGCACGTATTACGAATGAATGAACAGCGCATACCAAGAAGAATATAAACCAAAAGGGAGAAGCTTGTTGGGAAGACCATTGAAGAGATGGAAGGACCAATTCGACTTATAATGCGATCGGAGCAGGCCATTGGGCTTAATCCTTGTAGTTGATGAATAATAATAATAATAATAATAATAATAATAATAATAATAATAATAATAATAATAATGATAATAATACCGTGGAACTCAATGTTTATCTTATTGATGAAGAGATATATTAAAAAATCTCTATAATAAAATGTTGATTCAAATTGTTAAGAAAATAATTCCCACGTTTGATAAGAGAGGGCATTCGGAAGAAAAAAACAAGCATCCCCAATCCCAAATGTTTCTATTGCGTGTCACATAGTTAGGCGTAGTCCCATCATGGAAATATAACGTTCTTATTAACTTAATTAAAGTGGCTAAGTTGTGTTTGCATGCAATTAGTGCTACATTTCCATATTCTCTAGTGTTGACTCTGGAAATTCAAATGCAAATTATTCTATTTACAACCCACGTGCGATTCTTATAATTATCATAATATCTACTAACTACAATCAGAGATTCTCATTTGTTTTTAATTTCCCCGGTATGTAAAAAAAAAAAGAGTATATTACGATGCGAGGTTGGGAAGAAGTTTTTACAGAATCTCGATTCTGTAAAACACTTCACAAACGTGCGTTGTACATTATTTTTTTGCGTGATGGTGTTTTCAAAATAATACATAATAGTAAAGTAATAACGTCTTTGTTGGAAATATTTGCGTTAATTATAAACAATTGACTAATGTTAACAGTGTGAGCAATGTTCAATAATTAAAACAACAGCAGGCCTTGAGACAAACTATTTATAATATGGTCGCAAGTTAGTATTTATTTTTTTATATTGTTTCAAATAAAGTTCAGTTCTTTTAAAATGTGTTTCGTATAATGTATATTAACACTACCTTTTGGATATTTTTTGTATATACATTGTACGTAGTATATATAGAGGGCAGTGATTTTATTTCCCGCACATGGGTGTAAATATTACGGTATAGTTATTTAGGTTGACAATCCCGAAATGTAGGAAGTTAAACTTTCAATCATGGTCGCTATTGCTATAAGTGCGACAAAACGCACTATCGCGCAAAAAAATAAATTGAATCAATATCAATAGATCTTACTGTTAAAAAAAGAGTGGTTTAAGAATGTTTCTGCATATATCTCAATTTGGTATCATTTATTAGTTTGATTATGGTATTACTATCAATTCGTAAATAGTAATTAAATTATATTGGTATTAAAAAACACACGAAGAAATTTATCATAAGTAATGCCACGAGTGATTTCCAAATTATCGATAAATTCACGACTCACGAAGTGAGGAGTGAATTTATCTAGAGAATTTGGAAATCAAGAGTGGCATTTGTTAGGACTATTTAACGAATAAAATAAAGCTGTTTACTCACAAATCATTATTTAACTACAGTTATTTAAAAATATTTTTATATTTAAAGTAAACGGTGATGTTTGAAAACTAATGAGAAACGATAGGTAGCCTACGCTTCTACTCTGCTTCTTTTGTTTATCACTGCAACCAGATCATACTATTTATTGCCAAAGGAACGCAATATTGTAAGAATGCTCTCTAGTGGAGAAAAAAAATGAAACACATCAATCTGTATATTAATTCATTTTTGATGTCGTATACATTTAAGAAAGTGCAAACAGTGGTTTCTTTTTTTGGTGGTATAATCAATTGCTACAAATGTTGACATGTAAGCACTATTATATACAATCTGGTAGCCGTATTTGTTATAGGCTCAGTCACTGCAAAATAACGGTCAGACCTGTTCAGAATATTAAAAAGGAGGAGCTTTGCTTAATATATGATAATCCTAACGTTGATAATTATTTCGTGAAACACGTCTCTGATTGGTTGTAATACAGAAATCATTGAAACGTGATTGGTCATTGACTCCCATTTGGGGCATGAGTTAAATAGTCATAAGTAATGCCACGAGTGATTTCCAAATTATCGATAAATTCACGACTCACGAAGTGAGGACTGAATTTATTTAGAGAATTTGGAAATCAAGAGTGGCATTTGTTAGGACTATTTAACGAATAAAATTAAGCTGTTTACTCACAAATCATTATTTAACTATAGTTATTTTAAAATATTTATATATTTAATGTAAACGGCGATGTTTGAAAACAAATGAGAAGCGATAGGTACGCTTCATCTGCTTCTTTTGTCTATCACTGCAACTAGATCATACTAGTTATTGCCAAAGGAACGCAATATTGTAATAATGCTCTCTAGTGGAGAAAAAATGAAACACATCAAACTGTATATTAATTCATTTCTGATGTCGTATGATGTAAATATGACAATTATTATTTTCTGGATTGTTACCTGGGGAAAAATACATTTAACAAAGTGCAAACAGTGGTTTATTTTTTTGGTGGTATAATCAATTGCTACAAATGTTTTTATATTAACTCCCGCATGCGGCATGTGTTGACATTCATGCACTATATATACAATCTGGTAGCCGTATTTCTCACAGGCTCAGTCACTGCAAAATAATGGTCAGACCTGTTCAGAATTCAGAATATTAAAAAGGAGGAGCCTTCTTTAATATGGTAATTATAACACTGATAAATATTTCGTGAAACACGACTCTTATTGGTTGTAAAACAGAAATCATTGAAACGTGATTGTGTTATTGAGTCCCATTTGGGGCATGAGTTAAATAGTCATAAATATATGTTCTTGTCATATTGATTTTTCAGTTAAAGTAAAGTAAAGTAAAGTAATCCCACTACAGGCCTCAGGAACCCCATGGGGTAGTAGGAGGTTAAGACTCTCACTTTTGTGGACAATCGGCACTTCATGTCAGTCGGGTTGTCAGTCCTGCGTGACGGCCGCCTTTACCCCCAGATCAAGCGTCTGGTACTCATTTCCGTTAGAGGCTGAGTCTACCTCAGGGCCATGGTGCCGCCAGAAGGTTTGGGTCAGTTTAAAAATCCTGACCCCACCGGGACTTTAAGATGATTAATTTTTCCTACACCTTCATTTATTTGTTTGCCTCTACACTTAAAATTGTTAGTAATTTTTGTTAGAATAATTCCGGCCTGTAGCGCAGTGCCTTAACCACTACGCTATGGCGTGCCCCTGATTTTTTAGTTACCTAGTTAAATAAGGGCGCGAGAAAATTGATAATAGGGTTTTTTTTTTCAAAAGCGATACTGAGGATTAAGCTGCTCAAATTTTAACACGATGTTTTTATCATATTTTAAAAATCTGCCGCGCTATTCAAGTAGGTAGCAAGTTTGTATTTTGGTGCATTGCCTGTAAATTTTTAATCTCGGGGTCACGAGATTTTGCATCAGACGACCGGATTAAATTCCGAACCCTGAAATGGCATAATGATACCGATTCCGATTGAGGGTCTTTCCACTTTTCAGCGGTTGCCCTTTTACCAGCCGGCTGCTGGCCCTTCACATCCACATGTGTCAATCACAGAGGTAGATGTTCAACAGCCAGTGTAGGGGTGACATGTGGTTAGCATGTCGAGTCCCCCAGCCGTTATAGCTGGTTCCTCAACCTGGAGCCGCTACTTATTGTAGCTACCCAATTGCCTCACGATGCTGGGTGGGCACCGGTCCCATACTGGCCGAAATACCATGAGAAAATGTCTTCCCCCATGGAGACTCGAACCAGCGCAAGTCCCGTAGCTCTGCGCCAAGGCTTCCTACCTTAACCGCTCGGCTACGGCGCGGGACATAATGATACCACGTATTGGTATTATTTTGTCCGTAGGATGGGTTAATCCTGGCAATCACATTGGTGCTTTTTAGAGGTATTGAAACCCATCTTCATATTTTGGAAAACTTGTTATGTTTTGATTTATTTATTTTACCTGATGGAGTTAAGACTGCAAGGTCTTCTCTTCCACTTCACCAGGGTTAAATTATACATATAATAACAATTATGAATTATCTACATGTTGATTAATGATACATAATAGATATAGGCTACACATATAAAGTTGACAAGGGAAATAAAGAAAAACAGTAATTTTTTATTTATATACAGAATTTTAATGTTTACACATCTTTCAGTGCCTAAAGTTTTATTTTTCTTCTCCACTCGTCTCTCTCCATCCAATCCATGTCCTCCAGTCCTCTTGCTCTCATTCCAGTTCTTATTTCCTGCTTCCACGAGTTTCGAGATCTTCCTCTTCTCCTTCTTCCAGGTGGACACCATTCCGATGTTTTCCTGGGTAATCTTTCTTCTTGAATTCGTCATAATAACAATAATAGTAATAATAATAACGTATAATAACGTTTAAGTAATTGGCTGGTATGAAAAATTAAAAGTGAATAACAAAACATATTATATTGTCTAAGGAAATATGAAGTGAGTTTAGTTTTGAACTGTTTTTGAGTCGGGCAGTCATTGATATACGAGGGGAGGGAATTCCAGAGTCGGGTGGCTGAATCAAGGATGAATGAAGAATAGTGAGATGTTCGATGTAGAAGAACAGCTAGAGTTAAATGTTTTCTCGATCGTGTGTTTAAGTTATGGTGGGAGGATAGCGAATAAAATCGAGTAGAAATTTAAAGGGGTGATGAGATGGACAAAGTGTAGTATAAGAAGTAGAGACAATATATTTTTCGCCTGTCCTTCAATCTGAATCAAAACAACATTTCAAATAGTGGAGTTATGTGGTCTGATTTACGAAGTTTATTCCGCTCGCGAGCGTTGTCCTGAAGGAATGGTGTTCAAAGAGGATAACCATCCGGTCCACTATACTCTTTTGGTTAAAAAATGATGTCTGGGGAGGAGTGATACCCATCTCTTGGATCACCGTCCGATGGCATCTTATTTGCACCCGATAGAATGGATGTGGGCGAGAGTGAATGAAACTTTACGCTCCAGATGGGAAGGAACATGCTGTAGCCATGACGGAGTGTGATATAGAGCTGTTGATGCATGAGAAGAGGTGGCATTGGATCAAGAACTTTTCCAGAACCTCGCGGACTCCATGGTGCGTCGATTGCATGATGTGACTGACGCAGGCGGTAAGAGGACGGGTTATTAATTCCACAATTTTTTTATTAATTTATTTCCGTCTATTTTTAGTGCACTACCTCCAAATATGACTTTATTTTTACACGCTTTATATTAGCTTGACTTGTATCTATCTATCTATCTATCTATCTATCTATCTATCTATCTATCTATCTATCTATCTATCTATCTATCTATCTATCTATCTATCTATCTATCTATCTATGTAACGGAATCTTTCAACGCGATTTTCACCCACTTAGAATCATTGGATCGACTTGAAACTTTGTATACTTGTAGAGGACCCGTGACAATACAATAATTTCATATTTATTTTCTAAAATCCTGGCCATAATCATCAGAAAATCAAAAAAAGTGTTTTTGTATCAATGTAACGGAATCTTTCAACGCGATTTTCACCCACTTAGAAACATTGGATCGACTTGAAACTTTGTATACGTGTAGAGGACCCGTGACAATACAATAATTTCATATTTTGTTTCTAAAATCCTGGCCAGAATCATCCGAAAATCAAAAAATGAAAACTGGTATAATAGGTTGCGGACTTGTCGAGTTTTTAGTCAATTGTTGTAATAGCTCAGTTGGTAGAGCAGTGAACTCTTGGTATATAATTTCAGTAATCCATACGTCGCTGGTTCAAATTCGGCTGGGAGGTTTTTTTTTTTTTATAGAAGAGTATTAATTTTAGCTCATACTACAATAGTATCGAATTTAAAGATATTTACATTTTTATCTTATTCTGTAAAATACTAAAACTAAAAAATAAAAAATAAATAATAGTTTTAAAAAACTAAAACAACACGCTTTATTAGAAAACTAAAAATGAAAAATAATTTTAATTTCCAATACGCTTGGGATAAAATTAAAGTGGTCAACAAAAAAAAATCATCTCCAACACATATAGAATAAAACTAGAGTTATCAACAAAAAGAAAATAATTTTACCATCAAAAGCGTGGGGTGCTTTTATGATTTTTACATTTTCTTCTTAGAGACCTTACTTTTACCAATATCTGTTTATTATCAAATATATTAATTGATATAGTGCACCCCACGCTTTTGATGGTAAAATTATTTTATTTTTGTTGATAACTCTAGTTTTATTGTATATGTGTTGGAGATGATTTTTTTGTTGACCACTTTAATTTTATCCCAAGCATATTGGAAATTAAAATTATTTTTCATTTTTTAGTTTTCTAATAAAGCGTGTTGTTTTAGTTTTTTAAAACTATTATTTATTTATTTATTTTATTTATTTATTTCCGTCTATTTTTAGTGCACTACCTCCAAATATGACTTTATTTTATACCAGCTAATACTCGGCGTACGCTGCTACGCCTAAATAAATGAAAATTAATGTGATTTTATATTTAATTGAATAAGAAAAAGGAAAAAAAAATTATACATTTATATTTTTTAGATACCCAGTGCTGATTATCCGGCGTTGTTCGGGAATCTACTTATCCCGATCTTATTGACATAAATGAGCTGAAATACGAAAATTAATGTGTTTTATGTTTAGTTAAATAAGTGAGGGGAAACATTTATATCGTAATTACTTTTAAATACCCCGTGCTGTTTACCCGGCGTTGTTCGGGAATCTACTGATACCGGTCTTCTTGGCATAAATTAACTGAAAGACGAAAATTATTGTACTTCTTGTGATTAGTTGAATAAGTAAAATGAAAAATAATTATAAAGTACATATTTTGCCATTAATATCTTCAATTTTAACATATGATAAATTGAATCCTTGATATTTAAAACTGTTCACCTGCTCTAAAATTTTATGATCAATTACTATTTTTCCTCTTAAGGTATTCTTTGAAATTTTTAAATTGTAATTGGCACTTATTTTTTCCAAATTAAAAATAGCTCTTTGTAGATCATATGCTGAACTGGAAATCACTGCTTTATCATAAAATATAAACAAAATAGTTTACTTAGTTGATATACAGTATGTAGTATGCTCCGAGGATGAAAACCGTAGCAACGTGATCGAAACGTTAGCTAGAAAATAAATGGTATAATTAGGAGACTTTTGGAAAGCAAATGAGGAAAGAAATCCAATTGAGATTTCATAATGCCATAGCCAAACCTGCTCTACTATACGGAAGTGAATGCTGGACACTTCGAGCAAAAGATAAATCCCGCATTAATAGTTCACAAATGAGATTCCTCCGATCACTAACTGGAGTAACATTAAGGGATAGAATGAAAAGTGATGAGATAAGGATGCAGTGGAATAGTAGGGAAATGGTTGAACATATACAAAATTATCAGATTAAATGGTTCCAACACGTCCAGAGCATGTCAAATTCCCGTTTACCAAAGATGATTTACCACCTCAACCCTAAAGGTAAAAGAATTTCAGTTTTTGTAGTCGCAGAACGGGCATCATCACCCAATACTGCATTCGGAAGAAGAAGAAGATAAATATCAATGCTTCGTGACCCTGCAATAGCGGCAAATCTATATTTTATTTTCTCCATTGTTTGTTATTACTCGTGGACGATGAAATCTTCTCTCGCACCGCAGTCAGAAATTTAATCTAAATGATTACTGTGTCGTATTTTCCGCATTATTTTGTGTTGAATGATTGGTATTGACTGAGTCCATTGTTACACAGCTGGGGTAGGAAAAAGCCTTGAAGCTGAGAAAACCAAGTCGTTCAGGTGAATTATTGGTAAGGTTTCCTTTGAATGAAGCAATAGCACTTAGTGAAGTGCGTAGAGTGTGTATGTTAAGAAACAGCAAGCAAAGGGGATTACGGGATCGGAAAAGAGTGTGGGAGTACGTAACAATGGAACCCACTATACCCGGAGAACTCAATATTGTTTCTTTTTGTTCCTTGATCGTCATCTATATAGGTTCTCTTTGGACAAACCAATCGACCTGGTTTGTTCTCTCTATCTCTTTCCTTTCTTTTATTCTCTGACGGAGTTGTTCAACTTCTGGAGTGGATAGGACTGTTCTTTTCCTTGATCTGCTGGAATCTACTGGTCAGTGACATGTACATCGACTGCGAGTGTTTACAGATACAGTAGCGATCTGGCTTTGGTTCGATAAACAAAGTTTATAACCAGACTAATATGTCTCTTTTCATTCTTGTACAATTTTCCTACACCATCTACTATATTATATTATATTATATTATATTATATTATATTATATTATATTATATTATATATTTAAAGATAAATATGGATAAATCTAGATATATGACAACAGGGGATCTTCCTCAAGATTTAATACTAGAAGAAAATTTAGAGACAAATAAATACACTACAGAATATAAGTAATTGGGAATTAAAATTACTAAAGATGAAAAAAAAGAAACAGAGATAAGAAACAGGATCAATGTAGGAAAGTATGCTATATCTGCCCTAAATGGAATAGTATGGGACAAACATATCTTCAAAGAAACAAAATAACTATTTTTAATACAATAATCAGAAGCATGGAGCTGATGTGTGGGCTTTAAATGCACAAATGCAAAAAAAAAAAAAAAAAAAAAATACTCGCCACTGAAATGGACTACTGGAGACGTGCTGCAAGAATATCCAGGAAGGATAAAATCAGAAATTCACATATAAAAGCAAAAATGCAGGCACAATATTAAATATTAGATTTTATAAAGAAGAAACAATTCAATTGGTACGGACACATTAGAAGGATGGAAGAAGGAAGACTACCTAAG
The DNA here is from genome assembly GCA_030220185.1 of Diploptera punctata. Lineage (NCBI taxonomy): Eukaryota > Metazoa > Arthropoda > Insecta > Blattodea > Blaberidae > Diploptera > Diploptera punctata. The sequence continues at coordinate 583,813 of JASPKZ010007807.1, read as the reverse complement.
ATAATCATGGATTGGGTACCACAGGGAAGGAAAAAGAAGGGTAGACCAAATATTACGTGGATTCAGGGAATCAATGAAACTAAGAGGGAATGGGAAATAGAAGAAGATATATGGATGAACAGACAAGAATGGAAAAATGTGTTTGAAACAAATGTGTAGTTAATTGTGAACATGGGTACCGGAAAAATGTATATTCATTGTAAAAGCCGGAATAATAAATAAATATATATATATATATATATATATATATATGTCATAAAGAAATTAAACATAGGCTCAATTCTGGAAATGCGTGCTATTATGCATTACAGAGACTCTTGATGTCCCAACTCCTTTCAAAAAACGTTAAACTGAAAATATATATAACACTATTATTCTACCAGTTATATTATATGGGTGCGAAACATGGACTCTTACTTTAAGGAAGGAAAGGAGATTACAAGTATATGAGAATAAAGTACTTAGGAAAATTTTTGGACCAAAGAGAGATGAACAGACAGGTGATGGAGAAGACTACATAACAATTAACTACATGGTCTTTATAGGAAGCCAGATATAATAAGAACAGTTAAGTCTTCTAGACTGCGATAGGCAGGACATGTTGCGCGTATGGGGAATGAAAGACGTGCATGGGAGCTTCTTGTAGGAAAGCCAGAGGGAAAACGCCCAGTTGATAAACCAACAATGAGGTGGGAGAACAACATTAACTATGATTTGAGGGAAGTAGATTATACAGGGAATGATTGGAAAGCATTAGCTCTGGATAGGGATATATGGAGAGCTTATGTCGTGCGGCCATGAACCTACGGGTTCGATAGTGCCAGTGAGTAAGTAAGTATATATAAATATGTCATTATAATTTTTCTTGAAATGCATTTAAAACGCGTTTTACAAGCTTCAGCAATTTTGTTATTGTCGGATAAGAAAACAATTAATAAACACAAAAAATGTAATACAGCTATTACTCCAGAATTTTTTTTTCTGAAAACTGTTTAATATTTTTCCATATGTAATTTAGAATTTTTAAAAAAATATTTTTATTTACAAAAATATCAAATTCTGCTTTATATCATATCCCAAAGTGCAAAAATGCTATTTCGCAGTCTGACTCTTATTTGAATACCATAATTATATATATATATATATATATATATATATATATATATATATATATATCCCTCGGGGGTCCTCATCTAGGGGATATGTGGATGGCGACCACAAGGTGCCCAAGCTGAACAAAGCATTTCTTCCACTTACTTGTGTTTTGCACTCTTTTAACTTTACTATATAACCTCTCTTGGTTAACTCTTGTTTTTTTCGACTCCGACGCTATTAGGGCATCCGAGGGCTAGGGAGTCTTTCCTTTCTTCCGTTTCTTCTTTCCTTTATTTTATTTTCTTCTCCAGAAAAGCCTGACCAGAGGCTATAAGATGGCAGCCCCATCACTGGTCTTGCCTTCCTTTGACCAGCTACCAATCGAAGGGACTATTATTATGCTTTCAAGTCTTATACGAAAATTTCCCGGAAGGATCAAAACGCTGGAGGGAAAATTTTCTATAGGATCGTAACTGGCCTTGGCCTAATACTTGGAAGGAAGAAGATATATATATATATATATATATATATATATTAGTCTTGCTAAAAAAATGAAAAACATGTAGTTCTATACCGTACTACTATATCATCTTCTTCTTCCTTCCAAGTATTAGGCCAAGGCCTATTAGATCCTATAGAAAATTTTCCCTCCAGCGTTTCATAGGAGGCCCAGATATCTTCGTCCTCTTGGTATATAATTATAAACAGCTTTGGGGATTCGATTTGAACTCATTCTTTCAAGATGCTGTTTCCAATTTAGTTGGTACTGTTTAATATAGGCCTATTCCAAAATTGGCGTAGTCTTCAATTCTTTTAATATATTGGTGTTCCTTTTTCGATTACATCTGGTGTAACCCGCTGATCTGCGCATGAATCTCATTTCACAAGCCGTTATTCTGCTTTCATGTTGTCTTTTTAGTGTCCATGCCAAAGTATTATATAAACGTAATATGTTTTTTTGTTCAAGGGATGGTTTCCTAACTTTTTTAATTCCCAAACTTTTATTATAACTAGTAATTTTTTGAGGGATATCCTTTTCATCCCAGATAGAGAGATAATATCAAAGATATTTAAATTGATTAGATCTCTCTAAAATTTTATTCTCTCCAATTTTATTCGTACTACTATTTGTTCTATTCATTCAATCATTTTTATTTTTATTTATAGTTAACATGAGTGAAAATAGTTCTACTGTGACTTTTGATACAAATAAATTAATATATTTAACCTGTCCTGTGGTAAATAAATTCATACGCGCCTATTCAATGCCCTGCACTGGTTACATATTTCAGATGGCTATATTAGCAACAGTTGATAAAATATGTTTGCATGGTCTATCCTCTGGAAGAAATAATAAATATTTTCCTCAATGAGAATTGAACGAATAATTGTTCACATGCAATAATTCATATTCTAACAAGAACATATTGCTCCCAGTTCTCATGGAAAGTCAGAAACATTGGTACTCCAGCCAAGTTATGAAAATAGGCAACTCCCATCTAATCCAAACGTGAATGCAACTCAACTAAAGATATAAAGAGCAGGTTTGAGCTCAGCGGGAGTAGATTTTTTATAGCATTAATGACTTCCCAGTCGCTTGTAGCACCTGACAGGTCGACATATAATATTTCAGTGTGAAGGGCTTTAAAATTTTAAAATATTAATGCATGTGGGTGTTTATTGGATTGAGTTTACAAGTTGAATATTTTGTAAGTTCATAAAGATAACAACCGACTTTGATCAGATATAGCTACTAGGTACTTGGGGATGGGGGAACCAATAAGGCGCTCGCTCATGCTTCTTAAGTTTAAGAGGGTTTTTAAAGTCGCCTCACGTCTGCAGGTTCTTGAAGAACAGTAAAGTACAGGGACACAGGTAGTTTCTAAATATATTTACCGTATTACTTTAACAAGGTATCAAATCTCGATATCATCTTGGTTCTGATATTATTTTATATTTATTGCTGTAATCCAAAGATTCTCAGACTGTTGACATTGTACTACAAAGATTATACTCTGGCATTAGATGTTACGGTGAAGAAGAATAAAAAGAAACGTAAGTGAATATTCATGCTAAAAATTAGTATTCTGATATTATGTGTGTGTGTGCGTGTCTGCCTTTGCCTCTTAACATTCTAGCAACTCCTCGGCTTGACGGGGGACAAAATTCTAGCCAATTCACGTTTTATTTATTGTACTTTTAACAACATATACTAAAATAATCTTAAAATAATTCTCTTCTTCTTCTTAAACTTAATTTGTAGGATTTTCATCCTGGTTATTTCCAAAATCACTCCTCGGAGGAAGACGTATTGGATGTGCATTCACTGTCTATCCCTCTCTTGGCTGGTCTTCCTCTTGTTCTTCTCCCGTCCATTGGTCTATCTTCTTTAGCTCTTTTTGCAAGCCGGTTTTCTTCCATTCTTTCTATATGACCTTTCCAATATTATCGTCTACTTATAATAAATTTGGTCATGTCTTGAATATGACATTTGTTCCTAATTTTTGTGTTGGGTATTTTATCAAATAATGTTTTCCCTGAATAGTTCTTAAGATTTTTATTTCGCATGTGCTTATTATTTGTTTCTTAAAATAATTACAGTTCATAAATTAAAAATAAAATATTCGTATAAAGATGACTCCTTAGCTTAAAATTTAAAGTCGGAGGCAGATATTCGCATAGCGAAAAAAAGGAGAATATTTCACAAAATTGCACTTTATAAATTGTCTCTCAAAGGGTGCATATATATATATATATATATATATATATATATATATAGGCCTACTAGCTAATACCCGGCGTGCGCTGCTACTCCTGAATAAAATATTAATATGTTTTTACCACCAGCCGTGCGCTGTTATGCTTGCCCGGGAATCTGCTTATCCCAGTCTTCTTGGCATCAATAAAGACAAAATGGTTATTACGAATTATCCGTAGAAGATAAACATATGCTGCACGGACTTTTTGGTAGAGTTTATTTTGATATATTCAATTCTGTGTACATTAATTTGCTGTATTTGTTATGGTTTAGGCAGCACTGCAATAAATTTAAGCGTCAAAATAGGGACTTTATTTCACGTTTTTCACTACAAAGGGTGATTTTTAGGGGTGATGGGGTTGAGTATTACAACTCTCTTACAGCCTATGTTCATCCCAGGAAACTCCTGAACATTTACAAAAAAACCCATCTCAATCGGATCAACTGTATGGGCGCGTATAAAGTACAAACAAACAAACAAATCAACAGACATTCATTTATATATATATATATATATATACTATAAGTCCCGGCCACGTTAGAATCGTATGGAACTCACAGATAATTATAACGCTTTGTTAAATAATAAACAAATAATTCGTAATAAAAAAATAATGCGACTATAAATTTAGTTATAAACTACCCTAAGCCTCAAGTTGGATCAAACTGCACACAGTGTGCAAAATTGTATTAAAATCGGTTCAGTAGTTTAGGATTCCATCGCGGACAAACAACGTGACACGTAATTTTTATATATTATGATATAGTGTTGAACTGACAGCTCCTGATTTCAACTGCTTGTTAAATTTAATAACCTGAAATGGAGAGATTGAAATAAGACCAATAAAATTGCCTATTCTGTGATATGGTATGTTTATTAATCCATTGACATGAGATCTACTATTGATATTGCTATTGGAGGATAAAAATGCGAAAGCAAGTTGACAGATGCATTAGGTTATAGGGGTGATTGTTTTTGTTAATTTCCTATCCTAGTAGAGGATGAGATTTAAATCATTACTAGAATATCAAAGAACTTTAATTTTTTTTTTCTGAACAGTCATGTCTAAATACTTTCAAAATATTATCTGTAATATATTTAACAAGTCCAATGAATTCACTATTAAGTAACACTAAGAAATTAGCACTGGAAGTAAATATCAATAAAACTAAATATATGGTCACACGTAGAAATTCAGTATATAATAGAAATGGACAGCTAATGACAAAATGAGGGAAATTTTGAGGAAGTGGCTGAATTCAAATACCTAGGAACAATAATCACAAATAGGAATGAGATGCACAAAGAAATTAAACATAGGCTCAATTCTGGAAATGCGTGCTATTATGCATTGCAGAGACTTTTGATGTCCCAACTCCTTTCAAAAAACGTGAAACTGAAAATATATAAAACTATTATTCTACCCAGTTATATTATATGGGTACGAAACATGGACTCTTACTTTAAGGGAGGAAAGGAGATTACAAGTATTTGAGAATAAAGTACTTAGGAAAATTTTTGGACCAAAGAGAGATGAACAGACAGGAGAATGGAGAAGACTACATAACAATGAACTACATGGTCTTTATAGAAAGCCAGATATAATAAGAACAGTTAAGTCTCGTAGACTGCGATGGGCAGGACATGTTGCACGTATGGGGAATGAAAGACTTGCATGGAAGCTTCTTGTAGGAAAGCCAGAGGGAAAACGCCCAGTTGGTAGACCAAGAATGAGGTGGGAGAATAACATCAACCATGATTTGAGGGAAGTAGATTATAGAGGAAATGATTGGAAAGTATTACCTCTGGATAGGGATGTATGGAGAGCGTATGTCCGCGCGGCCATGAACCTACGGGTTCGATAGTGCCAGTGAGTAAGTAAGTAAGTAAGTAAGTCCAATGAATTTATGCAGGAATTTCTCGGCATTCGTTATATTTCTTTTACGCTACGCCACTGGTTATTTTAGCTTAAATTAAATAAATAGAATGCATAGCACCTGGAATAAAAATAGAATCACTTAGAATAACAGGTGTGAGAGCAACTGTAAAGCAAACACTTGAAGAAACGGTCAATGAATTAAAAAAAGTGTGTGTCTGAGGATTAGAAGCGGAACATTGTATTTATATAACAAGTTGTATGTAGATTTATTCGAGTGGCAACTGGTTTTTGTTGCTTCCAGAACAGGGGAATGTTTTAGTTGGAGTTTTGGCTCAGTCTGTCACCCTGTGTATACACAAATGAATGTTGCCTTTCTTTTTCCCTCTCAGACGCTGGCACATAAATCAGGCTCTAATAAGAAGTAAAACATTTTCTTCCCCTTTCTCTGCCAACCCCTTGGAGCTTCAAACATCATCGACGTGCGTTGAATACACACACACGCATGAACATTTGAATGAAAAGATTTTTTCTGCTGCACGTAATGCATGGAACACAATGATCTGCCTTGTCTTCTGTTGATGCTCTTTCTTCTACATCCACATAGCATACTTGAAATATTCAGATCCCAGTCTATCATATGTACAAAATCTGCTTACACCCATTGCATCGATTTCTTAGGCAAATTGTTTTGATGCTCATTACCTATAATTTAAAACATATGGATCAGAAAATTGGGCCATGAATAGATCAGACAGACGATTACTAAAAACATCAGAGATGAAGTTCCTCAGATAAGTTGCAGGATATACTCTAAGAGACCACATTCCTAGTGAAACAATTAGGCAAGAACTCCCAAGCGGTTAAGGTATGATGCCTTGATGCAGAGCTACCGGGACTTGCGTTGGTTTGAGTCTCCACGTGGGAATAAATTTTGTCTTGGCATTTTGAGCGGTAGTGGATCGGAGCCTACCCTGAATCATAAGGACGTAGGTAGCTAGAATTAATGGCGGCTACACGTTGAGCAAATCAGCTATAATGACTCTGGGATCGGGGATGCTTACCACTTGTCACCCATATACTGGCTGGATGATCGTCCACCTCTGTCATTGACACATGTAGATGTGAGGCCATCAACCAGATGGTACACCAAGGGCCATAGAGTTTGCAGTCCAATCCTCCAGGTTTGATTCCAAAATATTAACATTGAAATTTTTTAATATTTGCTTTGTCGGCGATTGGAGTTTTGTGCTAAATTATTGTCCTACATGCAGAGTGAGTTTTATTTACACTGACAAACTGCAGGGACTGATTCCTGACTGTAAATGGAGGAAAATATGTCCCATAAATAAGTGTCCATAAATGCATCGTTGCCACGATAGATGGCACTGACGAATGGCATTATTCTCTCGACCCTGTTACAAGGCCTGCTAGATCACCGGACTTAAACCCCATGCATTTTTACCTCTGGGGCATCTCAAAAGTACTGTGTATGCTGAACCAGTTCCTGATGTGCATACCCTTCAACAGCGTGTCCACGTCGCCTGTGACGCTATTCGGAGAGAGACCGGTACATGCGAAAGAATGAGGCAATCCATAATACGACGTGTGAACGCGTGCATTGCATCCCATGGAGGCCACGTTGAACATCTGTTGTGACGTGGATGCGATATGCTATGCACTATATGCCGGGACGATTTGTTGTCGAACGCACATCTTTCATTTCCGGACACATGTTTATAGGACCTTTTTTTCCTTCATTTCCACCCAGGAATCAGTCCCTGAAGTTCGTCGATTTAATTATTGTTCACTCTGTATACATGCTATACCACATACTACGAAAATATATGTAAAACCATTAAAAATATATGAACTGAAACCTATTTTCTGTATTATCCTTTTAAGTATTTATCCATCCATAGTAATTCTGCCCGAGGGCAGGTCTTTCACTGCAATCATAGCATTCTCATCCTATGCTTTGCAGCTTTACTAGGGCATTGTAGGTGAGGTAGCTTCCCGTTGCTTTCCACACCGGTGAAGGATGATGATGAAGATGATAAGGATGATAATGATGGCCATATGATTTCGGGGACCGTTTGGAGCTTAAAGTTGTCCTGACACTTGCCTTACAGGTGAGGAAAAACCCCGATAAAAACCTCACCCAGAAAAACTGCCCCGACCGGGGATCGAACCCGCGCCCGCTGCGTGAAAGGCAGCACGCTACCTCGAGACCACAGCGGTGGACTCGTATATATATATATATAATATATATATTGGTATGATAAGAAAAATAAATGCCTGGACGGGATTCGAACCCGGATCTCTGAGTCTGTAAAAAAATATTCTCTTTAATTTGCTTACTTGATATAGTCAGCTACTAGATGGCAGTGCAGACAGTGTTCTCGCGACATCTACTAATAATGGAGAGTATAATACATATATAAGAAAAATAAGCGTTTGAATTGGATTCGCCTGGTAGTGTAATGGATACCACGCTGAGATACAGGCTCAGAGATCCGGGTTCGAATCCCGTCCAGGCATTTATTTTTCTTATCATACCATATTAAGCTTGCATTGCTCAATGTTAAAGATTTAATTATAACATATATATATATATATATAATTGTCCGTACTGGATTTGCTTGGTAGTATAATCGGTAGCGCCCCGGGGTATAAATCCAGAGGTCCGGGTACATATCCCGTCCAAGCATTTATTTTTATCATATATATATATATATATATATATATGTGTGTGTGTGTGTGTGTGTGTGCGTGTGTGTGTTATTCTTTCATCTAATTACGGAATTATTTTATTTGTTTCAGGTAAGTTAAAAATCTTCTTGAAGAATAAAGAAATTACTTTACCGAACTGTCAAGTAAGTATAAGATGCAGTTGGTGCAGTTTTATCTTCTTACTTGTAGATTGTCAGGATAACTGATTCTTTACATTCATTTGGAAGACGCTTATTCCAAAATCATACTAAGCAACTGATATAGGCAATTTTGTCCATTAGTTTTTCTCCCGCTGAATTTATCAAGTCTGATGAGTTCCCATCTGAATGTATCCTTTATAAATCTTTATTTTTCTCGCACTTTTAACTTCTAATACGCTTGGCTCCTTGACTAATATTTATGTTGTCTGTAAATCGTCTTCTTCAATATCCAGTTCTGAATGCATAATTTTAATAGCTATTTAAATTAATATTCCTTTTTATTTAATATACTCCAGAAATATTCTTTCATATCTCAATTTTCATTCCAAATACGTCTGGTCAATTCTGACAATATTTCATTTCTGATTTAATTATCTGATATAACTCTGATGTTCTTATTTTTTGCATTAATTTTGAGATCATTGGTCTTCTCTCGCGGTTAATACCCCAGCATTATAAGATTTTATATTATTTTAATTAATTACTAAACAATATGAGAAATATTCTCTCTTTTAACTCCTTAAAACCTAGTGGTTTCCCTCTCATGTTACCTAATTGTTTTAAATTTATTTCATTTGGTTCGTGTAACCAATTAATTCTTGCTAACTTTCTACAATGTCGGCAACATTCCTCTTCAAACTAACACTAGAGTACATCCCAAAATATGCTCACAGTGAACTTTCTCTTATTAAATGCTGAGGTTATAGAACTGTTAAGAGTAATGTTTCACAGATATATGCCAACAAAAATTAAACAGTATATAAACTTACAGATATGAATGTGTAGTCAGCCATTTGCATGATTTCTAACAACGAAACAAATTATAATGTATTCAATCCAGTTCATAAAATTATATACAAATTTTATAATAATAAAATTAGTAATGATATAAACTTATTATTTACGTAATATACTTGCTTATTAATACCTGTAAGAGTATTAAGTTTGTTCATGTTTTGGGGAAAGTTGCGTCCGGTTTTGTCATAAGTAATGCCAAGAGTTAAAATATAAAATTATGGAATATTCACCTGAAAGGTCCGTCTCCTCAACTTAATTAATTATTTAACTGTACCGCTTTCGGGACTTGTCCCATCATCGGCAGGATTCTCTTTCAGGTGAATATTCTATAATTTTATATTTTAATTTTGAATAGTATCTCAACGGAACATATCACGAATCTTATAAAAGTTGATAATGCCACGAGTGTTTCCAATTTATCTAGAGAATTTGGAAATCAAGAGTGTCATTTGTTAGGACTATTTAACGAATAGAATTAAGATGTTTACTCACAAATCATTATTTAAATATATGTAGTTATTTAAAAATATTTACATATTTAATATAAATGGTGATGTTTGAAAACAAATGAGAAACGATTGTTATGCTTCATTTGTTTATCACTGCAACCAGATCATATTATTTATTGCCAAAGGATCGCAATATTATAAGAATGCACCCTAGTGGAAAAATGTATAACTAACAGTATAGGTTATTAATCAATTTCAAATGTCCTATGTCGTAAATATGTCAATTATATTTTTCTGGAACGTAAATTTCTGGAAAATAATATCTTTAAGAAAGTTCAAACAGTGGTTTCTTTTTATTGTGGTATAATCAATTGTTACACATTTTTTTCTATTAATATCTCGCTAGCGGTACTTGCTTACATTCGTGCACTATATATACAATCTGGTAGCGACTGTGGAATAATGCTATAACCTATTGAGAATGTTAAAAAGGAGGAGCTTGATTTTAAAGTAGTAAAATTAAACTGACTATTTAACTCATGCCCCAAATGGGAGTCAATGACCAATCACATTCCAATGATTTTTTATTTACAACCAATCACAGTCGTGTTTCGCCTAGAATTTACCAACTAAAGTTCATCATAACAAAGAAAGCACCTCCTTTTTAACATTCTGAATAGGTCATAGCATTATTTTGCAGTGAATGACTCTCCAAGAATACGGCTACCAGTTTGTATATATAGTGCATGAATGTCAAGACATAGCGCATGCGGAAATTAATATAAAAACAATTGTAGCAATTGATTGTACCATCAAAAATAAGAAACCACTGTTTGAACTTTCTTAAATGTATTTTTCCCAGGTAATAACATTCCAAAAAAATATAATTGTCATATTTACATCATAACATCAGAAATGAATTAATATACAGTTTGATGTGTTTCATTTTTTCTTCACTAGAGTGCATTCTTACAATATTGCTAGTCCTTTGGCAATAAATAATATGATCTGGTTGCAGTGATGAATAAAAGAAGCAAATGAAGGGTACTAATCGTTTCTCATTTGTTTTCAAACATCGCCGTTTACATTAAATATATAAATATTTTAAAATAACTATATTTAAATAATGATTTGTTAGTAAACAGCTTAATTTTAAATAGTCCTACAAATGCCACTCTTGATTTCCAAATTCTCTAGTTAAAATCACTCATCACTTCGTGAGTCATGAATTTATCGATAATTTGGAAATCACTCGTGGCATTACTTATGACAATGTAACTCATGCCCCAAATGGCAGTCAATGACCAATCACGTTTCAATGAATGTTGTTTCACAACCAATGACAGTCGTGTTTCACCTCGCTCTTTATCGATTTCTCTTTATCAGCTCCTGTTTTTGTAATAAAGAAAGCTCCTCCTTTTTAATGTTCTGAACAGGTCAAAGCATTATTTTTCTCCAACAAATACATTGAATATAGCAAATAATGAAAAGATTGCTTGATTTTACTGAGTTGTTTACTAAAAATTAATGAATAACCCGTAATGTTGATTATGATATATAGTTTGATGTGTTTCATTATTTCTCCACGTGGGTGCACTCTTACAATATTGCGATCTTATTTGGCAAAAAATAATGTGATCAAGCAGCAGTGAATGAACATAACCTCACATTTCTGATTTATTTTCAAATATCGCGGTTTACATTAAATATATACATTTTTAAATAACTATATTTAAATAATGATTTGTAAGTAAACAGCTTAATTTTATTCGTTAAATAATCCTAACAAATGTCAGTCTTGATTTCCAAATTCTCTAGATAAATTCACTCCTCACTTCGTGAGTCGTGGATAATTTGGAAATCACTCGTGGCATTACTTATGATAAAATAGAGGTGAAAAACGACTGTGATTGGTTGTAAGTAAAAATAATTTCAATGTGATTGGTCGTGAGTTAAATAGTGAATATTACAGTGTATGTTACTGTCGATGGATTTTTTTAGGATGGAAAAATCCAAGGAGCAAGTCCTCCGGGAGGGACTTAAGCCGTGGGTCCCGAGTCTGAAGATTTTCAGGCTCGTAAAAAATCCTTAAGCCTGAATGAAAATACCTCTAAGCAAAATTTACCGACTTTCCCCGTCCTAGTACTACCTTGGTTTCCTAGATGTCAGTATGAGGTGGAACGCTGACCACGGACCACTCAAAATGACATCTATACGAGAACAAGTGTAACTAAATTAGTATTGGTTCAAAAATCTTCCCTGTAGGGGGAGAGCGCCTAAATCCTCTGTAAAGGGAAAACATAGGCTTACAATACAAGACAATGTTACCTTGTAACTTTTCCATTTTCCAGATTTGAGAAGTTATCCTCCTACCACAATATTGACACTAGGTCACAAGATAGCAGTCTGCTAACAATTCCTCTTCATAGCACTTCCTCCTATTCTACTTCCTTCACAGTAGCCTCCGCCCGCTGCTGGAATCTCCTTCCTCAAGATATCAGGGGTTGCCGCACACTTGGCACCTTTTAAGTCACGATTATACAGTTACCTGTTGTCTAATAATTAATTTTTCTCTATTTATTTAATTTTATACTATGTCATTAATCTTTTCCTCGTTTTTTTATATATCTTGTACATATTATATATTTAATTCGTTAAATTTAGAGTAAATCAAAATACATTATAAATATTAATTGTATTGTATTCATAACTTGTAATCGTTTATATATATATATATATATATATATATTGTAATTTAGATTTAAGACTTTTCTTTTGTATTTTTTTTTAAACCTGGTTGAGTGGTAGACAAGGCCTTAAGGCCTTAACTCTGCCAGGTAAAATAAAGCTATTATTATTATTATTATTATAAAATGACAAAAAATGAGACATAATATGGAATAAAGTAATAGTCGTTTCATAAATTCGTTGTATGCCTAGTATTACCGGGAGGTAACGTTCCTCAGTTTAGGATAACAAAGGTGTAACTTTAATAAAACCTTAACCAGACTTTGTAACATATTTACGGCGAAATTAATAATCTAGCTTTTATCATCAGCAGGCTAAGTTTCAAAGTAGATTTAATCGAAACCACACCACTTAATGCAAAGTACCTAATATTTCCAGGTGAAATACTCTAGAGAATTTTATCCCCTCTCCTTCTCTTCCAAGTTATTTACGATAAATTAAACCCTGGCAATTTTCATTACCCGAACAGAAAATTGAATCTTCAAACGGACTCTTCCATCCCTATTTAAAATTAACCTAAAACAATTATACTAATAAAAATTCCACGGCGCGGCAGGTTTACCAGCCGGCTGCTGGCCTTACATCCAAATGTGTTAATCACAGAATTTGGCAATCATCCAGCCAGAGTAGAGGGGTTTACATGTGGTAAGCATTTCGGATTCCCAGACGTTATAGCTGGTTTTCTCAACCTGTAGCCGTTATTTATTGTAGCTACCCAAATCCTTACAACACTGGGTGGGCACGGGTCCCATATTGACCGTAATTCCATGAGAACATTTCTTCCCCTATAAGTCCCATAGCTCTGCGCCAAGACATCTTGCCATAACTATTCTGCTATGGTGCGGGATGTTATATGTATATATGTATATATATATATATATATATATATATAATGTTATATTGCAGATTTTCGCGGATGTAAGTACGAATATGAATTTCTTTTTGGGTTTTCCGCGTCTTGGATTCAAGTTCGGCCTCTGGCCACTGATTCCGACGTTTCGGCATGTATTTTATTATATAAGACCTAAACCTGTGACTCGAACTTATCATTCCTTGATAATGACATGTGGGATCATGCCGAAACGTCGGTATCAGTGGCTAGAGGCCGAACTTGAATCCAAGACGCGGAAAACCCAAGAAAACTTTCATATTCATATATATAATAAATAACGGCGACATCTAGTAATAATGGAGAGTATAATACATATATAAGAAAAATAAGTGTTTGAATTGGATTCGCCTGGTAGTGTAATGGATATCACGCTGAGGTACAGACTCAGAGATCCGGGTTCGAATCCCGTCCAGGCATTTATTTTTCTTATCATACCATATTAAGCTTGCATTGCTCAATGTTAAAGATTTAATTATAACATCGATAAAGCGTCACTGCTATAAAGTAAAATAAATATTCTCTTTAATTTGCTTACTTGATATAGTCAGCTACTAGATGGCAGTGAAGACAGTGTTCTCGCGACATCTAGTAATAATGGAGAGTATAATACATATATAAGAAAAATAAGTGTTTGAATTGGATTCGCCTGGTAGTGTAATGGATATCACGCTGAGGTACAGACTCAGAGATCCGGGTTCGAATCCCGTCCAGGCATTTATTTTTCTTATCATACCATATATATATATATATATATAATATATATATACACACAGACACTAGTCCACCGTTGTGGTCTCGAAGTAGCGTGTTGCCTTGTCACGCAGCGGGCCCGGGTTCGATCCCCGGTCGGGGCAGTTTCTGGTTGAGGTTTTTATCGGGGTTTTTCCTCACCTATAAGACAAATGTCAGGAAAACGTTAAGGCCCAAACTGTCCCCGAATTCATATGGCCATCATCACCATCATCATCCTTATCATTATTATCATCATCCTTCAACGGTGTGGAAAGTAACGGGAAGCTACCACACCTATAATGCCCTAGTAAAGTTGCAAGCATAGCATGAAAATGCTATGATTGAAGTGAACGACCTGCCCTCGGGGAGAATTACTATGGATGGATATATATATATATAAGTTATATATATATATATATATATATATACAGGGTGTTGCAAAGAAAACACCGACAACGGAGGTGAGGTGGTATATTGAGATTGTTGATAATTTGTAATAAGGTACCAATGTCCGGAAATGTTGCGTTTTCACACTAACAGGGTAAGAAATAGACTGCAGAGAACGTCATGTTGCACGGAAGATGAACATTTCTATTTTTTCTCACTATTTTACTCTGATTATCTGATAATAGTAAAATTTTGAAATACGTAAAAGGCAAAAACATTGTTTCTCGTGTAGAATGCAGCTTTTTTATGATGTTCTTTTCAAACCTGGTTTATATTTTATTCTAGTAACTCTACTCAAAAGTTAATAAGCAGTTTAAATTTGGCAATGGCATTTTATTATGGTTTTTATTTACGTTTTGATATCATTATAACATTTATAACTTACTCTATGCGCAAAATATCGTGTATAATGTTTTATTGAGATTTTAACAATTGCAATGCATTTTCCATCTTCATAAATTGTATGGTGCTATATTGTAATCGGGGCCCCAACAGAAATATTGCAAAGAATAATTGCTAGGAAATTTATCATAACAAAGCCGTACGAGCTCATCCCTTTTATAAAAGATTATAGATTGAGATTGAGATATAAGATTGTTGAAAACTCGTCGATTCTAAGGTCAAGGTAATAAACACACCTGCCTATTATTCTTATTTATTGCTTGTTCCCGAGATGATTCACAGGGAAGGGTTAGTGATCTTGAAAGTATATGAATAGGACGAAAATAGCGCGTGGTTCCATGCAACATCGGAAACAAAGGAAAGTAAAAATATCAGAATTTGGACAAATTTAAGGTTAATTAGAGAATGTACTATCGCCTCACTATGATGGTTGTCCGTTTATATAAAAGCGGGTGTCGCGCGACAATGCTTGACAACGATTAACATGCGGAATTATTATAGTGGCGGTAGTCGTAATCTTTGTATTTAATTATATATAACAGCTTCTTACCGTAAGAGCTAAAATAATTCTGGACGGGAAACCCATTGAACAAGTGAACCATTTTAAATACCTGGGTTATGAAATCTCCTATTTTAAAAATGAAGATTTATTTAAAAAACGTATTAAATTTAATTATATTATGTGGAACGATCAGTCCCGCGCCGTAGCCGAGCGGTTAAGGTAGGAAGCCTTGGCTCAGAGCTACGGGACTTGCGCTGGTTCGGGTCTCAATGGGGGAAGAAATTTTCTCATGGTATTTCGGCCAGTATGGGACCGGTGCCCACCCAGCATCGTGAGGCAATTGGGTAGCTACAATAAGTAGCGGCTCCAGGTTGAGGAACCAGCTATAACGGCTGGGGGACTCGACATGCTAACCACATGTCACCCCTACACTGGCTGTTGATCATCTACCTCTGTGAGTGACACATGTGGATGTGAAGGGCCAGCAGCCGGCTGGTAAAAGGACAGTCGCTGAAAAGTGGAAAGACCCTCAATCGGAATCGGAACGATCAAAAGGATATTTGAAAGCACAAGAAAAGAAACACAACTAAAATTTTATAAAGTAGTAGCAGTCCCCTTACTATTGTATGGTAGTGAATTTTGGGTTTTAACTAAAAGAGAAGAGAAGATCATAGAAGCAGCTGAAATGAGATTTCTGAGAAGTGTAGCTTCTAGATAAGAGAAGAAGTGAAGATATTAGAAATGAGCTAAATATCTTTAAACTCTTAGATAGGATAAAATAATCTAGAAAAAATGGAAAGAACATGTTCAAAGAATGGAAGATGGTCGCATTCCCAAAATTATACTTAAATACAAACCAAAAGGACGCAGGAATGTTGGTAGACTGAAGAAGAGATGGATCCAACTTTTGAATGAGAATCTATGAGACCGGAACAAGCCACATGGGCTTAATCCGTGATTGTTGATGATGATGATGATAACAGCTTCTTATTTATTGCTTGTTCCCGAGATGATTCACAGGGAAGGTTTAGTGATCTTGAAAGTATTAGAATAGGACGAAAATAACGTGTGGTTCAATGTAACATCGGAAACAAAGGAAAATAAAACTCGCAGAATTTGGAAAAAAATTGAGGTTAATTAGAGAATGTATTATCGCCTCACTATGATGATTGTCCGTTTATATAAAAGCGGGTGGCAATGATTAACATTAGGAATTATTATAGTGGCGGTAGTCGGCATCTTTGTATTCAATTATATATAACATCTGCGGGGAAACAAAGCGAGCCGCTGGATAACAATCATGGTGAGGATTTAACTTCTTCTTTCTTCTTCTTCTTCACTTCACGGGCTAGGCAAATTGCCTGTTCCGCCTCACAGTTGTTCTGTCCATCTTTTCACTGGCCTTCCTACTTGCCTTGAACCTCTTGGCTTGTCACTGGGGCACGCCGTAGCGTAGTGGTTAAGGCGCTGCGCTACAAGGTCGAGGGTTTAAGTCCCGGTGGGGTCATGTTTTTTAAACTGTCCCAAACCTTCTAGCGGAACTATGACCCTGGGATCGACTCAGCCTCTAAGGTAAATGAGTATCAAATACTTGTTCAGGGGGTAAAGGCGCGGCCGTCACGCAGGGCTGACAACTCGGCTGACATCAAGTGCCGATTGTCCAGAAAAACTGGGAACCTTAACCTCCTACCCTACCCCAAAGGCCTCCTGAGGCCTGTGGTGGGATTACTTTACTTTACTTAGGTGTCACTAAGGGAAATTTTGAAGAAGTCGCTTAATTCAAATCCCAGGAACAATAATCACAAATAGGAATGAGATGCACAAACAAATTAAACATAGACTCAATTCTGGAAACACGTGCTATTATGTATTACAGGGACTCTTGACGTCCCAACTCTTTAAAAAAAACGTTGAACTGAAAATAGGCCTGTTATTCTACTAGTTATATTATATGGATGTGAAACATTGACTCTTACTTTAAGGGAGGAGAAACAATTTCGAGTATTTTGAGAATAATGTTCTTAGGAAATATTTTGGATCAAAGAGAGATGAAGAAACAGGCGAATAGAGAAGACTTCATAACGGTAAGCTACATCATCTTTATACGAAACCATAATCATATAATAAGAATAGTTAAGTCATGTAGATTGCGATGGACAGGACATGTCGCAAGAATGGGGAATGAAAGAGGTGCATGGAAGCTTCTTGTAGGAAAACCAGGTGGAAAACGCCCAGTTGGTAGACCAAGAATAAGGCGGTAAATAACATTAGTGATGATTTGAGAAAGTAGATTATACAGGGGATGATTGGAAAACATTAGCTCAGGATATGGGTGTTTGGAAAGCTTTTGTTCGCACAATCATGAGCCTACGATTTCGATAATGCTAGTGAGTTAGTTAGTTACGGGTCACTAAGCTGACTGATGGCAAGAAGATTATGATAAATAAATACACGAGCAACGCCGAGTAATCAGCTAGTAAATAAATAAAAAAATATATAAAATAACCTTTATCCTATTAGAGAATTATGAAAATATGACGATTCTTAATAATATATTAAATATAGTATATACTGCAATTTTATTATATTTTATAATAATAAGTTACAAATGATTTACTATCTATGATAGTTTAATATTTAAGAAGATCTAGAAATAGCGAGAACACATGCCCACTGGTTGTGCTGTGTGTATCAACACATGTTGTGTTTTATTCCTAGTGGTCATTGATGGATGTTACTAGAATAAACATACACTAAGATAAGCAAAGAAACACTCTACTGCTTTCTGCAGTTCAGAAGTATCTGTTTGATTAGTTCATTCGTTTAGTAACTTCCATTTAAAACATCTGACACAAAATAATGTCCGTCTGTTTGAGAGTATTTATAGGCTTATGGCCAAAACTATAAAATTGACACACATTTCCTGTTGCGCAGGAATTTGTACTGTGTGAATGAGTAATGCTTACTCCGGGTTGTCTACCCACGACCGTGCCGTCACCGATAAGATAAAATACCATGAGCAAAGTGCAGTTCTAAAACATTCTTGCCAGGCCGATGTTCCCCTCTGCCCCTCTTTTTAAACCAATCAGGGTCAGTGTCCATATCGCTTTAATTAGAGCTGCAATCACCAGCAAAATATTGCTACTTAATAACCAATAGCAACGATGATAATACATATTGTAAATAAATAATCTATGGTGAGTCGTGTTGAACAATAAAGACTAAAAATAATAGAGATGAATTAAGACCAGTGAGAAAGAGTTCTTCTATCAAACCTAGGAGTAGTAGATCCAGAGAAAGAGAAGAACCGAGTGGATGAAGATCCCATAACTGTTGGAGTAGGCCTACATTGTTGGAAATAAGGCTAAATAAATAATAGTTTTAAAAAAACTAAAAGAACACGCTTTATTAGAAAACTGAAAAATGAAAAATAATTTTAATTTCCAATACGCTTGGGATAAAATAAAGTGGTCAACAAAAAAATCATCTCCAACACATATAGAATAAAATTAGAGTTATCAACAAAAAGAAAATAATTTTACCATCAAAAGCGTGGGGTGCTCTATATCAATTAATATATTTGATAATAAACAGATATTGGTAAAAGTAAGCTCTCTAAGAAGAAAATGTAAAAATCATAAAAAGCACCCCACGCTTTTGATGGTAAAATTATTTTCTTTTTGTTGATAACTCTAATTTTATTCTATATGTGTTGGAGATGATTTTTTTTGTTGACCACTTTATTTTATCCCAAGCGTATTGGAAATTAAAATTATTTTTCATTTTTCAGTTTTCTAATAAAGCGTGTTCTTTTAGTTTTTTAAAACTATTATTTATTTTTTTATTTTTTAGTTTTAATATTTTACAGAATAAGATAAAAATGTAAATATCTTTAAATTCGATACTATTGTAGTATGAGCTAAAAGTAATACTCTTCTATAAAAAAAACCCTCCCAGCCGGATTTGAACCAGCGACGTATGGATTACTGAAATTATATACCACTAAGAGTTCACTGCTCTACCAACTGAGCTCTTACAACGATTGACTAAAAACTCGACAAGTCCGCAACCTATTATACCAGTTTTCATTTTTTTTATTTTCGGATGATTCTGGCCAGGATTTTAGAAACAAAATATGAAATTATTGTATTGTCACGGGTCCTCTACACGTATACAAAGTTTCAAGTCGATCCAATGTTTCTAAGTGGGTGAAAATCGCGTTGAAAGATTCCGTTACATTGATACAAAAACACTTTTTTTGATTTTCTGATGATTATGGCCAGGATTTTAGAAAATAAATATGAAATTATTGTATTGTCACGGGTCCTCTACAAGTATACAAAGTTTCAAGTCGATCCAATGTTTCTAAGTGGGTGAAAATCGCGTTGAAAGATTCCGTTACATTGATACAAAAACACTTTTTTTGATTTTCTGATGATTATGGCCAGGATTTTAGAAAATAAATATGAAATTATTGTATTGTCACGGGTCCTCTACAAGTATACAAAGTTTCAAGTCGATCCAATGTTTCTAAGTGGGTGAAAATCGCGTTGAAAAATTCCGTTACATTGATACAAAAACACTTTTTTTGGTTTTCTGATGATTATGGCCAGGATTTTAGAAAATAAATATGAAATTATTGTATTGTCACGGGTCTTCTACAAGTATACAAAGTTTTAAGTCGATCCGATGATTTTAAGTGGGTGAAAATCGCGTTGCACGATTCCGTTACATAGATAGATAGATAGATAGATACAGGTCAAGCTAATATAAAGCGTGTAAAAATAGAGGGGAAAGCCAGGAACTTAACTGGATTTTTGAGCTAAAGGTGATGATATATAAGAAGTAGTGGTTGATATTAAATCGTGGACGATTACCTATGGATATAATTTTCTAAGTAAATAATAATATCTTTATAACTCTTCCCATTGAATTATTTGTTTCTTAACACGAGAACTTAGTCTAACTTCAAACGATCCAACCTCTTAAATACTTAATCTATCCACGTTAGTCTATTAGATACTAGGTTCGTCTCCTGATTCAGGTTTTCTATGACCCGTTTGGATTAGAAGCCTTCAGCGGATGAAACAAAATTGAGAACATGGTGACCCGTTTGAGTTAGATGATTTTTTTGCGGGGTTGACAAAATTGAGAACATAGTTTCCATCAAAAGGAAAACCTATCCGCCCCCGTTCAGAGATATGGTGGGACGTTCACGAATCCTAGGATACTTACTTACTCACTAGCACTATCGAACCCGTAGGTTCATAGCCGCGCGGAATAAGCTCTCCATACATCCCTATCCTGAGCTAATGCTTTCCAATCATTCCCTGTATAATCTACTTCCCTCAAATCATAGTTAATGTTGTTCTCCCACCTCATTCTTGGTCTACCAACTGGGCGTTTTCCCTCTGGCTTTCTTACAAGAAGCTTCCATGCACGTCTTTCACTCCCCATATGCGCAACATGTCCTGTCTCTCTTTGGTCCAAAAATGTTCCTAAGAACTTTATTCTCAAAAACTCGTAATCTCATTTCCCCCCTTAAAGTAAGAGTCCATGTTTCGCATCCATATAATACGAGTATAACTGGTAGAATAATAGTTTTGTATATTTTCAGTTTAACGTTTTTTGAAAGGAGTTGGGCCATCAAAAGTCTCTGCAATGCATAATAGCACGCATTTCCAGAATTGAGCCTATGTTTAATTTCTTTGTGCATCTCATTCCTATTTGTGATTATTGTTCCTAGGTATTTGAATTCAGCCACTTCCTCAAAATTTCCCTCATTTGTCATTAGCTGTCCATTTCCATTATATAATGTATTTCTATGTGTGACCATATATTTAGGATGAAAGCAAATGTCTTATAAAATAGGCACACTCCTCTGATAACACGATTAGCCACAGACAGGAATAGCAGACATTAAACTTGCTGTTTACGGTAATTCAGTATAGTTTATCTATACATGTTTATTACTATCCTTTTATTTCTAACTGGCATTCCCTTCAACCTCGTCAATTTATCGAGATTTTTCTTTTTCGTCCGACTGCTATTACTACCACCTCAACTTTTCCAATCCCTTTTGATTCCCCCCTTCTGACGTCTTTCACCCCCTCTGGTGCTACTTGTCAATCCAACTAACTAAAACTGCCTCTCCAAACTTATCCTCCGCTCTCCTCTCTTTCTCTCTCGCTCCACTAACTTCTTCATCTCGATCCAACATCTCTTTCGTCATCAGCTCAAAGGCGAGAGAGAATCGGAAACTGATTTCAAGTTGATTTTTAACTGACCTGAGTTTGGGCTGACTTGAACGTCGCAGTTAGAGAGAGGTATATTACCTCGCTTATACAGGATGTATCCAAAGTTCTTGATTTTTAGGAATGAGAAAAATGTTAAGTTATATGTGTCAAAGTGAAGTTTCCCTTTTTCTGTGAGAGGTACGACTGCTAGGAATATTTGCTTATGCAACCTTTGTGATTTCCCATATTGGTTCACTTGTATATATTTTGAAGCCTATAGTGGTCATCTCGATCGACCTTCCTATAATAATTGAATTGCAATGGTGAGCTTATGTTCTGATTATCAAGGCCCATTTAGTTTGTAAAGTAAAGTAAAGTAATCCCACAACAGGCCTCAGAACAATCTGGTACTCATTTTCGTTAGAGGCTGAGTCGATCCCACGGCCATGGTGCCGCCAGAGGGTTTGGGTCAGTTTAAAAATCTTGACCCCAACGGGATTTAAACCCTCGCCCCTCCGGCTTGTAGCTCAACGCCTTAACCACTACGCTAAGTTTGTAGAGGAATTAAATGTCTCTTTTATAAAATATCTGTCGCTCAATTTTTAATCGCAACCTTTATTGTGTAAATTGTTATAGTGTCAACAATAGGCCTATATATATATATGTATATATATATATATATATATATATATATATATATATTAGTACTGATAGTTTAAGCTCTAATTGCAAAGTTTCAATAGGATTACTTGGAAATTATGCTTAGGCCTAATATGTTACTAAATTTCCAAATTATCCAGCCTCTCGTGAAAATATTGTTCAAAATCAAGATTGCTTTGCTAAAAAAATAAATTTCAAATTTTGATACAATTATGTTCAGGTTTTAAATACATTTTTGCGCAATAGTCCGTTTTATCGTACAAACAGCAATGGCAACCATGATTGAAAGTTCAACTTCCTACATTTCAGAGTTGCCGACCTAAATAACTAGGCCTATACTGTAATATTAAATATTACACAACCGCGTGTGGGAAGTAAATCCACTGCCCTCTATGAATACTACATACAATATATAAACAAAAAATATCCAAAAGGTAGTGTTAATACACATTATACGAAACAAATCACTGCATTTTAAATGAACTGAACTTTATTTGAAACAATATAAAACAATAAATAGGTATTTGACTCCTTTTATGACAAATTGGTCTCACGGCCTCCTGTAGGTTCATCTATTAAGCATTGCCCACACTGTTAACGTTAGTCAATTGTTTATAATGAATGCAAATATTTCCAACAAAGATGATATTATTTTACTATTATTTATTATTTTGCTAACACTATCGCGCAAAAAATAATGTAGGCCTACAACGCACGTTTGTTAAGTGTTTTACAGAATCTCGTAAATCAGATACCTCGCTATTGCTCGGTTTTTAAACATTTTCCTCGCTTCTGTAAAAAACACTTTCCAACCTCGCATGGTAATATAGGCCCTACTATTGTTTTTTCTATCTACATATTTAAGTTAATTGTTATCAATATTATCTATTGTACATCGTAAAATAATAAGGAAAATTATACAAATTATCGCTAATTGTAAAATATAGAGTTTATGGAAATCATATGAATATTTTATTATTTTTCATGTCATATATAATCCAACATAACGTACCTTACTGAATTATGTATTTATTAAACTGCTGTTAGGCCCATGGCCTGGTGGTAAAGCAGCTTAAGTAATAATTAGGCCTAAGTGATATCAAATCAATTAACGACATTGAAAATAATTAAGTTACGAACGTAAACATGTTAACAAATATATTTAATTAATGTTGGGAAGTAAACATTATGAGGTATAATCATTAAAATTCATCGGAGAACATATTGTTTAAACAACTCACCTCATAGGATTCATGCTTCCATGATATCGCGATTTCAAACATAATCATGTTCATCGTCAGCCATAACTCCGACTGATGAAATTCTTCGGCCGTCAACTATTCTATTGTCGCCATCTTCAGTCCTGTCATCTATATAAATCAATGAATTTTGATATCCCTAACGAAATTACATTGATTTCGAAGTTCATAAATTCAACCATAGATGGCAGCACTGAAGATGGCGACAATAGAATAGTTGACGGCCGAAGAATTTCATCAGTCGGAGTTATGACTGACGATGAACATGATTATGTTTGAAATCGCGATATCATGGAAGCATGAATCCTATGAGGTGAGTTGTTTAAACAATATGTTCTCCGATGAATTTTAATGTTAACAAATTCATAAGAAAATAAGAATACACTAAAGAATTGCAATAAAACATAGGCCTAGGCAAAATACTAACAATACATAGGAGAAAAAATAGCAGTAATACATAGCCTATAATTAACAGAATACATAGTCTAAAATTTAACAGATAGGCCTATACAAGTGGGATTTAGGGAACTTTTTTAATGAGTTATTCAAACTGCTTTAAAGAGAGAGAGAATGCCTTTGCGGGCAAATTATTCCGGTTATCTGTACTCCTATTATAAACTATATCTGTTTTTGTTTTCCTAGTTTTAATCGTGTTAGACGTTTATAATAAGTTCATAATCCCCCATTTATTTGACCCCGTTGCGGTTTTCCCAATAACACAGAATAAAAAAAACTAAGAAATTATAAAACTGAATATTTTAAATAAATAATATACAATAGATATACAAAAATTAATTTATTAGATGGAAAGTGAAATACAATATTGCCCGTAGAAATTATTCCGTTAAAATACGTAAATTTTAGTGGAGTGAAATGACGGATGAAATTCATCATCATCATCCAGGGATTAAGCCTGTTGGCTCGTTTCGGTTTCATGAAAGCTAGAATTGTTAAAATTGTTCAGACCATCTTCTGTGTGGGCGTCCAACATTTCTCCTTCCGTGCGGTTTTAATTTAGCAATAATTTTGGAAATCTTCCTTCTGGCATTCTGTCAATAGGCCTATGTTCTTTCCAGTCGTTCCTATATTTCTTCTTCTTCTTCTACTACAAGGTTTAGGCGATGCAGCCTGTTCCGGCGAAGTTAAAAGTGGAGTCCATCTTCTACGTGGTCGGCCAACATCTGTTGTTCCTCTGGGATTATACAGGAAGGTTCTTTTTGGTATTCTTTCGTTGTTCATTCTCATTAAGTGTTCTGTCCATTTCTTATTATTTTCGCTGATTTTATCTTCAATTTATATATATATATATATTTAATTCTTCTCGTATAGTTTCATTCCTTATTCTATCCGCTCTTGTGCATCCTTTCACATTACGTAAAAACAGCATTTCCGCAGTCTGTATCCTGCTTTTATCCCTTGATTTCATTATCCAATTTTCACTTCCATACAACAACAAAGGAACAGCGATTGTTTTATATAATTTGAGTCTCGTATCTTTCCTTGTTTTCTGTTCCTATATTTATATAATAATAATAATAATAATAATAATAATAATAATAATAATAATAATAATAATAATAATAGGTATTATTGCAGCCAATGGCCATGTACAAAGAATTGTTTTCATGTCTTACAGAAGTCTGTTATCGATGTTCCTATATTTTTACACTGTAATAGGTGATATCGGTCGCAGTGCGACCCACATAGTTTGCACTTGCACATTTTTTCTGGGTTATGGCGCTTCACTGTTGTGCATATCATGTGGTGGAAACCATGGACCGCGACTCTCGTCACGGTGTGTCTGAGGTCGTATCTGGCTGCTGTCCATTCCCTGTAGATCATCGCATCCGTTACGTAGAACTCTTTAATTATTCGGTCTGTAAGTTTTGAAAATATTTATTTCCTTTCTTATATCTGAAATTATATTACTGATTGTTAACATTTTCTTCTGAATGTAGAATATACCAACTATTACAATTCTTCGATGTATGAATTGTTTATTTTTACTTCCTCTAGTATTCCACGAACACAGACATTTTGGAACAGTCGGTATATCTAGGTACATCGATATCCCTACTCCAACCGTCCCTCCACAATCAATATGAAACCCCATTATTTTACAAACGACTTTAACGACCACTTGGTTGAAAATGAGTTCGACGTTTTCCACCAGCTTTGGAGGTTGAGACGAAAACTGCAATTACCAAGCCACTTCAAGGGTGTGAGAAACCGAGTCTCTTTTTCTAAAAGCAAGGTGTCTGAAAGTTTCTAACTTACTTGATAGTCAGTGACGAACGGAAAATGTGGCATTTGCAGTAGAAATCTCTTAGAATGGAATAGAGATTACTCGACTGATCTTCAGGTCAGTTCACAATCTGAGTCCGTTCTTTTAACGTTGAAGATGAATCGATAGCGACTTACTTAATGACTTCACTGTTCAATACCAAGATTAACACATTCACTTTATACGACATTTGTAAAACAGGAAATCTTATTGAAAATTTGTGATTTTTTCATTTAATGTCTGATGTTAACCACAATACATCATTTGTTGCAATATGCGGTCATAATACATCATCCATACATACATCCATCCATCCATAGTAATTCTGTCCGAAGGCAGGTCCTTCACTGCAATCATAGCATTTTCATGCTATACTTGCAGCTTTACTAGGGAATTGTAGGTGTGGTAGCTTCCCGTTGCTTTCCACACCGGTGAAGGATGATGATGGTGATGATGATGATGGCCATATGATTTCGGGGACATTTGTCTTACAGGTGAGGAAAAACCCCGATAAAAACTTCACCCAGAAAAACTGCCCCGACCGGGGATCGAACCCGGGCCCGCTGCGTGACAAGGCAGCACGCTATCTCGAGACCACAGCGGTGGACACATACATACATAATACATAATAATTGCTTCAGCAATACGGGAGGCGTAAACATGGGAGGAAGAACAATAAAGTGCATAAGATTTGCTGATGATATGGCTTTGCTAGCAGAAGATGCAATGACACTGAGGAACATGCTGATGGAGCTAAATAATAAGTGCGAGGATTATGGGATGAAGATGAATATAAATAAGACGAAGGCCATGATTATAGGAAGGAAACCAAGGAAGATAAACATGAGGATTAAAGATGAGGCCATTGAGCAAGTGGAGAGCTTCAAATACTTGGGTTGTACTATCAGTAGTAACATGAACTGCGGTCAAGAAGCAAAGCAGAGGATAGCAATGGCAAAAGAAGCTTTTAACAAGAAAAGCATTTTCTGCGGACCTTTGGCAAAAGAATTACGGAAGAGGCTAGTGAAGTGCTTTGTGTGGAGTGTAGCATTGTATGGTGCATGGACTTGAACATTACGACGGAATGCGGAAAAGCGACTGGAAACTTTTGATATGTGGATATGGAGAAGAATGGAACGTATAAAATGGACAAAGTAAGAAATAAAGATGTGCTAGACAGAGTGGGTGAAAGAAGAACAATGCTGGAACTCATAAAGAAGAGGAAAACAAATTGGATTGGCCATTGGCTAAGAAGAAACTGCCTGCTGACGGATGCCCTAGAAGGAATGGTCAACGGAAAGAAAGTTAGAGGCAGGAATAGACATCAGATGATAGACAATATTAAAATAAATGGTTTGTATACAGATACAAAAAGGAAAGCTGAGTTATGCAAAGAGTGGAGAATGCTGAGTTCCAGTGAAAGACCTGCTCTTGAGCAGAACACTATGAATGAATGAATACATCAGAAATACAGTGGTCCCGGATATATTGGGTTAAAACAACACAGAAAACAATACACTAAACATTTTGAAGTAGTAAACGTCAAATTTCGGGATAATCAAAACATTAAAATAACATTTCCAGGAGAAACGCCTTTGTTAAGGGGACTGGGTACTCCATATCTTAACAAAGTTAAATTTGTAATCTTCTGGTGCGCTCATCTCCTAAACTACTGAAGGTAGGTTAATACATTTTTGCTGCTTTCAGAAACAGCCTTTATCTAGCTATTAAAATAATTTGAAATAACACTGAGCAAGAAAAAAGAAAATATTTTTTGTCTCAGAAAGAAAACTATGTGATTCTGATAGTATTTTTCTCCTGGAATCGGTTTTTCTCCATCACGCAAGGTTTCCGAGAGACTGCATTTATAATTTCAAACACTTTAATATTTTCTACATTCGTAACTACACATTATTTGAACATTCGGACTCACCTAGAAAGTAAGAAATGACGATTTTCTGCTATATTTCGCCTGTGAAGCATCCCTCTTGATGGTCCAACAATAATCGGCCAGCATATTAGGATTCCATTTGCCTTATATCTCTTTTCATTGCTGAAATCTCCTGAGTTAGCTCTTTTGGTTTTATTTTACAATGACAAATGGACGTAAAAACGTTTATTAAAAAATAATAAAATTAAGGAAGGCAAACTTGATCCGTCCTTTATCTTTGTTGTGGATTGGAGTTTTAATGTAGTAGAGAGGAATGTGAGAATCGTTAAAATAAGTTTTGGAATCTTGTAACCAATCACAAATCTATAGAAAACTTTATGATATTAAACCATGCGTTCCATATCTTCATAAATTATATCTGAGAACAAGCAAACAAAAGAAGTTGGATTTGTTATGGCCGTTTGGTTTTATGTGAATTTGGTACGAATCGCTTTATCGTGTATTTAATCGTGACAGAAATGTCTTGGAGAAATATGTGATTTTTTATATGTGAGAGCTAATGTTAACTTTAAACGAAGGATATCGTGTTGTTGTTTTTGGCTGGGACCATATATACCCTACAAGGTGTTAAAAAGGATATAACATTTTAAGAAAATGTATCGTTTCTACAACTGAGTGTTTTTTTTTTTCACAAGTAGGCCTATGTTAAACTTTATTGCCTGTCACACGTTAATGTGTTCAAAGTTCGACTTTTAATACGCTTGAGTTTACTGAATGTTGTACAAGCTGGATAACTTCATTTTCGGAAGCTTTGGTCTTTGTAAGTAAACTAGAAGTATTCGTATGTCATTTTTTACTGTACAGTGTGATTCAGAAATGTGGCTATACGTTTGATTACATTTTGTGAGGAAAATATTATTATTAAAGGAAATATGATGTTATCATTTTAAACGTAATCCTTGAAATTACAGCAATAGAACAAAACAAAACACATACAACAACACTAAGCAAGTTACTTTATTGCTTCAAACTGTTCGCCGTTTACATCCAAGCATAATTGGCAACGATTTGGGAAGTCATTCATTGCGTTATGATACATGTTTAGAGGAATAACTCTAATTTCTTCCTCAATCACTAATTTCAGCACGTCGACGTCTTGAGGTTTCCGGGCATAAACCTTCTCCTTCAAATAACCCCACAACCAATAGTCACAAGCTGTGAGGTCAGGGGAACGGGCTGGCCATTCAATGGGGCCTCTTCTTCCCACCCACCTGTTTTGCAAATGATCATCCAAAATTTCTCTCACCGCAATTGCATAGTGAGGAGGCGCACCATCCTGCTGGAATAAACATTGTTCATCTTCAGCACTTTGCATTACCGGCAGGACAATTTGTCTAAGGATATCACTATATCGATCACCATTATGAGTCTCATCCAAAATTCGCATACCTAACAGTCCTTCTCATCCGATCATAGCCCAAACAGTGACTTTCCCGCATCTTAAATGTGTCTCATCAATAACATTAGGATTCTCTTTACGATAATAGTGACCATTGTGTCAATTAACACGTCCGTTCACATGGAAAACAGCTTCATCAGAAAATTGCAATTTTCTGTACAAATGTTCGTCGTTTGCTGATTCCCTTACAACAAATCCACAAAATTCCATCCGCCCTTCAGGGTCGTCTTCATTAAGTTCGTGGACACGAATCGGTTTGAAGGGGTGGTACTTCTCACGCTTCAAAACACGACACACACTCGATTGACTGATATGAAGCTCACCTGCAGCTTGGCGGGTTGATTTTTGTGGGCTAGCGTCGAATGCCTCCACAATTCTCTTCGTTGTTTCTACAACCGTGCTA
Organism: Diploptera punctata; assembly: GCA_030220185.1. NCBI lineage: Eukaryota > Metazoa > Arthropoda > Insecta > Blattodea > Blaberidae > Diploptera > Diploptera punctata. The sequence goes on along the minus strand of JASPKZ010007807.1, from coordinate 553,988 downwards.
ATGCGAGGCCTTCCAGGAGGTTTGATTTTCTGCATCCTTCCCGTTTCCAGCAGTCGTTTTTCCCACTTCCCCACAGTCGACGGCTGCAATGCTACGTTAAACTCATGTCTTGCCCGTCTTGCGGCCTCACGATCATTACCATACGTTATTGCCCACGCAGCAATTGTAATTTGCTGTTGCATATTCAACGCCATTTTGACTAATGGCGTAAGTTCTACACTACTTTGTTTTATTCCATTCTTGTAATTTGAATAATTGCCTTTCCAACGGTTATTTCATATTTCCTGTAATGGTAATATTTTCATCACACAACGCGATCAAACGTGTAGCCATATTTATGATTCACCCCGTGAATCCTTCGAAAAAAAAATTGTGGCGCAACTCTTGACGGTGGAAAGTTAAAAAGTTTTGAAGAACGATTCACACTAGTAAGTTGTTACACGTGCTGTCTCCTTTGAGGTCAAATCCGGCGGCATAAGTGGCCAATCATAGATTTATACCAAACGTTATTGAAAGAATTTCAACAAATAAATTTATTAGTTGAATTTCTAAGTTAAGAGTGTTATCAGATGACTGGCAGCAAGTAATGGTCTCTTAAACCAATCAATAGTAAATTAGCGCTTACTTCTGATACTGTATTTGTATCGTTCGCTTCAGTAGAGCAGTCGGTAAGACGCTCTCTTGCGACCACGCAGGTCCAGGTTCGATTCTGGTCAGGATTTTTTCAAATAATGTCTTAAGTTTTATAATGCCGACATGTTACCAGGCTACTTTTTATAAATAAATTTGTATATACAGGGGAATTAATTAATTAAAGGAAACAGCTCATATATAGGCCTATATATATATACCCCGCCTATATATAATGAATAACGATTGTAAAATCTCGTTACTTTGTTTAAAAAACACAAGGCATAACAGGATTGTTTATCTTCACTACTAATGTAAAATGCGTCTGATTAATTTAAATCAAGACAAGTTAATATATAGGTAATTTCATTATACAAGTAAGTCCTGGAGTATTGCATTGCTTCATGCAGACGGTTTCTAGCAGGGAACGGTTGTGGTCAAGTGAAGGGAGCTTCTATTTCCCATGCAGGAGATCGCTGTTCGATCCCGCTGTCATGCTTTGTTTCTCTCTCTCTCGTCCTTATCTCAATTAATTTTCTTTGTTTTGTTTTATTTTTATTTGGCTTTGTTTTATTTACAGAATTTACCCCCCCTCCCTTTCTAGGTTTCCTTCCAAAATGAATAGTTATTCAATCTATACTATTCAACTGGTCCCCCTCGCACTACTTATATACGCGAAATTATTTTCTATTGCACGACACACAACGAAAAGAACGGATTTTAGTTTCTCAAATAGTTGTATACTTGTGAACCAAACAACTGACCTCTGATCATGCGCAGTGGCTTCGTTCTGGGACTTCAAAATTACCTGTGCGCCAACAATTATTTCAAAGGCTCTCAATCTATAGATAGATAGATAGATAGATGGTAAGCTCTGCGGCCATCACTTAAGTGTTGGCGGTGAGCGATCCATTTTGGTCCTCCTTAATAGGTAGAACCCCGGGTTCCTGTAAAATACATTAGCCCCGGTCTAAATTTTGAATTCAAATTTGAAGTTAATTAGCAGAGTGAAGCCGGAAGCGGACCATTTGGGGTTCTATTCCAGCATTTGCTCTTTGGATTCGCTTAAAACCTCTATCGGAATAGTCGATCACGCGGGATCTTGCCAAGTTTGGCTTTCTGATGACACTATATTGGGAGGGCATCCAGGCTTCTCTTTATTTAAATATAATGTGCGTACATTTCAGATTATTACAATTATTCATACAATTATGGTAACGTGCATTTTTTAAATTTTGATTTTTTTTAAACTCTTCAGTTGTTGTTGCTGTTCTATCTGTAGTTATCAGGTGATGTCAATTTCTCTGGAGCTGGTGGCATGAACCTGTAGCAGTAAGATTAGTTATTACTTTTAATTTGTTATATTTATATATTTTATTAATGCACATTATATGCCAATGTTGTAATTATAATTGAACATTGTGTAATGTGTTTCTATTTTACTAAAGATTTCAAAGGCAGTACATGTTTACATTACGTTTTCTGGGCTTTTATTAGTAGACGTTATCTGTAGTAGTTTTTTTTTTGTCGTAAAGTTTAAATAACCATGAATAAATTAATAGTAATTTGAAATGCAGGAAGAAAATGTCCGATCAAGATAAATTGGTTGCTAGTTTCTTTACTCGCGTGTGATTACAGAGTATTACAGGACGGAGTGCAGGTGTCGCAGTTCTCTTCTGTGGTGTTGAATGAGGACAATAGCACAATAAAGGTCCATTGTTTATTAAATTTACCAGTTCGCCGTCTGCTGGCTGCGTCCTGTAATACAATTCTCACTCAAAACAAGAAATTGAATTACGTATTCTAAGAGGAGATGAACAACGTCCGGTGTAATAGCTTGGTGTTTTCGCCATATTCACCATCCAGACCAACTACTCGTACATTAAATGCTTTATTATTAACACCAGATATTCTTTGTTGAGAAAAATATGTGGGCACCATCATAGAGCAAACCAATTTTTACACGCTTTATATTAGCTTGACCTGTATCTATCTATCTATCTATCTATCTATCTATCTATCTATCTATCTATCTATCTATCTATCTATCTATCTATCTATCTATCTATCTATCTATCTATCTATCTATCTATCTATCTAACTGAATTTTTCAATGCGATTTTCACCCAATTAAAATAATTGGATCGACTTGAAATTTTGTATACTTGTAAAGGACCCGTGACAATACAATAATTTCATATTTATTTTATAAAATCCTGGCCAGAATCATCCGAAAATCAACAAAAAGTGCGTTTGTATTTATGTAACGGAATCTTTGAAAAATATTTTCACCCGCTTAGAAACATTTGATCGACTTGAAACTTTGTATGCTTTTAAAGGACCCGTGACACTACAATAATTTCATAGTTTGTTTCTAAAATCCTAGCCACAATCATCAGAAAATAAAAAAAACATTAAAACTGGTATAATAGGTTGCGGACTTGTCGACTTTTTAGAAGAGCTAAGTTGGTAGAGCGGTGAACTAGTGGTATGTAATTTTAGTAATCCATAGGTCGCTGGTTCAAATCCGGCTGGGGAGTTTATTTTTTAGAAGAGTAATACTTTTAGCTCATACTACAATAGATCGAATATAAAGATGTTTGCATTTTTATCTTATTCTGTAAAATATTAAAACTAAAAAATACAAAATAAATAATACTTTTAAAAAACTAAAACAATACGCTTTATTAGAAAACTAAAAAAAATGAAAAATAATTTCAATTTTCAACACTCTTGGGATAAATTTAAAGTGGTTAACAAAAAAATCATCTCCAACACATAGAATAAAACTAGAGTTATCAACAAAAAGAAAATAATTTTACCATCAAAAGCGTGGGGTGCTTTTTATGATTTTTACATTTTCTTGTTAGAGACTTTACTTTTACCAATATCTGTTTATTATCAAATATATTAATTGATATAGAGCACCCCATGCTTTTGATGGTAAAATGATTTTCTTTTTGTTGATAACTCTAGTTTTATTCTATATGTGTTGGAGATTATTTTTTGTTGACCACTTTAAATTTATCCAAAGAGTGTTGAAAATTGAAATTATTTTTCATTTTTTTAGTTTTCTAATAAAGCGTGTTGTTTTAGTTTTTTTAAAACTATTATTTATTTATTGCATACACGGCGTGCGCTGCTGCGCCTAAACAAATGACAATTAATGTGCTTTTATTTTTAGTTGAATAAGTGAAAGGAAAATATATCGTAATTATTTTTAGATACCTCGTGCTGTTTACCCGGCGTTGTTCGGGAATCTACTCATCCCGATCTTATTGGCATAAGTGAGCTGAAAGACTAAAATTAATGTACTTCGACGATTAGTTGAATAAGTAAATTGAAAACTATTTATAAATCATCATCAATGGCAGGCATGGATTAGGCCATTGGCCTGTTCCGCTTCAGGAGAGAAATTGATCCCTCCATCTCTTCTTAGGTCTTCCTGGGTCTCTTCGCCCTGTGGGTCTGTAGTTCAATAGCTGCAGAGGTAGTCTATTGTTTGGCATTCTCAGAAGGTTGAAATGCCAATTATTTTGATATTTTTGAATGGTTTCAGTTATTGCTGATGTGTTCAGAGCTTTGCGGATATCTTCATTACGCATGCGATCATAAAGCGTATAACCCGCTAAAGGTCTTAATAACTTCATTTCTGCAGCTACTATCCTATTTAATTTACCTGTAGTAAGAGTCCAGGTTTCAGAACCATAAAGTAGAGTTGGAAGAGCCATTGTTTTATAAAATTTTAAAATTGTATCTGGACGTACTTTTCGGAAAAGAATGTATAACGTAATTATTATAAGATTCCCCGTGCTGATTACCCGGTGTTGGCCGGGGATCTACTTATCTCGATCTTCTTGGCATAAATGAGGTAAAAGACAACATTGTTATTGTGAGTTATCCATAAAAGAATGCCCGCCATGTGCTGCTATGCTTGCACAGGAATCTACGTACTAGTCTCGATCTTCTTAGCATCAATGAAATACAAAAATGGTTATTGTGAGTTATCCGTAAGAGATAAACATATGCTGCCTTGGACTTTTTTATAGAGCTTTTTGAGATATTCAATTCTGTGTACATTAATATTGTGTATTTGTTATGGTTTAGGCAGCGTAAGCCATTTAAGCGTCCAAAGAGCTACTTGTTTCACGTTTTCCACTACAAAGGGCGATTGTTAAGGGTGTAGGACTTGAGTATCACAACTCTCTTATAGCCTATGTTCATCCCGGGAATCTCCTGAACAGTTTGCAAAAAGCCCCATCACAATCGGATCAACGGTATGGCCGCGAATAAAGCACGAACACACAAACCAACAAAGAAACAAACATTAGTTTTTATATATTAGATATTTGAAAGTTATTAATACAGTAATAGCTCCCTATTCACGGTTCCTTTATTCGCGGGTTAAAAATTTACGACACAGTTCCTGTATTCGCGGCTAAAAATGTATTTATTCGCGGATCCAATCAGTATATTAGAAGGATTAGCATCCTTTATTAACGCATCAGCAACTTTTTTTACTGCAGGCACGTGCCAAGACGGCTTTTACGAAGAGTAATTCAAACCAAATGGGCAAATTGTTATCTAAGTAAAATAAACCTTATTGTCACTAAGCCTGTAGTTCGTTTTTAAAAGCCACCGCCGTCGTATTTTAAGTGCTGCTGTGTCCGTTGATAAGCGCCGCTCTCGCGACGATCCGTATTTTATTGTTTCAACTTGCCATTCGTTGCAATAATTTTGAGTGAATAACACGTGTCTCTTCTGCTTTGTTGCCAATTTATAATGTCAAGTAAAAGGAAAGAAAGTTAGTTGTGAAGTGGAATAATGTAGTGCTGCAGCTTAAATTAATAATAGTTTTAAAAAACTAAAACAACACACTTTATTAGAAAACCGAACTCTTTATCAATTAATATATTTGATAATAAACAGATAATGGTAAAAGTAAAGTCTCTAAGAAGAAAATATAAAAATCATAAAAAGCATCCCACGCTTTTGATGGTAATATTATTTATCCCAAGCGTGTTCGAAATTAAAATTATTTTTCTTTTTTTCTTTTTTTAGTTCGGTTTTCTAATAAAGCGTGTTGTTTTAGTTTTTTAAAACTATTATTTATTTTTTAGTTTTAATATTTTACAGAATAAGATAAAAATATAAATATCTTTAAATTCGATACTATTGTAGTATGAGCTAAAAGTAATACTCTACTAAAAAAAACCCAGCCGGGTTTGAACCAGCGACCTATGGATAACTAAGAATATATACCACCAGAGTTCACAGCTCTACCAACTGAGCTCTTACAACGATTGACTAAAAGTCGACAAGTCCGCAACCTATTATACGAGTTTTCATTTTTTTTATTTTCTGATGATTCTGGCCAGGATTTTAGAAACAAAATATGAAATTATTCTATTGTCACGGGTCTTTTACAAGTATACAAAGTGTGAAGTCGATTCAATGTTTCTAAGTGGGTGAAAATCGTGTTCAAAAATTCCGTTACATAAATACAAAGACACTTTTTTTTATTTTCTGATGATTCTGGCCATGATTTCAGATACAAAATATGAAATTATTGTATTGTCACGGGTCTTTTACAAGTGTACAAAGTTTCAAGTCGATCCAATGATTTTAAGTGGGTGAAAATCGCGTTGAAAGATTCCGTTACATAGATAGATAGATGGTTACAGATCAAGCTAATATAAAGCGTGTAATAAATAGCGCCCCACGCTTTTGATGGTAAAATTATTTTCTTTTTGTTCATAACTCTAATTTTATTCTACATGTGTTGGAGATGACTTTTTTGTTGAGCACTTTATTTTATCCCAAGCGTGTTGGAAATTAAATTTTTTTTCATATTTTAGTTTTCTAATAAAGCGTGTTCTTTTAGTTTTTTAAAACTATTATTTATTTATTTTATTTTTTAGTTTTAATATTTTACAGAATAAGATCCGATTGAGGGTCTTTCCACTTTGCAGCGGTTGCCCTTTTACCAGCCGACTGCTGGCCCTTCACATCCACATGTGTCAATCACAGAGGTAGATGATCAACAGCCAGTGTAGGGGTGACATGTGGTTAGCATGTCGAGTCCCCCAGCCGTTATAGCACAGAATAAGTTAAAAATGTAAATATCTTATCGATACTATTGTAGTATGAGCTAAAAGTAATACTCTTCTATAAAAAAAAAACCCTCCGAGCCAGATTTGAACCAGCGACATATGGATTACTGAAATGATATACCATTAAGAGTTCACTGCTCTACCAACTGAGCTCTTACAACAATTGACTAAAAACTCGACAAGTCCGCAACCTATTATACCAGTTTTCAGTTTTTTGATTTTCGGATGATTCTGGCCAGGATTTTAGAAACAAAATATGAAATTATTGTATTGTCACGGGTCCTCTACACGTATACAAAGTTTCAAGTCGATCCAATGTTTCTAAGAGGGTAAAAATCGCGTTGAAAGATTCCGTTACATTGATAGAAAACACTTTTTTTTTTATTTTTTGATGATTATGCCCAGGATTTTAGTAACTACATATGAAATTATTGTATTGTCACGGGTCCTCTACAAGTATACAAAGTTTCAAGTCGATCCTATGTTCCTAAGTGGATGAAAATCGCGTTGAAAGATTCCGTTACATTGATACAAAAACACTGTTTTTGGTTTTTGTGATGATTATGGCCAGGATTTTAGAAAATAAATATGAAATTATTGTATTGTCATTGGTCCTTTACAAGTATACAAAGTTTCAAGTCGATTCCATGATTTTAAGTGGGTGAAAATCGCGTTGAAAGATTCCGTTACATAGATAGATAGATACTGGTCAAGCTAATATAAAGCGTGTAAAAATAGGAATGCTTTACCGTTTACAATTTGGCGAGTCGTTTGCGTCTATACCACGCTGTTTCAATGTTAATGAATAAACTGTACGATTTATGAAGAAATCCGAAAACAAATTAATGAATTCTATCGCTGATTTCACAGCTGAATAACAATCTGAATTGAAAGACCTTTTAAAAGCGACAAAACAGGAAAAAAAAAAAAAAAACTTAAGTTCTTTAAGCCCTTGCCTAAGCCTGACAGTATTAATTAATAGAAATAGTTCAAAATCTATCATTAATTGATTTTATTTTTATAATTTCTATTTTATTTTGGAACCATGGAACTTATCCCCTATATACCCACTTACTTACTCACTGGCACTATCGAACCCGCAGGTTCATGACCACGCGGACATAAGCTCTCCATACATCCCTATCCTGAGCTAATGCTTTCCAATCATTTCCTGTGTAATCTACTTCCCTCAAATCGTAGTTAATGTTATTCTCCCACCTGATTCTTGGTCTATCAACTGGGCGTTTTCCCTCTGGCTATCCTACAAGAAGCTTCCATGCAAGTCTTTCATTCCCCATACGTGCAACATGTCCTGCCCATCGCAGTCTACGAGACTTAACTGTTCTTATTATATCTGGCTTCCTATAAAGACCATGTAGTTCATTGTTATGAAGTCTTCTCCATTCACCTGTCTGTTCATCTCTCTTTGGTCCAAAAATTTTCCTAAGTACTTTATTCTCAAATACCTGTAATCTCCTTTCCTCCCTTAAAGTAAGAGTCCATGTTTCGCACTCATATAATATAACTGGTAGAATAATAGTTCTATATATTTTCAGTTTAACGTTTTTTGAAAGGAGTTGGGATATCAAGAGTCTCTGCAATGCATAATAGCACGCATTTCCAGAATTGAGCCTATGTTTAATTTCTTTGTGCATCTCAAATACCCACACAAATTACAATTCCTTATTCGCGGTTTCTGAATTCACGGCATATTTACGGAACATATCCCCCGTGAATAAGGAGCCTTTATTGTTATATTTTAAACCAAGTCTTCGTATGAATGTCTACTTTTTTTATTTTTTCTCAAACGCTTGAATAATTTAGGTCATACTAGTTTAGTACGCTTGAATGTTAGTGGATAATTAACTCTATATCGGGCTGCATATATTTGTTGTTTTTTGCTTATTTCATGTTACCTTAATTGGATTTTTAATACGTAGTTTAATTATGATTAATGATTAAATGATTAAGAGAAATTAAATCTAGTCGAGAATGTATTTATAGAGTTAAAAAATATCAGTCAGTTTAGCCGTCGAAGAAAAAATATAATTAATAAAGTTATCTGTATTCACAATTTGAGAATAAAGTTCTTAGGAAAAATTTTGGACCAAAAAGAGATGAACAAACAGGTGAATGGAGAAGACTACATAACAGTGAATTACATGATTTTTATAGAAAGCCAGTTATAATAACAGTTAAGTCTCGTAGACTGCGATGGGCAGGACATGTGGCACGATTGGAGAATGAAAGACGTGCATGGAAGTTTCTTGTAGGAAACCAGAGGGATAACACCCAGTTGGTAGACCAAGGATGATGTGGGAGAATAAATTAACTATGATTTGAGGGATGCAGATTACACAGGGGATGATTGGAGAACATTAGCTCAGGATAGGGATGTATGGATAGCTTATGTCCGCGAGGCCATGAACCTACGGGTCCGATAGTGCCAGCGAGTTAGTTAGTTACCTGTATTCATAAGAATTTATATGAATTTAGTACGTCCACCGGTGTGCTCTCGGGTAAAGTAGTCGCCTCGTACTCAGTGGGTCCGGGTTCGATGTCCGGTCGGGGCAAATTTCGTGGATGAGATTTTTTCTGTTTTTGTCTTCATCTGTGAGACAAATGTCGGAAAAATAAGGCACAACATATCCCCGAATATCATTTGGTCATCCTAATCATCGTCCATATCATACTCGTCTTGTTCGGTATGAATGAGTGAATAGCGTGCCTTGTCTTAAATGTTTGTATTGTCTCGGAGTTGGCCTAGGCATTGAGGTGACCTTTCATCCAGATAGACCCTCTATGGCTTTCTGAGGGGGGAAAAAGTGTGATCCTTCCCCGGTAGGACATGTTATTGTAAGACCCGGGGTGACTTCGGGCGTGTAGAATTCTTAAAAAAGAGGTCATACTAAGAAATACTTGGTCCAATACAAAAGAATATCTATTAATTTCAAATGAATTACATTTTACTCAGGAATGGCATGAAAACGTATAGAATCTCTTTGCATGAAGCACCCTATTTCCTTATATAAGTTGACCTCTTATTTCATTCTCCTATATGAGGATTCTTGCTAGTACATCTTACTATGAAATCTTCATGATCTTTACTTGTAAATTTTACATGTTTTATTATTATGTCCACCGCTGTGGTTTCGAGGTAGCGGGCTGTCTTGTCATGCAGCGGGCCAGGGTTTGAACCCCGCTCGGGACAAATTTCCTGGGTGAGTTTTTCCTCACCTGTAAGACAAATGTCAGGATACTTTAAGGCCCAAACGGTCCCCGAACATCATCTGGCCATCATTACCATCAATATCAAAATCACCTCTTCAGATTAAGCTTGGATTTAAGGTCTCTCCTGGTGCATCATTACCCATCGTCATCACCCATCATATGATTGGGCGGCGGAACCCCAACCTCAGAAGTGGGTTACAATACGCCAATGCCAGGAGAGAATACCTGAAATCTTGAATGACAAACTGGTGGAATTGAACAAAAAAAATCTTAATTATTATCACAGCTTGTCTCCCAAAACTCATTAATATAAATACATCTTCCTGTAATAAGAATGACGTGATCTTATATGATATTTAACCCTTTATTAAACTACACTCAACAGCAGTACGTTTTCTTATGTGTAACATTAAGTGAATGAGAGATGAATAAAATTATCTTTATGAAATTATGTTTTTATTATTTTGTAGATTTTCTAGGAATGCTTAGTTTATTTTTTACACGTCCAAACCATTTCGTATTGATTTGTGTTGTTCTGTAACAATTTTTTCTCTTATTACTGTGCATCCAATAAATTATTGTTTGTAACATATCAATATTGTACGCAAAACTTTCATGTATCCTGCTTGAAGCTTGGTTAAATCTGAATATATTATTAGGCCTATGAATGTTTCTGCAGAATATGTTACTTTGGGGTCATAGTAGGCCCCTATATAGAGTCTATTTAATCTTCTTAAATTCTGAATAAGAAATAAATGGACATGGTAATAATAAAAATATATTAATAATATATATATATATATATTTCCGGTTTTAACAATGTTGATACATTTTTCCGGCACCAAAGATTTGTCTTCAATTTGGCTTTAATAATTTTCCTCCATTCGTCTCTATTATAACATATTTCTTCCTCTATTTCCCAATCCTTAAGAGCTTCTCTAATCCACGTGAGATTTGGTCGTCCTTTCCTTCTCGTCCTTGGTGGTGTCCATTCCATTATTTTGTTGATGATATTTCATCCTCCATTCGCCTAATGTGCCCATACCATTTAGTTGCTTTTCTTGGATTATTTAACTCATGCCCCAAATGGGATTCAATGACCAATCACATTTCAATTATTTTTTTAATTACAACCAATCACAGTTGTATTTCATCTCGAATTTACCAAACAAGTTTATCATATTAAAGAATGCTCCTCCTTTTTAACATTCTGAATAGGCCATAGCATTGTTTTGCAGTGACTGGCTCTCTAAGAAATACGGCTACCAGATTATATATATAGTGCATGAATGTCAGCAGATAGTACTTGCGGGAGATAATATAAAACACTTCTGTAGCAATTGATTATAGCACAAAAAAAGGAACCACTGTTTGCACTTTCTTAAACGAATTATTTCCCAGGAAATAACGTTGCATAAAATTATAATTGACATATTTACATCATAGGACATCAGAAATTAATTAATACCTATAATGTTTGTTATAATTTTTCCACTAGGGTGCATTCTTACAATATTGCGATCCTTTGGCAACAAATCATAATGATCTGGTTGCAGTGGTGAACAAAAGAAACAAATGAAGCGTACCAATCTTTTTTATTTATTTTAAACATCGCCGTTTACATTAAATATATAAACATTTTAAAATAACTGTAGTTAAATAATGATTTGTGAGTATACAGCTTAATTTTATTCGTTAAAGAGTCCCAACAAATGCCACTCTTGATTTCCAAATTTGGAAATCACTCGTGACATTATTTATGATAAATTCTAAAATTGAGTTCTGTACATTCATGTTCTCTTTTATAACATTATTTCTAATTTTCTACCTCCTTTATATCCTATCAGATCTTCTCCAATAGTCCATTTCTACCACTATTAATTTTATTTTCATCTGATAATTTATAGTATAATAATAATAATAATAATAATAATAATAATAATAATAATATTAAGACGAAGGAGAAGAAGAATAATTAAAAAACATTTGGGATATGTGGTGGTCATCCCGAAGTGTCCACAATAAGTAAAAGCTTGGAATGAATGCTGAGTATTTAAGATACAGTATATGTATAAACGCAGGACTTGAGAAAGTGGTGACCGATGCTTCTGGGAGGCGTTTTATTATCTACCGCGGGCTTACAGTAGATGTAGCCTCAGTATTCCGTGGAAAGAAAAGTTTTCTCGAGCTCAGCTGGGAAATGGAAACAGATGGAAGAAAGGATAAGCCGCCAACAAGTAAAAACCTCTGACTGCCCTATCCTGAAAGAAGCTTATAGATTTTTCGCCCTACTTTATCTCCACCATAGAGGAATATTAGTCTTGTATCGGCCAAACCATTTTTTTGTATCTCCCTTGAACTGAGTTATATGCTTCCGCGTGTAATACTTTGCAAAACACTGTGTATAGCAGTTTAAAATATGTTACCCAGTAGGCCTACAGTTATGCGCTTATGTTTCCTTTTATTAGAATTTTACGAGGCGATCAGATGATTGTGAGGTAGAGATGGGAGATTTGAAGTAACATGTATGGTTTTGTACGCATTATACAAGACAATGACAGTTCATATTATTACTTATGGATCCGAAACATGGACAGGACAACACAACAATCTGTCAGAATACAAGCTGCTCAAATGTAATTTCTCAGACCATGCAGCAGGCTCAACCGTATGTACCAGAGGGTCTCTTCAGGACGTGTTCTTAGATTAAACTTATTTCTGGGTTCTAATGGTGTGAAGGACAAGGAATTCGACAATTATCGATTATAATGAGTAACAATGAGTTGTGCTATTAATTTAAAATGGTTTATTTTGTTAACCCCTTATGAACAACACAATATTCACACAAATTAGTAATAGCTTGTAGACTACTTGAGCAAATCTAGACTTCCCTAGTACATTTTACATACGATAGATTGATTCACACTTTTAGGTAATAATATGGGAGCAACAGACTCCTCCGAATTCTCGTAATATGATAAACTTCGCCACTCTGTTTTCGTAAGGGAGCTACTGGCCCCACTCTGTATGTACTCGTATGGTAGCTACTGACCACACTCTGTATATACTCGTATGGGAACTACTGGCTCCTCTCTGTATGTACTCGTATGGTAGCTACTGGCCGCACTCTGCATGTACTCGAATGGGAGCTACTGGCTCCTCTCTGTATGTACTCGTATGGGAGCTACTGGCTCCTCTCTGTATGTACTCGTATGAGAGTTACTGGCTCCTCTCTGTATGTACTCGTATGGGAGCTACTGGCTCCTCTCTGTATGTACTCTTATGGGAGCTACTGGCTCCTCTCTGTATGTACTCGTATGGGAGCTACTGGCCACACTCTGTCTTAACAATACAATTTCTTGGCCTTTTATAATTATTTTCCTAAGGAAGTTTTAAAATTGGCTGAAGTATTCCTTTTAACAAAATGTATTGTTTTGCAAATCTGACAATATTCAACATGTCAATCAAATTTACACTTTTATATTAAACATTGGTTTCGCTTCGCTAGGTACATGTACCTGCCAAACCTTGAGTTACCGTTAACCACTCTATAACAACAGCTTATCGTGTGGTCCCAAATAAATTTTAATTCTAGGAAGTATCCCTGCTACAATGAGTAGCAGGTTATCAAAGAACATACAAAAAAACACAACATAGAAATAAGACAGCGACCTAAAGTAGAGGATTTAAACACAACAATGGTGAAATACAGAACAAACTGAAAAGAGCACTTAGCAAGGATGACTGAGAGCAGAATACCTAAAGCAGCATATAAATATTCACCAAGAGGAAGAAATAGTTTGGGAAGACCAAAGAAAAGATGGAAAGAGCAGCAATTTTAACCGGAACAGGCTAGCAAGAAGCCTAAAATGTGACGAAGAAGAAGGAGAAGAAGGTTTTGTACATTAAGATGTTAGAATTTTAACATATAAAATATAGAATGCCCTTTTCAGTTTCTTAAGTAACTTTCTCACTGGCATTATCGAACCTGGACGTTCATGACACCGCGAACATAATATCTCCATGCATCCCTATCTTAATCCTACATATTCCAATAATTACCCTATGATTCACCTCTCTCAAATTTTTCTCATCTCATTTTTAGTCTACCTTCTGAGTGCTGTCCCGTTGGTTTTCTTATAAGAAGTTCAGGCTAAGTAGGATTATTTCATTCCCATTCGTGGGGCACCTGTCCTGTTCATTGCAATTCAATATAACTTAATTTATTTAAAATTAATTGTATTTACATTTATATTTATCAAATGTGTTAAATAAATTATTGTTTTTGCCCCAACGAAGTAATTATAAGATTACAATAAATCAACTAACATAATTACAGTTTTTTTTAAATATTAAACATTTTCATTCCACTATTACAACTGGTCAACATGTTTTTGTCTCATGAGTACCAATAGTTGTACTTAATGCAGTTTTTTTATCGTGTTTTCAAATGTGTATTCGGAATTTCTCCATCACCCACAGATTTTTTTATTTCAATTTCAAGTAATGGATTTAAATTATATTTTTTTAATAAACGTTTTTTCGTCCATTTGTCCATTGTAAAATAAAAAATCCAAATGAGCTAATTCAGAAGATTTCAGCTATGGAAAAGAGATATAAAGGCAAATGGAATCCTAATATGCTGGCCCATTATTGTTGGACCATCAAGAGGGATGCTCCACAGGCGAAATATTGCAGAAAATCGTGTTTCTTACTTTCTAGGTGAGTCCGAATGTTCGAATATTGTGTAGTTACGAATGTAGAAAATATTAAAGTGTTTGAAATTATACATTCCTGCCTTTCGGAAACCTTGCGCGATGGGGAAAACCGATATCATGTTTGAATTCAGGAGAAAAAAATACTATCAGATTACATATTTCTCTTTCTGAGACAAAAAAAAAAGTTTATTTTTTATTGCCAGTGTTATCATCATCATCTTCCTTCCATATGTATGCCTGGTGGCACTTTACGGTCTCTTGCCATCTTTTGAGTGGTCTTCCCAAAGTATTCTCCTATTATTACCGATGAAATGTTCATTCGTGAACAACGAGACTTAACTGTCCTCATTACATCTTTATTTAACATGCGAACAAGTATTAAATGCACAGTTTCGATTAAAATATTGTAACCGTAGGCGGTTATTATGGATTGAAACATTAACATGTATTATGAATAAACATTTCTGTAATTTGATGTAAATTTGTTAGTAATTCATGGAATCCATACTGCGCTTTAAAAAAAAAGGGCAAAGATCAGTGGACTTTTAATATGTAAGGTCCACAAATATTCCTGGTGTACTGTAAACAATGACAACTTCTCTGATTCTTTGAGATGTACCATAAGTAAAGAACAAAATGTAACTTTCATGTAAGTTAACTACTTAAGTCACTGGAATATGTAACTGATAATAATGATAATAGGTCTTGAAACGTGAATCAATCCTCTATAAATATTGAATTTCAAAATCTTAGAAAATATAGATTAAATATATGACTTTCTATATTCTACATATTTCGAAGTTTTTAATGTAGAGTATAGAAGAGGAGGTTTTGCATTAATTTTTTTAGCGGAATATGCGAGAATTTTATTTATGAGAATACTTTTTTGTGTAATTTTCCTTGGGTGCGATGTATCTTCCTTATTATTTTATTTGAAATTAAGTTTTATTTCATTTTTATTTGATTGAGTTTATAGATTGTATTGTAAGCCCATATTTTCCCTTTACAGAGATTTAGCGCTCTCCCCCTACAGGGAAGAATTTGAACCATATTAATTTAGTTACACTTGTTTTCGTATAGATGTCATTTTGAGTGGTCCGTGGTCAGCGTCCCGCCTCATACTGACATCTAGGAAACCAAGGTAGTACTAGGACGGGAAAATTCGGTAAATTTTGCTTAGAGGCCTTTTCATTCAGGCTTAAGGATTTTTTACGAGCCTGAAAATCTTCAGACTCTGGACCCACGGCTCCCGGAGGACTTATTTAACCTGAAATATAAATTACATTATCCATGTACATATTATATTTTCTCACTTTTTTATATTTCAGAAATTAACTTCCCCATTTTGAACTAGATTCCTACGATAGTCTCCGAAACATTCCCAAGTAAAAAATATAATGAGGTAAAATATATATTTCAGATATAATCTCTTTTTAATACTTTATTATCCCATATAGTTGCTTCTTAATTATTAATTATTTAATGTAATTAATGCACCAAAGATCTTATTTGTGATAAAATTGTAAAATATACAGTCAATATGCCCAATTCACCAAATAATGATTAAAATAGTCAACATTTTCAACAGCGAATGTATCATTTTCAAGACTAAATATTGACTGAAGACAAACATGATAATGAATGGTAATTTAATGTAATGTTTATCTTATGGACATGTCTCCCTATAGACGTACATTTGATGCCTGTACTAAACTAGTCTTTTTAATATAATAAGATGTAAGTGCAGTTTTTAAAGAAGTTTGGTGTTTAGGTAATTCGATATTGACGTTAAATTGAAATTATTTTGCTTACAAGTTCGGAAAAATGGTTACTTTGTAGGGGGTAGAAAACACGGTTGGATAGTTGGAAAAGTAGTACAGGCAAGCAGACTTGTTAACACCTTTACAGAAGGGAAGGACTTACGAACAAAGTTGGAGCTAACTTAGCTTATAGCTCGTAGAGAACCTAAGTTTATTGCTGAACAGGTGTTCTCAGGCAAACTAACATTACTTAAGTTACTGGTACAGCAAATATTAATAACTTCAAAGAAAATATTGCATACTCTCATGACACAGGAAACCCTGAACATAATATTAACATATTAATACCTGATGAAATTTGCAAGGAGCATAAATTATACAAGACTACGTATATAAAGCATGGCCCATATGGGAGTCAATGACCAATCACATTTCAATGATATTTTATATACAACCAATCACAGTCGTTTTTCACCTCGATTTTATCACTTTCATTTTATCACGTGGCTTCCAGATTGTATATATAGTGCACGGATTTAACCAGAGTCTGCTTGCGAGATATAATAGAAAAACATTCCTAACAATTGATTATCTATTTGTATCTTCGGGTTTTTACAGCTGCTGCCGTCTTCCTGTGCCAAACCTCCAAACCCTACGATCTTGGGCATCTTCAATGCTTAGCCCTCTTACTTACTTACTTACTCACTGGCACTATCGAACCCGCAGGTTCATGACCGCGCAGACATACGCTCTCCATACATCCCTATCCTGAGCGAATGCTTTCCAATCATTCCCTGTATAATCCATTTCCCTCAAATCATAGTTAATGTTATTCTCCCACCTCATTCTTGGTCTACCAACTGGGCGTTTCCCTCTGATTTTCCTACAAGAAGCTTCCATGCAAGTCTTTCATTCCCCATACGTGCAACATGTCCTGCCCATCGCAGTCTACTAGATTTAACTGTTCTTCCTATAAATGCCATGTAGTTCATTGTTATGAAGTCTTCTCCATTCACCTGTCTGTTCATCTCACTTTGGTCCGAACATTTTCCTAAGTACTTTATTCTCATATACCCGCAATTTCCCCTCCTCCCTTAAATTGATTGCATTAATGTCTTCATGTTTTCTTTCCATAAAATTGATTATACCATAAAAAAAAGAAACCACTTTTTACACTTTCTTAAACTATTACTTCCCATGATTTAACGTTGCAGAAATACATATTTGACATATTTACATCATAGGACTTCCGAAATTAATTAATAACCTGTAATATGTGTTTCATTTTTTCTCCACTAGGGTGCATTCTCACAATATTGCGATTCTATTTGGCAATAAATATGATCTAGTTGCAGTGATGAACAAACGAGACATAACGTTTCTCATTTGTTTTCAAACATCGCCGTTTACATTAAATATATAATACTTTAAAATAACTATATTTAAATAATGATTTGTGAGTAGACAGCTTAATTTTATTCGTTAAATAGCTCTAACAAATACCACTCTTGATTTCCAAATCCTCTAGATAAATTGGAAATCACTCGTGGCATTATTTATGTTAATTTTTCTTAAAGAAAATCCATACTCTGAAGATTATTTGAGGTATTCTGGAAAGAAAATAGGCCTACAGTCGTCCATCTACCTAATGGCATATTTTTGTATTACAGAAGAGTCAAAATTTAGGCATAATCTTATATCTTGAGGTTTCTTTGATGCCAACTTGAAAATAATGCACAATACCTTACCGTGTTTCCAAGATACATTTGATTTCGGTATGTGTCATCTGTCAGCTTCCGGTATCGATGCATAAAAGCCACTAGATGTATTTGTGAGAATTCGCAAAAATGTCATGTGCTTTTATACTTCATTTATTAAGTTCGTTTTAGCTATCAATTGTTAATTACATTCGCATAAAAAATAATAAACCAATAAATTAAAACATTTAATATAGTTATTAATTATTAAAATTTCCATATGCTCCTTGCCTCTGGTCCCGAGAGTCGCTGGTTCAAATCTGGCCAGGGTCGATGGACTTTTTAGGATGGAAAAATCCAAGGATCAAGTCCTCCGGGAGGGACTTTAAGCTGCGGGTCCCGAGTCTGAAGATTTTCAGGTTCGTAAAAGTTCCTTAAGCCTGAATAAAAAGGCATCTAAGCAAAATGTACAGAAGTATCCCGTCCTAGTACTACCTTGGTTTCCTAGATGTCAGGATAAGGTGGAACGGTAATCAACGGCCGCTCCAATGAGATCAATACAAAAAACAAGTGTAACTAAATTATTGTAAAAATTAGAGTATAAAATCATGGAATATTTACCTGAAAGGTCCGTCTCCTCAACCTTATTACTTATTTAACTGTAGTGCTTTCGGGACTTGTCCCATCATCAGCAGGATTCAAAACTGTTTGCATCCTCTCGGGAATATTTACCTGAAAGGCCCGTCTCCTCAACTTTATGCTGCGAGTTAATGGTAAATCCAGAAAATTTTATAAACGTGGGTAAATTTCTGGACGAAACGCGGAAAATAAGAACACACTCATTCATGAATAAATACATGTTATCAAATTTCAATACCATTAATTCTTAATAATTATACACAACTTAATTAATGTATAATGTTATTGTATTATTATGTAATTGTAATATTATTGTGTTTTCTTTATGTAATTGTAATATTGTTTTCTTTTTGTTTTTTTAATACTATTACCAATTATTACTTTATTGTACCGGAGTGTCAACAGCACGTACGGCTTACTGCCCGTGCGACACATAGGGCCTATTTGTAAAAGTGTATATATCTTACTTTTAGTCTAATAAAGTCCTACTACTACTACTACTCCTACTGTTTGAATCCTGCTGATGATGGGACTAGTCCCGAAAGCGCTAAAGTTAAATAATTAATAAAGTTGAGGAGACGGACCTTTCAGGTAAATATTCCATAATTTTATACTTAATTTAGAACAATACCTCAACGGAACAATCATGAATCTTATAAAAGTTGACTAAATTATTGTAATATGGTTCAATTTGTTTCCTGTAGGGGGAGAGCGCCTAAATCTCGGTGAGGGGAAACAAGGGCTTACAAAAAAGTCCTTAGTGCTTGAAGTGGACATTTTTTATCAGCGGTTCTCTATCTTAAAATACTCTGTTAGAGGTCAACTATCATATATGACCCAAATAAGTAAAGTAATTTAATTCAGTCTGGTGCACTAATTTATTCCGGAACACTCGATCCATCGGAATTGAAGTCAAATGTTATTATATTCTACTTCGCCGAGAATAGCGTTATGAGTCTATACGAGTGTGAGGTGACCTAATTCCGCCGTGAATGCAGAGACAGGATGCTAGTGGTTTTTGGATCCTGGACAGATGAACTTGTATTCCAGATGAGCGAGCGAAGTTAATATCTTAAGAGACCGAGTCCCAGGGCTAGGTAGGGCGACTGGTCTTCTCGTAGGCTTGAAACCGCAGCCAGGGCGTAGGGAATGCTTGTAATGTGGCAAGATCAAAAGGCTTCTTTGCTCTCTCTGTCTAGGAGTCACCCTCATAATATTAAACGGCAATCCAGCCCCGAGTCAGACAGCAAAGCAAGGCTTCTTCAGCTGTAAATAATGTCATGCTAGAAATGAGAAATTCATATCTGTTATGCAAGTTTACAGCATTACTTTGTTCTGGCAGTGAAATTACGAGAACTCAGTTTCTTACCTGACACAAAATGGAGTATAATGATTAAATAACGTTGAGATTACACGAGATAAAAATTGTAACTCATCATAGTAATTAATATACATTTAAATACATTAAATTCCGCAGGCTGAAATTATACATTTTAATTTACCACCTTAAACAATGGGTCCTGGGATGAAAAGGATATCCCTGAAAAAAATTACTAGTTATAATAAAAGTTTGGGAATTATTAATCAAGTTATGAAACCATCCCTTGTACAAAACAACACCAGATTACGTTTATATAACACTATGGCTAGACCAGTGTTGACATATGGTAGTGAAGCATGTACGCTAAAAGACAACATGAAAGCAGAATAACGGTTTGTGAAATGAGATTCATGCGCAGAACAGCGGGTTACACCAGATGGGATCGGAAAAGGAACACCGATAACTTAAAAGAATTGAAGACTACGCCAATTTTGGAATATATTAAACAGTACCAACTAAATCGGAAACACCATCTTGAAAGAATGAGTTCGAATCGGATCCCCAAAGCTGTTTATAAGTATATACCAAGAGGACGAAGAACTGTGGGTCGTCCTATGAAAAGCTGGAGGGAAATTTTTCTATAGGATCGTAACAGGCCTTGGCCTAATACTTGAAAGGAAGAAGAAGAAGAAGACGAAGAAGAAGAAGAAACAATGGGTCTGTAATAACGTAGAATAGTATATTACGATGCGAGGTTGGGGAGAGTTTTTACAGAATTGAGGAAAACACTTCACAAACGTGCGTTGTACATTATTTTTTGCGATGGTGTTTTCGAAATAATAGTAAAATAACACATTTGTTGGAAATATTTGAGTTCATTATAAACAATTGACTAACGTTATTGTAGGCAATGTTTTTTAGTGGAAACAACAGGAGGCAATGAGACCAATTAGTGATAAAATAACAAGAGGCCGTGAGACCAATTAGTGATAAAATGGCGGCAGGTGCGTATTTATTGTTTTATATTGTTCCAAATCAAGTTCAGTTCATTTAAAATGCAGTGATTTGTTTCGAGTAATGTATATTAACATTACATTTCGGATATTTTTGTATATACATTGTATGTAGTATACATAGAGGTCAGTGGTTTTATGCCCACTTCCCACACACGTGTTTGTAATATGTAATATTACATTATAGTTATTTTATTACAGTATAGTTATTTATTATATAAACCATGATGAAGTATGACTTCAAAATGCTTTGATTTTTAATAATGTAGCGAAGATTATAACATAAAATACACTGAGCAACAAAAAATAAACTTTTTTTTTGTCTCAGAAAGAAAAATATGTGATTCTGATAGTATTTTTTTCTCCTGAATTCAAATGTGATATCTGTTTTTCTCCATCACGCAAGGTTTCCGAGAGACAGGAATGTATAATTTTAACACTAATATTTTCTACATTCGTAACTACACAATATTCGTACATTCGGAAATGACGATTTTCTGCCATATTGCGCCTGTGGAGCATCCCTCTTGATGGTCCAACAATAATCGGCCAGCATATTAGGATTCCATTTGCCTTGATATATCTTTTCCATTATTTAATTGTAATATTATTATTGTGTTTTCTTTATGTAATTGTAATGTTATTGCTATTGTGTTATTACTTAATTGTAATATTATTGTGTTTTCTTTATGTAATTGTAATGTTAATGTTTTTAGTGTATAATGCTATTGTGTTATTATTTAATGGTAATATTTTTATTGTGTTTTCTTTATGTAATTGTAATGTTATTGCTGTATTTGTTTATTTTTCTTTACACTAGTACAATTATTACTTTATTGTAACGGACTGTCAACAGCACGTACGGCTTACTGCCCGTGCGACCCATATTTGTAAATAATATTGTAAATATCTTACTTTTTGTCTAATAAAGTCCTACTACTACTATCTTTTTTTAAGATTTAAGATTTATCTTTTCCATAGCTGAAATATCCTGATAAAAGAGTTCCCCGTTTTATTTTACAATGGACAAATTGACGAAAAAACATTTATTAAAAATAATTATTTACATTCATTAATTGAAATTGAAATAAAATAACTGTGGGTGATGGAAAAATTCCGAATACATAGGCTATTTGAAAACACGATAGAAAACTGCATTAAGTACAGCTATTGGTACTCATGAGACAAAAATCATGTTGACCAGTGTTGTTATAGTTACGGACGACTGTGTTACATAAGGTACAAAAATCTTCATAATTTAAATATTTTTAACCTCAACGGTGTTCAAAAAGTAATATTAAAAGTATAGATTGTCTTAAATTGTCGAACAAACATAAAAATATGTGTAACACGTGTTAGTGAATTAATGGGTTGGGATTAAATATCATTCAAGTTAAAGCATTAGAGAGTTAACAATCCAGGAATGCCTTCTTGTAATATAACTAGAACCATTATTTAAACATTTCAAAGGAAGAAAATGAAACATTAGCTTTATCTTTCTAGTCGGATCTCATAAATATTATGTAACATTATAAAAGGCACATGTGCTGCTTCATAAATCACTTGTTTACCCCCTCACAGACGTTTAAGTGGTGTCAACCGTACATAAAGTCAGGGATTATACACACAGAAAGAGGAAAGAAGAAAAGACAGTTACAAAGCTAGCGATACATTTTAAACACAGAGAGACAGACGTGTGTAGATCACTAAGGAGGGAAACAGTTCGCACAACGTTAAATAATTAATTACCGCTAATTGGGATCATCCTAAACAACACACTAACACAGAGGCGCTAAACAGGCGTCGCTTAGACTCTGATGCAAGAATCAAGTATTTCCTCTTAGCGATCGCTTTTGAACCATTTATTTTATGCGTGAACAGTGCTGTGCAGACAAAATCATTAACTGGTCAACATGATTTTTGTCTCATGAGTACCAATTGTTGTACTTAATGCAGTTTTTTTATCGTGTTTTCAAATATGTATTCGGAATTTCTCCATATCCAGCAGTTTTTTTATTTAAATTTCAATTAAAAGATTCAAATAATTATTTTTTTTTAATATAGCTACGTTTTTTCGTCCATTTGTCCATTGTAAAATAAAACCAAATGAGCTAACTCAGGAGATTTCAGCTATGGAAAAGAGATATCGAGGCAAATGCAATCCTAATATGCTGGCCGATTATTGTTGGACCATCAAGAGGGATGCTCCACAGGCGAAATATAGCACACAATCGTGATTTTTTACTTTCTAGGTGAGTCCGAATGTTCGAATATTGTGTACTTACGAATGTAGAAAAATATTAAAGTGTTTGAAATTATAAATTCCTGTCTCTCGGAAACCTTGCCTGATGGAGAAAAACTAATATCATATTTAAATTCAGAAGAAAAAATACTATAACAATCACATATTTTTCTTCCTGAGACAAAAAAAAAAGTTTATTTTTTGTTGCTCAGTGTTATCACATTTATATAACTGGCACGAGAAGTTAGAGTCTTGCTAACTTAAGGGTTATTATTATTATTATTATTATTATTATTATTTATTATTATTATATGTCCACCGCTGTGGTCTCAAGGTAGCGTGCTGCCTTCCTTATCACGCAGCGGCCCCGGGTTTCATTCCCGGTCGGGACAGGCTTCTGGGTGAGGTTTTTTCGGAGTTTTTACTCACCTGTAAGACAAATGTCAGGAAGCTTAGTGCCCAACGGTCCCCGAAAATTATCCGGCCATCATCATCATCATCATTATCATTATCATCACCATCCTTCACCGGTGTGGAAAGCAACGGGAAGTTACCACACCTACAATTCGCTAGTAAAGCTGCAAAGCATAGGATGAAAATGCTATGATTGCAGTGAAAGACCTGCCCTTGGGCAGAATTACTATGTACGGATTTATTATTATTATTATTATTATTATTATTTGTCTTATAAGACTACTAGCTGCGCCATTTTTATCTCAGGTAGTTCTCCTTAGAAATACAATTTAGTACTCTTTTTATTTAAATTTAATTTCTTTACTTGGAATTCACTATGTGACTGAAGTACAGACGAGGTTTAAAATATTTTCATTCGCCTTAGAGAATTAAATACTAAATGTGAAAATGAAGTTTTATGTGTTACGTATAAAAAAAAGAGTTGAATTGCTATATTACTAAAAATGGTCTATTATACAAGTAATTACAAATTAGTTGATTAGATCTATTTAACTCTCTCATTAAGCTATGGGATCAACGCCTCACGTAAAAATACAATAATTGAAATTATAAAGCATTGTAATAAATTGGCATTAATGTGTAGAGCTGTTAGGAAAGCCTGCTTGGATGGAACGATAATTTCGGGCGGACCTTCGGAAACTGGATATGGAAGATTCGCTAAGGATAGGAATCAAGCGAAGAATTTTATTGAATATGACATTTAACATAAGGATTTCGTAAGTCATACACTTAGTTAGTTACTTGGGTTCAGTTATACTGCCCGTGCGACCCATATTTGTAAATAATATTGTAAATATCTTACTTTTTGTCTAATAAAGTCCTACTACTACTACTACTACTACTACTACTACTATATTACATATAGGGCCTACAACTGTTCTCTTACCACAATATTGACACTAGATCACAAGATAACGGTCTGCTAACAATCCCTCTTCATAGCACTTCCTCTTATTCTTCTTCCTTCACAGTAGCCTCTGCCCGCTCCTGGAATTTCCTTCCTCAAGATATCAGGGGTTGCCGCACACTTGGCACTTTTAAGTCACGCTTATGTCACCCTGTTGTCTAATAATTAATTTTTCTCTATTTATTTAAATTTATACTATGGCATTAATAAATTTTTCTCGTTTTTTATATAACTTGCACGTATTATACATTAAATTCGTTAAATCTAGAGTAAATCAAAATACATTATAAATATCAATTGTATTGTATTTATAACATGTAATTGTTTATGTTTATTGTAATTTAGATGTAAGACTATTTTTTGTATTTTTTAAAGCCTGGTTCAATGGCAGACAAGGCCTTAAGACCTTAACTCTGCCAGGTAAAATAAAGCTATTATTATTATTATTATTATTATTATTATTATCATTATTACTATTATTATTAAGACCATGGTCGGCCGTGGTGGACTAGTGGTTATGCTCCTTGCCTCTGGTCCCGAGGGTCGCGGGTTCAAACCCGGCCGGTGTCGATGGATTTTTTAGGACGGAAAAATCCAAGGAGCAAATCCTCCGGGAGGGACTTTAAGCCGTGGGTCCCGAGTCTGAAGATTTTCAGGCTCGTAAAAAATCCTTAAGCCTGAATGAAAAAGCCTCTAAGCAAAATTTACCGAATTGTCCCGTCCTAGTATTACCTTGGTTTCCTAGATGTCAGTATGAGGCGGAACGCTGACCACGGTCCACTCAAAATGACATCTATACGAAAACAAGTGTAACTAAATTAATATGGTTCAAATTCTTCCCTGTAGGGGGTGAGAGCCTAAATCTCTGTAAAGGGAAAACATGGGTTTACAATACAATTATTATTATTATTATTATTATTATTATTATTATTATTATTATTATTGTTTTGTGGAATTTCCCTTCAACACAAATTAAAACTCCTCCAGGTAAAGATAAATGATATTCTGGTTATTATTAAAATTCATAATAAATAAGACGAAAATGATTTTAGGCCTAAATAATATGTTCCTTTTTCATAAGTTCGTTTTAGGGCATATATATTCATTAAACAACGTTACCGCTGTGGTCTCGAGGTAGCGTGCTGCCTTGTCACGCAGCGGGCCCGGGTTCGATCCCCGGTCGGGGCAGTTTTTCTGGGTGAGGTTTTTATCGGGTTTTTTCCTCACATATAAGACAAATGTCAGGAGAACTTTAAGGCCCAAACGGTCCCCGAAATCATATGGCCATCATCATCATCCTTATTATTATCATCATCGTCATCATTATCATCCTTCACCGGTGTGGAAAGCAACGGGAAGCTACCACACCTACAATTCCCTAGTAAAGCTGCAAGCATAGCATGAAAATGCTATAATTACAGTCAAGGACCTGCCTTCGGGCAGAATTACTATGGATACAGAAATGAGTAATTTTGCATATCTAGTTGCACCAATACCTGTTAATGTATTGTATGACTAGACGAATTGAGTAATTTTGCCTATCTAGTTGCACCAATACCTGTTAATGTATTGTATGACTAGACGAATTGAGTAATTTTGCCTATCTAGTTGCACCAATACCTGTTAATGTATTGTATGACTAGACGAATTGAGTAATTTTGCCTATCTAGTTGCACCAATACCTGTTAATGTATTGTATGACTAGACGAATTGAGTGCTAAAAAGGTGTTGCACGTTGCTGTTAGAAAAGCCGCTGTTAGTGCCAGCTGGCGGAGATAGGCTTAAATACTTAGCAGTAAGTCATTGTCTGTAACTGCAGGGCGTCCCATATGTCTATATGAACATACAAAGGCTAGCCGACTGTGTTCTCCTAAACATGAGTTATGTTACACTTTCTTACAAAAGTCCTTGTAATTACTGATTAATAAAGTTGTTTCTTTATTATTACACACTTTAGTATGTAAGTACAGGATGAAAAATATCAAGCAGTTTAGTACTCTAGAATAACAAGTAGTAAAATTTACGTTTACCATTGTGAGTATAATCTAACATATATTTAAAAATGACAATTTATTTCATAATATATTTATTTAAGATGAAATATAGAGTAACTTCGGGTAATTGGAACCCTATTTTGTATTTGTTGTTTTTTTCTTCTTTTAATTGGGGATTTGAATTTTCTTTAATTACAGTGACTATTTAACTCATGCCCCAAATGGGAGTCAATAACCAATCACGTTTCAATGATTTCTGTTTTACAACAATCACACTCATGTTTCACCAAATCTTTATGAGTGTTAAATTTACCATGTTAAAGAAAGCTCCTCCTTTTTAATATTCTGAACAGGTCTGACCATTATTTTGCAGTGGCTGAGCCCTGGAGAAATTCGGCTACCAGATTGTATATATTGTGCATAGGTGTCAACACATAGAGCTTGCAGGAGTTAATATAAAAACATTTGTAGCAATTTATTACACAACCAAAAAAATAAACCACTGTTTGCACTTTCTTAAATTTATTTTTTCCCAGGTAACAATCCAGAAAAAATATAATTGTCATAGTTAAATCACACGACATCAGAAATGAATTAATATACAGTTTGATGTGTTTCATTTTTTCTCCACTAGAGAGCATTCTTACAATATTGCGTTCCTTTGGCAATAAATAGTATGATCTGGTTGCAGTGATAAACAAAAGAAGCAGATGAAGCGTACCTATCGTTTCTCATTTGTTTTCAAACATCGCCGTTTACATTAAATATATAAATATTTTAAAATAACTATAGTTAAATAATTATTTGTGAGTAAATAGCTTAATTTTATTCGTTAAATAGTCCTAACAAATGCCACTCATGATTACCAAATTCTCTAGATAAATTCAAATAGTATGATCTGGTTGCAGTGATAAACAAAAGAAGCAGATGAAGCGTACCAATCGTTTCTCATTTGTTTTCAAACATCGCCGTTTACATTAAATATATAAATATTGATTTGTGAGTAAACAGCTTAATTTTATTCGTTAAATAGTCCTAACAAATGCCACTCTTGATTTCCAAATTCTCTAGATAAATTCACTCCTCACTTCGTGAGTCGTGAATTTATCGATAATTTGGAAATCAGTCATGGCATTACTTATGACTGTTTAACTCATGCCCCAAATGGGAGTCAATGACAAATCATGTTTAAATTATTTTTTTATTTACAACCAATTTTATTTACCAACTAAAGTTTATCATAATAAAGAAATCACCTCCTATTGCATTTCACTTTATAATCTGCATTGCCAATTAACGTTTATGTTTATTTGAGGCGCCGTGTCGCATAAATAACATGCACAGAATCTTGTTAAATTATTATCTAAATGATGTTATTGTATTTGATAATAATTAAAAAATCTGTTTGATGCAATTTAACATGAGCAGCTTTAGGCAATGCTTTGCAATCCGACTTGATAATCACACACAAGTGATAGATCTTGTACTGTTAACATGAAACCTCAAATAATGCAATTTAAATAACATCAAATCAATCAAACGTGGGACTACAAGCTTTGCCTCATCCCGCATTTCGATCGCTATGTCTGTCATTCCATTCATCCTGTCCTATTGCCTTGACGAATATAGTCATTCTAATTCCTTCTCTCCATTGCGTTGCAGGTCTTCCTCTCTCCCATCTGTTCCCTGGATTAGGCTATTAACCCAAAGTTCTTTTCGGTCTTCTATTCTCTTCCAAGCTTTTCATGTACCATACCATGAAAGTTGCCTAATTTCTAATCTCTTAAATCTTGTAAAAATCCTTCCAGATTGTCTTCGAATTACTGCATTCGGCACATACTGAAATTTAGAGATTCCACATACTCTCCTTAGGAAGAACATTTCCTCTGTCTTAGCTACCCTTCATATTTCCCAGATAGTGGGCAACATTGGCCCATATGATAGTACCGGTTCCATAACAGAAATATATATATATATATATATATCCTCATAATTATATTAATGTTCATTCTATTGGGCTATATTTAAATGACATGAAAATAACAAAGGATGATTTGGATAAAATAATTGTTCCCACATTTGGCAAGTGAAAAGTCATGACATGCAATATAGGCTAATATTTAATTTCAGGAAGTTATATTTTGAGGTTATTTTAATTATATTATTTTTGGTCTGGACATCTTACCTCAATATTAATGTTGATTTGTTCTTGGACATGTTTCAAAACAAATTCTGTTTTATCGTCAGCTTTCCCAGACTGGTTTTATTTATGTTACACCACCTGGATGTCGATGTCAGCTCCATCCTGTGGTTGGGCAAAGAACCTCCAAACAAGGTCACCCTCCATCGGAGTTATGAATTTTGATATTCCGATGGAGGGTGACCTTGTTTGGAGGTTCTTTGGCCAACCACAGGATGGAGCTGACATCAACATCCAGGTGGTGCAACATAAATAAAACCTCCAAACAAGGTCACCCTCCATGGGAATATCAAAATTCATAACTCCGATGGAGGGTGACCTTGTTTGGAGGTTCTTTGGCCAACCACAGGATGGAGCTGACATCGACATCCAGGTGGTGCAACATAAATAAAACCAGTCTGGGAAAGCTGACGATAAAACAGAATTGTTTTGAAACATGTCCAAGAACAAATCAACATTAATATTGAGGTAAGATGTCCAGACCAAAAATAATATAATAGACTAATATACCTATATAAAGGATGTTATATATTCACGTTAACCGGAAATATTTCTAAATTCATATCGTGAAAGATTGGCATGCTACGAGTTAATAGTAAATCCAGAAAATTGGATAAACTTGGGTAAATTTCTGGACAAAACGCGGAAAATAAGAACAACACTCATTCATGAATAAATACATGTTATCAAAATGCAATACCATTAATTCTTAATAATTCTACATAATTTAATTAATGTATAATGTTGTATTATTATGTAATTGTAATATTATTGTGTTTTCTTTATGTAATTGTAATATTATTGTTTTTTTCTTTATCTTCTTCTTGTAAGGCCATGTTTCCCTTAACAGAGATTTAGGCGCTCTCCCCCTACAGGGAAGAATTTCAACCATACTAATTTACTTACACTTGTTTTCGTATAGATGTCATTTGAGTGGCTCGTGGTCAGCGTTCCGCCTCATAGTGACATCTAGGAAACCAAGGTAGTACTAGGACGGGAAAATTCGGTAAATTTTGCGTAGAGGCCTTTTGATTCAGGTTTAAGGATCTTTTGCGCGCCTGAAAATCTTCAGATAAAGTCCCTCCCGGAGAACTTGCTCCTTGGATTTTTCCATCGTAAAAATCCATCGACCCCAGCCGGAATTGAACCCGCGACCCTCGGGACCAGAGGCAAGTTTTTCTTTATACTATTACCAAATATTACTTTATTGTAACGTACTGTCAACAGCACGTACGGCTTACTGCCCATGCGACCCATGTTTGTAAATAACATTGTATGTATCTTACTTTTAGTCTAATAAAGTCCTACTACTACTACTATATTTACGTGGGTTTGAATTATGTAAACTTAAATAAATAGTGTCTCTAACCTTAAATTTAATATTATAAAAAATCAGTGGAATTAAAACGGATAGTTTGAGAAAGTAGGATAATTGTCGGAAATTCATATTTCAGGCAAATCACGAGGTTTTGGAGAGACTAGATCGTTCAAGCCTCACATATCTATCTATGGAACTAAATGGAGAACTGTTTAAATTTCAGACAGTAGGAAATCATGTTGAATCTTGTTACACTAGTTAATTTGTCTATGAAATTCATGTTTGGAAGAATATTTTGCTGAAGTTACCTAAGGGAGTTGCACTTACCCCCAATCATCTATTACGAGGTGAGTAGTGGGACCAAACTGTTTGCAACCCAGAGTTGAATTCTGTGAATTATGCAGCACTGGGCTATTTCTCAACTTCCTGCAGTCTGTATTTTTACGAATCGGATCAGTCTTTCGTAAGTTTAAAGTTTCGTAGTTCTGTTCACTGATTTTCTATCACAAATTCATAGTTACAGTTCTTTATCATCTGCATAATTTTGACTCTTTAGGTCACATGCACTCTAAATGCATTACTAATAACGATGATTATGATAATGACAAAAAACAATAATAATAATAAGTAAAGTTTACCCACTACAAGCCTCGGAAGGCCCTTGGGGTAGTAGGATGTTAAGGCTCCCACTTTTTCTAGACAATCGGCACTTTATATCAGCCGGGTTGTCAGCCCTGCGTGACGGTCCCAGAACAAGCATCTGATACTCATTTCAGTTAGAGGCTGAGTCGACCCCAGGGTCATGGTGCCACCAGAAGGTTTGGGTCAGTTTAAAAATCCTGACCCACCGGGACTTGAACCCTCGACATTTCGGTTTG
Source organism: Diploptera punctata (assembly GCA_030220185.1). Taxonomy (NCBI): domain Eukaryota; kingdom Metazoa; phylum Arthropoda; class Insecta; order Blattodea; family Blaberidae; genus Diploptera; species Diploptera punctata. Next base: position 522,853 of record JASPKZ010007807.1, on the reverse strand, counting down.
TAGTGCACTGCCATAAACACTACGCTATGGCGTAATAATAATAATAATAATAATAATCCATCCATCCATAGTAATTCTGCCCGAGGGCAGGTTTTTCACTGCAATCACAGCATATTCATGCTATGCTTTGCAGCTTTACTAAGGAATTGTAGTTGTGGTAGCTTCCCGTTGCTTTCCACGCTGGTGAAGGATGATGATAATGATAAGGATGCTGCTGATGATGATGGCCATATGATTTTGGGGGACCGTTTGGTCCTTAAAGGTTTCCTGACATTTGTCTTACAGGTGAGGAAAAACCCCGATAAAAACGTCAGCCAGAAAAACTGCCCCGACCAGGGATCGAACGCGGGCCCGCTGCGTGAGAAGGCAGCACGCAACCTCGAGACCACAGCGGTGGACCATAATAATAATAATAATAATAATAATAATAATAATAATAATGGAGAAATCGTTTAGTAAATTTATTTATAATATGTGTAACTATTGTAGGCCTATAAGTTACAACAATTGAAATTATTACAATAATTATACTGGCATGGTCATGAAAATAATAATAGTAATATTTTTGTTTGGGAATATTCCACAATACAGTGTTTCTCCTTCAACCCAAAGTGATTTGTCGCCAGAGGTTCATGTCAAAAACATCTTCTCTCAAATCGCCTGCTTCCATACTTCTCTTCACTCCATCCATCCATCGTTCTATAAGGACTGCCTCTTCCACTTCTTCCATTAGCTTTCCAATCAAGGATATAATAATAATAATAATAATAATAATAATGATAATAATAACAATAATAATAATAATGTCAATATTTAATTAAATTAGATATTTTGTCCCTTTAAATATATATTTGCATCTTCTATCTGTAAATACTTAAGTTTCAGTTCCATAAATAAAATTCCTCCGCTAAAGCGAGTAAGTATGTTATTTGTGGCCTCAAAATGTAACCTATCCACCCCTGAGTATTCATTAATGTTGCGATTGTAGTAGGGCCATAACATGGTGTTAATTCCGGGAGATGCTATCAGTTGTGCTGAGATAATTGATTAACTGGGATACTGGAGCGAAGAGGCGCTAATCCGAGCCTAACACAAACGCTGCTTTAAAAGCATCCAGCTATAACATTAAGTGCGCACGGCTTTTCCCTTTATATCGTCTGCAATACATTCAATTTATACATTTCTACGTTTAAAAACAATCCTAACGTTACACTGTTTTATTGCACAATAAAATTCTCTCATTTATTTATCGAAAAAAAAATCTAACTTCAAATGCGCAATACACACTATGTTGTATTACATTCTAAAATATATTTTGAAATAGTATCGAATATATTTTATACAGTGTGTCCCTTAACACAACAATGAACTACATGGTCTTTATAGGAAGCCAGATATAATAAGAACAGTTAAGTCTCGTAGACTGCAATGGGCAGGACATGTTGCACGTATGGGGAATGAAAGACTTGCATGGAAGCTTCTTGTAGGAAAGCCAGAGGGAAAACGCCCAGTCGGTAGACCAATAATGAGGTGGTAGAATAACATTAACTATGATTTGAGGGAAGTAGATTATACAGGGAATGATTGGAAAGCATTATCTCAGGGTAGGGATATATGGAGAGCTTATGTCCGCGCGACCATGAACCTACGGGTTCGATAGTGCCAGTGAGTAAGTAAGTATCCCTTATCATGACGTCCCAATTCTTAAAAAAACGTTAAACTGAAAGCATATAAAACTGTTATTCTACCAGTTATATTATATGGATACGAAACATTGACGCTTACTTTAAGCGAGGAAAGGAGATTACGAGTATTTGAGAATAAAGTACTTAGGCAAACTTTTGGACCAAAAAGAGGTGAACAGACAGGTGAATGGAAAAGACTACATAACAATGAACTACATGGTCTTTATAGGAAGCAAGATATAATAAGAACAGTTAAGCCTCGTACACTGCGAGGGCCGGGACATGTTGCACGAATGGGGAATGAAAGATGTGCATGGAAGCTTCTTGTAGGAAAACCAGAGGGAAAACGCCCAGTTGCTAGACCCAAGAATGAGGTGGGAGAATAACATTAACTATGATTTGAGGGAAGTAGATTATACAGGGAATGATTGGAAAGCATTATCTCAGGGTAGGGATATATGGAGAGCTTATGTCCGCGCGACCATGAACCTACGGGTTCGATAGTGCCAGTGAGTAAGTAAGTATCCCTTATCATGACGTCCCAATTCTTAAAAAAAAACGTTAAACTGAAAGCATATAAAACTGTTATTCTACCAGTTATATTATATGGATACGAAACATTGACGCTTACTTTAAGCGAGGAAAGGAGATTACGAGTATTTGAGAATAAAGTACTTAGGCAAACTTTTGGACCAAAAAGAGATGAACAGACAGGTGAATGGAGAGAAGACTACATAACAATGAACTACATGGTCTTTATAGGAAGCAAGATATAATAAGAACAGTTAAGCCTCGTACACTGCGAGGGCCGGGACATGTTGCACGAATGGGGAATGAAAGATGTGCATGGAAGCTTCTTGTAGGAAAACCAGAGGGAAAACGCCCAGTTGCTAGACCCAAGAATGAGGTGGGAGAATAACATTAACTATGATTTGAGGGAAGTAGATTATACAGGGAATGATTGGAAAGCATTATCTCGGGGTAGGGATATATGGAGAGCTTATGTCCGCGCGACCATGAACCTACGGGTTCGATAGTGCCAGTGAGTAAGTAAGTATCCCTTATCATGACGTCCCAATTCTTAAAAAAAAAACGTTAAACTGAAAGCATATAAAACTGTTATTCTACCAGTTATATTATATGGATACGAAACATTGACGCTTACTTTAAGCGAGGAAAGGAGATTACGAGTATTTGAGAATAAAGTACTTAGGCAAACTTTTGGACCAAAAAGAGATGAACAGACAGGTGAATGGAGAAGACTACATAACAATGAACTACATGGTCTTTATAGGAAGCAAGATATAATAAGAACAGTTAAGCCTCGTACACTGCGAGGGCCGGGACATGTTGCACGAATGGGGAATGAAAGATGTGCATGGAAGCTTCTTGTAGGAAAACCAGAGGGAAAACGCCCAGTTGCTAGACCCAAGAATGAGGTGGGAGAATAACATTAACTATGATTTGAGGGAAGTAGATTATACAGGGAATGATTGGAAAGCATTATCTCGGGGTAGGGATATATGGAGAGCTTATGTCCGCGCGACCATGAACCTACGGGTTCGATAGTGCCAGTGAGTAAGTAAGTATCCCTTATCATGACGTCCCAATTCTTAAAAAAAAAAAACGTTAAACTGAAAGCATATAAAACTGTTATTCTACCAGTTATATTATATGGATACGAAACATTGACGCTTACTTTAAGCGAGGAAAGGAGATTACGAGTATTTGAGAATAAAGTACTTAGGCAAACTTTTGGACCAAAAAGAGATGAACAGACAGGTGAATGGAGAAGACTACTTAACAATGAACTACAAGGTCTTTATAGGAAGCAAGATATAATAAGAACAGTTAAGCCTCATACACTGCGAGGGCCGGGACATGTTGCACGAATGGGGAATGAAAGATGTGCATGGAAGCTTCTTGTAGGAAAACCAGAGGGAAAACGCCCAGTTGCTAGACCCAAGAATGAGATGGGAGAAAAACATTAAATTTAAGGGAAGTAGATTATACAGGGTATGATGATTGGAAAGCATTATCTCAGTGTAGGGATATATGATGAGCTTATGTCTGCGCGGCCATGAATTTACTGGTTCGATAGTGCAAGTGACTTAATTAGTTAGTCCATTATCAAGTAAACAAAACTCCACTTTTTTATAAAACTAATGTTTCGTATCGATATTTTCTTCTTGTATCACTTTCACACGTAAAATTATATAATCACTTTATTTTACAGTGTTTCTCCTTCAATCCAAAGTGATTTGTCGCCAGAGGTTCCTGTCTAAATCTACTTCTTCCCTCAAATCTCTAGCTTCCATACTTCTCTTCACTCCATCTATCCATCGTTCTCTAGGTCTGCCTCTTCCACTTCTTCCATTAGCTTTCCGATTAAGGATATTCTTGTATTCTCTCTTCTTCCATTCTTATGAGGTGTCTATACAATTTCAAACGTTTTTCTTCTATTTTTCCTAATACTTACTTACTTACTCACTGGCACTATCGAACCCGTAGGTTCATGGCCGCGCGGACATAAGCTCTCCATACATACCTATCCTGAGCTAATGCTTTCCAATCATTCCCTGTATAATCTACTTCCCTCAAATCATAGTTAATGTTGTTCTCCCACCTCATTCTTGGTCTACCAACTGGGCGTTTTCCCTCTGGCTTTCCTACAAGAAGCTTCCATGCACGTCTTTCATTTCCCATACGCGCAACATGTCCTGCGCATCGCAGTCTACGAGACTTAACTGTTCTTATTATATCTGGCTTCCTATAAAGACTATGTAGTTCATTGTTATGTAGTCTTCTCCATTCACCTGTCTCTTCATCTTTCTTTGGTCCAAAAATTTTCCTAAGAACTTTATTCTCAAATACTCGTAATCTCCTTTCCTCCCTTAAAGTAAGAGCCCATGTTTCGCACCCATATAATATAACTGGTAGAATAATAGTTTTATATATTTTCAGCTTAACGTTTTTTGAAAGGAGTTGGGACATCAAAAGTCTCTGCAATGCATAATAGCATGCATTTCCAGAATTGAGCCTATGTTTAATTTCTTTGTGCGTCTCATTCCTATTTGTGATTATTGTTCCTAGGTATTTGAATTCAGCCACTTGCTCAAAATTTCCCTCATTTGTCATTAGCTGTCCATTTCCATTATATACTGAAAAAATAACGTTATATTATTAAGTGAATAAATAAACACTTGAATTTAATCTTATGACAAAGTTTACTGGGCAAACGACGTACTTGTGCCTCTACTGAATTTTTATTTATATTTTCCTCTAACTTCATGGATTGAATCATCTTCAGTGATATAATCTTACTGGCGTGGAAAAGCTGTCCTCTATCTTTTCATTGCAGTGGCGGCCTTATGCCATCCAATTTTGCCCCCTTTTTAGAATCCCCTTGAATTCTGACGTCGTTTTACATAAACTTGATGATACATAATACAGGCATGATTCACAAATCCTCTCTTTGTGGAATCCAGCGATGGAGCTCTTCTCCCAATCCAATTGACAATAACTTTTCAATACATATGGAATCTATATCGGGAAGAAAGGGTTTATGACGTATAACAGGGGTGGACAAGTCCGGAGAAGAAGAACATTACTTTTTTAGAGGAAAATAATAAACAAAATACGAAGCCACGCATTCTATTATTATTATTATTATTATTATTATTATTATTATTATTATTATTATTTATTTACTTACTTACTTACTCACTGGCACTATCGAACCCGTAGGTTCATGGCCGCGCGGACATAAGCTCTCCATACGTCCCTATCCTGAGCTAATGCTTTCCAATCATTCCCTGTATAATCTACTTCCCTCAAATCATAGTTAATGTTATTCTCCCACCTCATTCTTGGTCTACCAACTGGGCGTTTTCCCTCTGGCTTTCCTACAAGAAGCTTCCATGCAAGTCTTTCATTCCCCATACGTGCAAAATGTCCTGCCCATCGCAGTCTACGAGACTTAACTGTTATTACATCTGGCTTTCCATAAAGACCATGTAGTTCATTGTTATGTAGTCTTCTCCATTCACCTGTCTGTTCATCTCTCTTTGGTCCACAAAATTTCCAAAGTACTTTATTCTCAAATACTTGTAATCTCCTTTCCTCCCTTAAAGTAAGAGTCCATGTTTCGCACCCATATAACATAACTGGTAGAATAATAGTTTTATATATTTTTTAGTTTAACGTTTTTTGAAAGGAGTTGGGACATCAAGAGTGTCTGTAATGCGTAATAGCACGCATTTCCAGAATTGAGCCTATGTTTAATTTCTTTGTGCATCTCATTCCTATTTGTGATTATTGTTCCTAGGTATTTGAATTCAGCCACTTCCCTCAAAATTTCCCTCATTTGTCATTAGCTGTCCATTTCCATTATATAATGAATTTCTACGTGTGACCATATATTTATTATTATTATTATTATTATTTCATATCAGTGAGCTACATGAACTTTATAGGAAGCCAGATATAATAAGAAGAATTAAGTATCATATTCTACAAAGTACAGGACATGTGGCACGATTGGGAAATGAATGAAGGGGATGGTAGCTTCTTGTAGGAAAACCAGATGGAAAACGCTCAGTTGGTAGATCAAGAATCAGATGAGAGAATAACATAAACCATGATTTGAGGGAAGTAGATTTTACAATGGATGATTTGAAAACATTAGTTCAGGATAGGGATAATTGGCGTGTTTATGTCCGCTTAGTAATGAGCCTACGGGTTTGATAGAGCCAGCAGTTATTGATAACTTCAAATTAGATATATCCCAACTTAAATTCTACCCCCCTTGAAAATAAAACTTTACAAGGATTATAAAACCAATGGAGTCTTAATAAAATGTTATAATCCTATCGCCTATACTATGGGAACATTTTGAGTTAATTATTATTATTATTTTATTATTATTATTATTATTGTTATTACGTTTATCGTATTAAATGTTCAATGTATATTAAATTTAAATTGTAATTTTAATGTATTACCAGTTATATTATATGGATGCGAAACATGGACTCTTATTTTAAGGGAGGAAAGGAGATAACAAATATTTGAGAATAAAGTACTTAGAAAATTTTTTGGACCAAAGAGAGATGGACAGGCGAATGGAGAAGACTACATAACAATGAACTACATGGTCTTTATGGAAAGCCAGATGTAATAACAACAGTTAAGTCTCATGGACTGCGATGGACAGGACATGTTGCACGTATGGGGAACGAAAGACTTGCAGGAGGCTTCTTGTAGGAAAGCCAGAGGGAAAACGGCCAGTTGTTAGACCAAGAATTAGGTGGGAGAATAGCATTAACTATGATTTGAGGGGAGTAGATTGTACAGGGAATGATTGGAAAGCATTAGCTCAGGATAGGGATGTATGGAGAGCTTATGTCCGCGCGGCCAGGAACCTACGGGTTCGATAGTGCCAGTGAGTAAGTAAGTAATTTTAATGTATTTTTAAACCATTATTATGAACATTATTATTAATATTATTATTATTATTATTATTATTATTATTAGTAGTAGTAGTAGTAGTAGTAGTAGTAGTAGTAGTAGTATACCATACACATTCAAAGAATGGACAATGAATGCATACCTAAGAAAGTGATGACGAAGGAAATGTCTGGCAAGCGGCCAGTAGGACCTAAGAAAAGATGGATGGACTCAGTGAAGGAAGATTGTCATCAAATCCTGAACTGTAGGAACTGGCAAAGGAGAGCTTTGTATAGAGAACATCGGAGGTCTCGCATCAAGAAGGCCCATGCCCGCTATGGGCTGTTCGTGACTTTGGAGGAAGAAGAAGAGTATATATATTCTATACTATAAATATGTATTTGTATATTTATAATGGTTTAGTTGAAGAGAAGACCTTATGGCCTTAACTCTCCAGAATAAAGGGAACTGTTATTATTATTATTATTATTATTATTATTATTATTATTATTATTATTATTATTATATTCAATATTCGATTTTATAAAGAAGAAACAATTAAATTGGTACGGACACATTAGAAGGATGGAAGAAGGAAGACTACCTAAGATAATCATGGATTGGGAACCACAGGGAAGGAAAAAGAAGGGTAGACCAAATATTACGTGGATTCAGGGAATCAATGAAACTAAGAGGAAATGGGAAATAGAAGAAGATATATGGATGAACAGACAAGAATGGAAAAATGTGTTGAAACAAATGTGTAGTTAACTGTGAACATGGGTACCGGAAAAATGTATATCCATTGTAAAAGCCGGAATAATAATAAAATTATTATTATTATTATTATTATTATTATTATTCAATATTGACATAAGCACATACTGTATCCCTTGAGTCGTACATTCAAAAGTCACGAAAATATAATGTATGCACCAAACTTACGAACATCCTTTGCACATACACCACGTATACACGCATTTTCGTCAATAAAGAGGGAATAAAAATTTGTTTAGTTGGATTATTTATCTTTATGACGTGGTAGCAAAGTGAAGTCGTTGGGGTTCTATTCCAGCATTTGCTCTTGGATTGAGAGGAACCGCTTAAAACGTCAGTCAGAATAGTCGATCACGCGGGATCTTGCCAAGTTTGGCTTTCGGATGATTCTATATTGGCAGGGCCAACACCAGATATCAGGCTTTTATTTATTTTTTAATATAATCTATGTACATTTTTTTAAATTTTACTGTTCAGTTGTTGCTGTTCTCTCTGTCTACGAATTTCATATTCATCCTTCATTATTTTAAGAAGAGATTCAAGTTGAGTTTTAACTACAAATAAAAAGAAACTAGATTCCATTATCTGGTGATGTCAGTTTATCTGAAATTGGTGGGAGGAACCTGTAGCAGAAGGATTAGTTTTTAATTCGTTGCATTAAGATATTGATACAAATTATATATTAATGTTGTAATTAAAATTATATAATGTGTTTCTGTGTGTGGTTAGCTAATCGCCTCAAAGAGGTCCCTAATAGACAATTAAGGTATTAATGTATTGACATAGAATTCACGGCCGGAGTTGCTATGAAGGTCTTGAAGATTTTTGGGCTATAGGCCGTGGTCGTGAGGCTTGTAGTTCCCCGACACACGACGTTTCGCCAGAGACTGCGTCTGGCATCCTCAAGGGTTGTCTAGAGACTCTGGCGAAACGTCGGGGAACTACAAGCCTCACGACCATGGCCTAGAACCAGAAATTTCTTCAAGATCATAATAATTAAGGTATTAATTGCTTGGGAAAGGCCGAAAAGTTTTGATTATTTTACGAGCCCGAAAATCTTCAGATTCGGATCCCACGGTTTAGAGTCACTACCAGAGGATTTATCCCTTGGATAAGTCATATGCCATATTAACATCTGTTTAACGTAATCATAAGTGATAACGATTAAAAATAAATTAGAACATTCAGGTATGTTATATATAATAATATTTTCAATAAAAACACAAAAAAGTTAAATAGTTAATTTAAAAAGGAGAAAATAACTCGAAGAACAATTTTATTTTTATTCAAATTTTTACTTCCTGTTTGTTTCCGAATTTACATTAAACAAATAAAATAACAAATTACAATTATTTTAAATAATTTTCTTCATTTCATTAGCCATTGTTTAACCACTTTCAGAAAGCACTCTGGCTCGGTAGGCGTAGAAACCGTTAATTCATTAGTTAGAGCATATTTACTCTATTCAATTTTTGCATGACGCGGCATATAAGAAAAAATTGTTCATCCCTGGACAATAATAATACCTCGTCTTTTTGCTTAGCGGAGACTCTTCGAATACAATATATAAAAGTCTAGGCTGGATATGACTTTTCCAGGACACATGTCATTGATAATACAAGGATATGAATTGTGTATTGTTAAACGAGAGTTCACGAATGATTGATGTAATCATTGGATATTTTCTCCACCACACACACACACACACACACACACAAACATATATATATATATATATATATATATATATTGTCGCGGACAGCACTGGGTTTTCCTCTTACTTATTTAGACATAAATAACTACACAGTTGCTATTTAAAAGTTTCCTTTTCAATTATTTTCTTCTCCAAATTATCACTAAATCTTCAAACAAAATTTGATTTAACAACTATTATTTTATAACGTTAATCAGATAATCACTTATAACACAGTTACAAACACAATCCTTCCTCACAGCTATATTCACAATTAACCTCTCGCCATCCGATTTCAGACTGGTGGGGGTCGTTCCGTTCTCACCACATATTTATAGGCGAGTAGATGGAAATTTCCAGGTCCATGAACGAGATATTTCTACATGGAGCCCTCTCGTCTTCGATGTTTCTCGAACGGGGTACTAGCTGCTCGTATTACTCTCTAGCTTGTTAGCCGAGAAAATTCGGTGGATTGCTCGACTCGCGATTGGCTGTTCGCCAATCCAGTCCACCAATTCGAGGTTTCTCTCGCCGGTCCGCGCATTTTAAACGACGCTACTACAACGCGTCATTATATATATATATATATATATATATATCGAGACAATCAGTCTACATTTTGACTGGGGAAACCGCTTTGTATCAGGCTTTATTCAAAGAGAAGAAACTATGATATGAAGAATTTTGAGAAATTAATTATCTAATTGAAGCAATTACAGGAATCATCTTAACGTTAATAGAAATATAAAATTGACATTCAGACGGTCTCCCAGCGGAGTCGGGAATCATAAATTTCTACCTGGATCTGTGTTTGTGTCCCTTGCACTTCCTTCTCGTACCTTTGGCGGTGGTCCTGGTATATGGCTAGATTTTAATAGCAAAAACAGAAGAACTACAAAGAATGCTATATAAACTAAATTAAATATAAAAAAATACAACATGGAAATATCCTCTTACTTACTTACTCACTGGCACTATCGAACCCGTAGGTTCATGGCCGCGCGAACATAAGCTCTCCATACATCCCTATCCTGAGCGAATGCTTTCTAATCATTCCCTGTATAATCTACTTCCCTCAAATCATAGTTAATGTTATTCTCCCACCTCATTCTTGGTCTACCAACTGGGCGTTTTCCCTCTGGCTTTCCTACAAGAAGCTTTCATGCAAGTCTTTCATTTCCCATACGTGCAACATGTCCTGCCCGTCGCAGTCTACGTGACTTAACTGTTCTTATTATATCTGACTTCCTATAAAGACCATGTAGTTCATTGTTATGTAGTCTTCTCCATTCACCTGTCTGTTCATCTCTCTTTGGTCCAAACATTTTCCTAAGTACTTTATTCTCAAATACTTGTAATCTCTTTACTCCCTTAAAGTAAGAGTTCATATTTCGCACCCATATAATATAACTGGTAGAATAATAGTTTTATATATTTTCAGTTTAACGTTTTTTGAGAGGAGTTGGGACATCAAGAGTCTCTGCAATGCATAATAGCACGCATTTCCAGAATTGAGCTTATGTTTAATTTCTTTGTGCATCTCATTCCTGTTTGTGATTATTGTTCCTAGGTATTTGAATTCAGCCACTTCCTCAAAATTTCCCTCATTTGTCATTAGCTGTCCATTTCCATTATATAATGTATTTCTACGTGTGACCATATATTTAGTTTTATTGATATTTACTTCCAGTCCTACTTTCTTAGTGTTACTCAATAGTGTGTACGTGTTGTCCTTTAGTATCCTCTCGCTATCGGCCAATAGTGGAAATATCCTCACAAAAATAAAAAACAGTGGCCTTCAAGGGTGCTCAACCAGTTCGGACAAATATAATATTAGAAAATAAACCAATAGAACAAGTGGTAAGATATAACCTACGAACTTTCAACAATGGTCTCCATTGCTGGTAAGTACGACAAAACGCACTTTCGCGCAAAAAAATCGTATTCCTATTTTTTAAATTTTGGGCTCTGCCGATTTAAATGCTCTAGTGTGTGATTCCATAAAGTGAAATATGGTGTGCTTTCCTGCCCTGGAATTTTTGATTTAGAGTCTTAATTTAGTTGTGGATGTCCGTGTGTGGCTGACAGTGTAGAGAGAGGGAGGGTGAAAATGAGCAAGGGGAGACCGCTATATCGGCTAAAAGTAGCAACATTTCGTTTGATTGAGTTGCAGAAACTTGTGTGTGCGGAGGGTTAGGGTAAGAAATGTGTCCTCCACGCCAGAAATGTGCACCGCAACTCTATTATTTTTTTTTTTTAAAGTACGCTCCACCACTGTGTGGAGACTTTTTCCCTCCCAGTCGAGTCCATAGTCCTCTCATTCTATCCTTGTCTCATAGAATGCTAAAGTGACATTTCCCATTTATTTTTAAATAGCAATTAGCGTTTGTAAAAAGACTAGCTTACCTTCATTACGTCTTCTTCTTCTTCTTCTCCATCATCATCATCTAGTCTCATGTCCTCGTTCCGGGGTCGAGTTTAGGACGAAGACTATCATATCTCGGCCATTTCATTTCTCATCTTCAATCATTGTCATTCATTCATCTTCCCTTTTCTCTACATTCTTTTTAACTAGTTCATCTGTTCGGTCTGTCTCTTGGTCTCTTATCTCCTAATGTAAGTGCCAGTACTTATCTTGGTATTGATTCAGTACAGTATCCATTCTTTTAAAATGGCTGTACCATCTTATTCTACAGTCCTCCATTTTATTTTGTACACAGCTTGCGCTGCTACGCTTAAATAAATGAAAATATTAATGTGTTTTTATGTTTAGTTGAATAAGTAGAAGGAAAACATATTATAAATTTATATTTTAGATACCCCATGCTGATTATCCGGGGTGGCCCGGGAATCTATTTATCCCGATTTACTTGTCGTAAATGAGCTGAAATACTAAAAATAATGTGTTTTATGTTTAGTTTAATAAGCAGACGGTAACATTTATAACGTAATTATTTTTAGATACCCCCGTGCTGTTTACCTGGCGTTGTCCGGGAATCTACTGACCCCGATCTTCTTGGCATAAATGAGCTGAAAGACAAAAATTAATATACTTATTATGATTAGTTAAAAAAAGTAAAATGGAAATAATTATAAATGTGTATCGTGATTTTTTTAAGATTTCCCGTGGTGATTACCCGGTGTTGCCCGGGAATCTACTTATCTCAATCTTCTTGGCATAAATGAGCTAAAAGACAAAATTCGTTATCGTGAGTTATCCGTAAAAGATTACCCGCCATGTGCTGCTATGCTTGCACAGGAATCTACGTAGGCCCTACTTGTCTCGATCTTCTTGGCATCAATGAAAGACAAAAATAGTTATTGTGAGTTATCCGTAACAGATAAACATATGCTGTCGCGGACTCTTTCTAGAGCTTTATGAGATATTCAATTTTGTATACATTAATTTTGTGTATTTGTTATGGTTTAGGCAGCGTAAGCCATTTAATCGTCCAAAGAATTACTTTTTTCGCGTTTTCCACTACAAAGGGCGATTTTTAAGGGTGTAGGAGTTGAGTATCACAACTCTCTTATAGACTATGTTCATCCCGTGAATCGCTGAACATTGGTTCCACATCGTCTTTTTTGTCATTTGTTTCTGTGTCCTATTGAATTAGAATGACGCGGCATTTTATCTATATTCATTGCGCTATCATAATGTTTCGTATTGTGGCAAATGGGACTATTTAAGTAGAATCTAACCTTGAGACGTTGATAAAAAAACAGAACATTGATTATGGTTAAATTCCACTGCAATTCCTGTATTTGTGGTAGGTCCTATATTTTAAGATTGATTTAGAACTCTGTAACAAAAATACTTTAGTATAATCCCCCCTTTTTCTTACTTGAGTTATCAGTCTGTTGACTTGATTCCGCCCCTCCAGTTGGCGTCTTGATATATCAGTATACACACAAAATCTGGGGAAAGGGCGTTTTTGTGTTTAAGATAAAAAGTGAGGAAAAGAATCTGATGGGATGTCAGTGACTTGCAGGAGAAGTAAAGAGGGCTGAAGATGGGGGGAGTTCAAATTGGTTAGCTACCTTTCCATCACCACTTACAGCCTCAATACACTAACCTAGTAGTGAATTTTATGCGAATCTAGTCAATTTGAACCCCTATATCACAACCTAGTCTCCATACATGAGGGGAATGCAGGAACATCGGCGGTTTTCAATAGATATTATGAAAGTACATTTTTGAAATTTGGATTTTATGGTGAGACGGTAGGTCCTATCCCATGAATGTTTAAACATGGGAATTTAATAATAATTTTATTGCAGCCAAATAGCCAGGATTAAAGTAAGATACATTTTAAATTTACATGTTTGCATATTCTCAAATTGTCTTTGTTCTTTTTGTGCATAGCTCAATGTGATATCGGTCACATGTTTTTTTCGCATAGCATACATTTACAGTCTATATTTGGTTCATGGAATTTTTTGTTCTTGCATATCAAGTGGTGGAATCCGTGGATTGCCAGCCTAATGATAACGTGTCTCATTTCGAAATTTTCTTTTGTCTGTGCACGGTCCACCATGGCCCCGGTGCTGTAGAATTCTGGGTGTATTTCTTCTCTTTTTCTATTTATGTTGCTAGAAGCTTCTGAGATTCGCTGGTGCTGGGTAAGAGTATGCTTGTTCTGAGGTCGTCGATGAGGAAAGTTTCCTTCGCCAGTAGGTATGCGAGTCTTGAATGCGTTACTTTTTACACTCCTAATACTGCCTTTATATATCTCGCTTTCACCTTTTCTAGAGAGGAAATATTCTTCATTGTTAAATGTGTCCAGATCATTTCTATGCCGTATGTCAGTATTGGTAGAATTTTTACTTTAAATAACAACATTGCAGTCTCTAAGGTGAGGGATCTAATGCTTCTTATTTCGTGCATTGCCGTTATTGCCTGGGTTGTCTTTTCTGTGATATGTAAACATGGGAATTTGAGACCCACTATCTCAGGAACTACTAGATGTATTGTAATGAAAGTTTTACCGAATATTAAATGAGGTTTCTGAAGACCACTGGACCTCAGTCAAACTTGTATGAAAATACTGATGTCCTATATATATTTTTTTTGCCACTAGTCTCTTTTTTTATTTAAAAAATACTTCTAAAAATCATAAGTGAGAATCTATACCAGAGATCATCATTATTGTGGTTCCATATATTTCGTATAACTAGGTTTACTGCCTGTAAAAAGTCATGTAAATACCTCTAATAGTTCCAGAGATAATGGGGCAAACGTTCGAAAATTTTCACTTTCGAGGAAACAAGGTTTAAAGTATGATATTACAGGCTGACAGCTGCCAATTGTTTTTAAAAAATAATTAACGCACTTATAATTGGTGTTCAGTAAAAAATCATATAGAGAAATGTTCAGAAAAGAACAGGCTATTTAATTATGAAAAAAGAAAATATTTTTTTACAAATTTTGGCCTACCGTCTTACCTTAAATAATATAAATTATCTTAAACTTGGAGTAAGCCAAATGTGCTGCTTACGTTTATGAAACTGGATCGCTAAGGAACACTATTATCATAAGTAATGCCACGAGTGATTTTCAAATTATAGATAAATTCACGACTCACGAAGTATGGAGTGAATTTATCTAGATAATTTGGAAATTAAGAGTGGCATTTGTTAGGAATATTTAGCGAATAAAATTAAGCTGTTTACTCACAAATTATTATTTAGATATAGTTATTTTAAAATATTTATATATGTAATGTAAACGGCGATGTTTTGAAAACAAATGAGAAACGTTGTGTTTCACTTGTTCATCACTGCAACCAGATCATAGTATTTATTGCCAGTGGATCGCAATATTGTAAGAATGCACCCTAGTGGAGAATAAATGAAACACATCAAACCGTATATTAATTATTTTCTGATGTCATGTAAATATGTCAATTATATTTTTCTGGAACGTTATTACCTGGGAAGAAATACGTTTAAGAAAGTGCAAACAGTGGTTTTTTATGGTATAATCAATTGCTAAAACGTTTTTATATTATCTCCCGCAACCACGATCTGGTTTCATTCGTGCACTATATATACAATCTGGTAGCCATATGCAGTCACTGCAAAATAATGTTATGACCTATTCAGAATGTTAAAAAGGAGGAGCTTGAATTTACAGTGATGAAATTAAACTGATAAAATCGAGGTGAAAAACGGCTGCGATTGTTTGTAAATCAAAATTCATTGAAATGTGATTGGTCATTGACTCCCAATCGGGGCATGAGTTAAGTAGTCAGATAAAAACTTGGAGTATTACGTTTAGATGCAAATATAGAAAGATACAAACAAGAATGTAAAAAATCATCAGAGAACAATGGATGGAAATAGACTTCCAAAATTGGCGTTCCAACGTATTCCAACTGGACATAGGGACCAAGGAAGACCAAAACATCGGTGGAAAGATCAAGACCATCTTCGTTAGATTTACCGTCACAGGTCACGTGGCCTAAAACTGATTTGTTCATGATGATAATGTTACATTTTAACTATTCTGTCCAACCATTATGTAATGTTTTTTTTTAAGTCCAACCATTATGACCTATGGTTCATAAAATAAATCTGGCGCAGAATTACGGAACTTGCGCTGGTTCGAATCTCCTTGGGGGAAGACATTTTCTCACGATTTTTTGCCAGTATGGGACCGGTGCCAACCCATCATCATGAGGCTTTTGGGTAGCTCCATTATCTATCGGCTCCGGGTTGACAAAACCATGTAAACGGCTGGGGGATAATAATAATAATAATAATAATAATAATAATAATAATAATAATAATAATAATAACGTTTTATTTATTCTGGCAGAGTTAAGGCTATAAGGCCTTCTCTTCCACTCAACCAGCACAAACACAAATACATATTTGACAAATATAGATATACACTATACTAATTATAGACAGTTAAAGTTACATTAAGTAGTAATGTAAATTTCATGTACAAACAACATTTTATACGATAATAATAATAATAATAATAATAATAATAATAATAATAATAATAATAATAATAATAATAATAATAATACTTACTCACTGGCACTATCGAACCCGTAGGTTCATGACCGAGCGGACATAAGCTCTCCATACATCCCTATCCTGAGCTAATGCTTGCCAATCATTCCCTGTATAATCTACTTCCCTCAAATCATACTTAATGTTGTTCTCCCACCTCATAATAATAATAATAATAATATCCGGCATGCTGACCACATGTCACCCCTACACTGGCTGGATAATTATCTAGTTCTGTGATTAACACTTGTGGATATGAGGCCAGCATTCGGCTGATAGGACAAGGGCCTTCTAGGCTTGTCGCGCCGTGGAGTTTTTTATCAATTTAACTCGTTCTAATGTTAATATTTTGAAAATACTCGCAGATATAAACAACAATATAGATTTTTGCGTAAAGAGTAATTAAAAATGCTTTAGAAATTTATTCTCTTTGATCTCAAACAGATCCTAAACCAAACCTCGAGATATCGCATGTTCACTACTGTCCTCGCTGACAATCTATCAGATAAACTTCAGTGTGTCCATAATGTATGCATCAGGTACATACATATTATACGACGCTGTAAAAATATTTATCTCTCCTTCAAATATATTTTTTTCGTGGCTCAGACTGACAGCCGAACCTTACACTCGCTTGTTCTACTTTTATAAATTCTACCCAGTTCTAATATTAATTATCTAAGCCTCTCATCATCATCTTAAGGCACGACAACTTCAAAAGTGAAAGTTTTGGCCTTCTCAACAATCCTCCTCCATGCCAATCTATCTCTTGCCATATTCAAATTAGTCACTTTCATTTTTTTTAGATCGTTCATTGTGTCATCCTCCCATCTGATCTTCGGTCTTCCAACAGCTCTGACTCCTATAGGTTTCCATGGCCGGGTGGGAGATGACAAAGCTTTTTATCTACCCACTTTAAGAGTGCCTAATTGCAAGAAATATTAATAAAACACTATATTAAACATATTTACCTAAGATATGTAATTATCACTTCATTATTTTACTCGTAAATATGAAAATAAAGTGGAACTATTTCCTGTCATGACCACAAAGATTACAATAGTTCTTGCTTCTAACCAGTGATAAACCACCGATTATCAAACTTTTAAGCAGCGATATACCACAAATGAGCACAATGTGTATATTAGCACATCTGTGTGCCATATCTGTGGTTTCAACAAATCATGTCCGAATTTATCTTTTACTTATTTAACCGCGTAAAATAATAAAATGGGCGTACCCTGGAATTCACCTAGGTTAGAGTAATTTATTTATGTTACAGTAATTCATTTAGGTTTGGTTAGCTTCTTGGTTCATTGCATTTTAAATGTGATTTCATACGTAAAATAAATTACGTCTTCATATCAGTTATTGTATGAAATATTCAACATGTCTGACGGTTACAACATAAAATCATATTTCCACTAGTTCAGTTCATGTTAGGTTTACATATTTTGACGATGGTAACTTCTCTCAGATAAATGGTATCATTAACACATTGTATTACTTTACATTACATCAAAAATAGCATAAGTCGCGTAAGTAAAAAGCTGGTCTTGTACAACCCCACCGTTTCCATTTGTAAAGTTTCTTGACCAGTCTCTTATTTTGAGTTATTGGTACTACATGAAAGACAAAACTCTGTTCTATATTCAGGAAGAACGACATAAGCTATTTTATACGAGGAGTTGGTATAGTAATTTGATATTTATGACAAATGCAGGCAAAGGTATATGGATTTCAAAACTTTAAATGCTTCACCTGAAAAACTGTTTTTTAGTTATGACGTTGTTGCAGCAAATGAGCAATATGATTAATTAAAATGTGCGAGGTTTGTATGGGACACTATATATATATATATATATATATATATATATGAAAATTTCCACTTCAAAATCCAAAACAATGGCAAATTGTGGAAAAAACATACAACGGGTGAAAATTGAGATTGATGGAAAAATTATAGAACAAGTGTCAGATTTCTCTTACTTAGGAAGTGTATTTGCAGAGTATAAGAGTGACATTGATTCAAAATTACAAAAATATAATAAAATGAATGGGGTAATACGAAGACATTTTGGTAAACAGATGAGGACAGAGACAAAACTAAGATTACATAACATCACATCAAAATCTGCTCTAAAATACGGACGTGAAATTTGGATTTTAAATAAAAGAAACTCTCATAAACTTCAAGTAAGCCAAATGCGCTTCTTACGATCATTGTTAGGAGTTAATAGACTGGATCACCAAAGGAACACTATTATCAGAGGAAAACTCGGAGTAACAAGTAACAAGTTTAAATGAAGATATACAAAGATACCAACAAGAATGGAAAAATCATCTGAGGAGAATGGCAAGAAATAGACTTCCAAAATTGGCATTCCAATATACCCCAACTGGACATAGGGACCAAGGAAGACCAAAACGTCGGCGGAAAGATCAAGACCATCTTCGCTAGGTTTACCGTACAGGCCATATGGCCTAAAACGAATTTGTTCATGATGATGATATATATATATATATGGTATGATAAGAAAAATAAATGCCTGGACGGGATTCGAACCCGGATCTCTGAGTCTGTATCTCAGTGTGATATCCATTACACCACCAGGCGAATCCAATTCAAACATTTATTTTTCTTATATATGTATTATATTCTCCATTATTACTAGATGTCCCGAGAACTCGGTCTTCACTGCCATCTAGTAGCTGACTATAACAAGTAAGCAAATTAAAGAGAACATTTTTGTTTCATAGCAGTGACGCTTAATCGATGTTATAATTAAATGTTTAACATTGAGCAATGCAAGCTTAATATGGTATGATAAGAAAAATAAATGCCTGGACGGGATTCGAACCCGGATCTCTGAGTCTGTACCTCAGTGTGATATCCATTACACGACCAGGCGAATCCAATTCATATAATATAATACATATATAAGAATATATATATATATATATATAAACATTATGAATATAAGCGGCAGGCAAGTCTGGTAGTCATATAGTAGTAGTAGAATTTTAGATATTTTTAAAAAAGCATATACATGTATTTACATTCCGCATGGGTCTGTTTAATCGCACGTTCCTGCTGGTGCTCCACAATATTAAAGATCACATTAAAAGGACAGACATAAAATATTCACATTCCTCCCTCTTTCTCACATCTATTCGCCTTTATATGTGCTTCACATTGTAGTGTGACTTGGACTTTATAAAATTAATATTTGACCTGGAAAACAAACTTAAAAAGTAACACACACATGCACTCAAACACACTCCTACAAACGATGTGTGTGTGTGTGTGTGTGCGTGCGTTATAAAAGTATTATTATGTAGTAGGACTTTATTAGACAAAAAGTAAGATATTTACAATATTATTTACAAATATGGGTCGCACGGGCAGTAAGCCGTACGTGCTGTTGACAGTCCGTTACAATAAAGTAATAATTGGTACTAGTGTAAAGAAAAATAAACAAAAACAGCAATAACATTACAATTACATAAAGAAAACACAATAAAAATATTACCATTAAATAATAACACAATAGCATTATACACTAAAAACATTAACATTACAATTACATAAAGAAAACACAATAATATTACAATTAAGTAATAACACAATAGCAATAACATTACAATTACATAAAGAAAACACAATAATAATATTACAATTAAATAATAACACAATAGCATTATACACTAAAAACATTAATAGTTATTTAAAACGTTGGTGGAATGCTTGTTATTATGCATTACAGAGACTCTTGATGTCACAACTCCTTTAAAAAAACATTAAACTGACTATTTAACTCATGCCCCAAATGGGAGTCAATGACCAATCACGTTTCAATGATTTCTGTTTTACAACCAACCAGAGTCGTGTTTCACCAAATATTTATCAGTGTTATAATTACCATATTAAAGAAAGCTCCTCTTTACAATATTGCGTTCCTTTGGCAATAAATAGTATGATCTGGTCGCAGTGATAAACAAAAGGAACAGTAGAAGCGTACCTATCGTTTCTCATTTGTTTTCAAACATCGCCGTTTACATTAAATATATAAATATTTTAAAATAACTATAGCTAAATAATGATTTGTGAGTAAACAGCTTAATTTTATTCGTTAAATAGTCCTAACAAATGCCACTCTTGATTTCCAAATTCTCTAGATAAATTCACTCTTCACTTCGTGAGTCGTGAATTTATCGATAATTTGGAAATCACTCGTGGCATTACTTATGAAAATTTATAAAACGATTATTCTATCAGCTATATTATATTGATGCGAAACTTGGACTTTTACTTTAAGGGAGGAATGGAGATTACGAGTATTGGAGAATAAAGTAGCCGAGCGGTTAAGGTAGGAAGCCTTGACGCAGAGCTACGGGACTTGCGCTGGTTCGAGTCTCCATGGGGGAAGAAATTTTCTCATGGTATTTCGGCCAGTATGGGACCGGTGCGCACCCAGCATCGTGAGGTAATTGGGTAGCTACAATAAGTAGCGGCTCCAGGTTGAGGAACCAGCTATAACGGCTGGGGGACTCGACATGCTAACCACATGTCACCCCTACACTGGCTGTTGATCATCTACCTCTGTGATTGACACATGTGGATGTGAAGGGCCAGCAGCCGGCTGGTAAAAGGGCAACCGCTGAAAAGTGGAAAGACCCTCAATCGGATCGGAGGAAAAATGTTGGACGAAAGAGCGATGAACAGACAGGTGAATGGAGATGACTACATGTTAGTGAGCTACATGATATGTATAGAAAGCCAGATATAATAAGAACAGTTAAGTCTTGCAGTCTGCGATGGGCAGGACATATGGCATGAATGATGAATGAAAGACGTGCTTGAAAGCTTTCTTGTAGGAAAACCAGTGTAATAACGCTCAGTTGGTAGAACAAGAATGAGATGGGAGAATAAATTTTGGTATGATTTGAGGGAAGTAGATTATACATGGAAAGATTGGATAGCATTAACTCAGGATAGGGGATGTATGGAGAGCTTATGTCCGTGTGGCCATAAACCTACGGGTTCGACAGTGCCAGTGAGTAAGTAAGAAACAGATGACACATCTGAATTACGTAATATGTGACGTAAATAGAATGGTCCCCTGTATTATGTTTTACTACTGAGATACCAGCCTCTGATTAGGAATAGCCTATTTTTACTGAACATCTAACTTTTATCTCAGTTTGCTTTGAGATCAAACCAATAGAACAAGTAGTAAGATATAACTTCCTAGGTTGCGAAATATACACAGCGGAAACAGATATAAATAACAAACTAAATAAGTTTAATCATATAACAGGAACACTAAAAACAACTTTGAAAAATAAAGCCAGGAAAGACTCTATAATGAAATTATATAAGACAATGGCAGTGCCTATTATTACTTATGGATCCGAACATGGACAGTGACAACACAACAATCAGTCAGAATACAAGCTGCTGAAATGAGATTCCTCCGACCAATAGCAGGATATCAAAGAACAGACAAAAAAAAACATAACACATAAGTAAGACAACAACTAAAAGTAGAGGAATTAAGCACAACAATAGAGAAATACAGAACAAACTGGAAACAACACTTGACAAGGATGACTGAGAATAGAATACCAAAAGCAGCATACAGCTATTCACCACGAGGAGGAAGAAGTTTGGGAAGACCAAAGAAAATATCGAAAGAACAGCAATTTAGAGCCTAGAGGCTAGAGGCTAGTAAATAAGCCTAAACCGTGAAGAAGAAGAAGAAGAAGAAGAAGAAGAGGAAGAAGAAGAAGCATTGAGATCGTATATTTTGATGTTCAAAAATAAATTTGACAATTACGTTTGACATCCCTAAGTTCGACTATAGAGTAACATAGCAGGAGAGGAAAAAAAGTAGTAGTAGTAGTAGTAGTAGGACTTTATTAGACAAAAAGTAAGATATTTACAATATTATTTACAAACATGGGTCGCACGGGCAGTAAGCCGTACGTGCTGTTGACAGTGCGTTACAATAAAGTAATAATTGGTACTAGTGTAAAGAAAAATAAACAACAAAAACAGCAATAACATTACAATTACATAAAGAAAACACAATAACATGAAGAAAACAAAATATTTATCAATTGGTGAACCAGAACAAAATTTAACTTCGGAGACTGGAGAAACAGTAAAGTCTTGTAGTGTATTTAGGAATTAAAATAAATAAAAATGGGAGTTATGAAGAGGAAATAAGAAATTGAAATAATAAAGGAAAATTTGCAATTGCTCGCCTCAATGGAATATTGTGGGATAAAAATATAAGTAATAAAAAATAAAATGAAAAAAAGTAAAACCAGTTAGAAACAGTAGCAGCGCTGGCCTTGTTAGGTATGCAACGCAATTAACAGGAGGGTGTGGCTGGTTGTATAAGACGCAAGGGTTGTTGGTGTTGTGTAGTGCGGTATGTTGTGCTCTGCCCGCTGATTAGACATACCGACCTGCTGTAAGGCGTCTACATACCTCACTACAGATTGATGAGACAAAGGACTACCTTAATCTTATTAACTCGTCCCCATCTTCTCTCTGACAGTAATGTTTCTAGTCCCATCAAAGACATATGGGATACTGAGCGAGATGGTTTTATTGTCAAGCGATTCGGGTGGTCCTCAGTTTATTAAGGATATGGTTTTCCACAGTCACTAAGACAAATTCTAAATTGTAATTTACTTTACGAACTAAATTGTAATTTACTTTCCAAACTGTTGGTCTCGGTTAATATTGTGACACCCGTCTCCAGGTCCCTTAGTTCCTTCCCAGCCAGGTTCCATGGATTATTCCAGATTGCCGTTTCCTTCGGAAAGAAAATTAAAATATATTATTTTGATTACGTATTTGACAATTTGAAATCTCCGTATATGCAGCACATGGTGTCACGTTTTTCAAGATCTACGAACTGTTCCCTTGACATTGCTATTAACCCTACTCTAGAAATAGATGATACCCGACATGTATGAAACAAACTTTCACACAGGTGTATCAGGTGTATATATATATATATATATATATATATATATATATATATATATATATATGTGTGTGTGTGTGTGTGTGTGTGTGTGTGTGTGTGTGTCTACCGCTGTCTCGAGTTAGCGTGCTGCCTTGTCACGCAGCGGGCCCGGGTTCGATTCCCGATCGGGACAGGCTCCTGGGTGAGCTTTTTTCGGGGTTTTTCCTCACGTGTAAGACAAATGTCAGGACGCTTAGGGCCCAACAGTCTCCGAAAATCATCCGGCCATCATCATCATCATTATCATATATTCACCGGTGTGGAAAGCAACGGGAAGCTACCACACCTATAATTCCCTAGTAAAGCTGCAAAGCATAGCACGAAAATGCTATGATTGCAGCGAAAGACCTGCCTTCGGGCAGAATTACTATGGATGGATATATATATATATATATATATATATATATATATATATATATATATATAAATAAATTCTTCAGATACGATATTTATGGATGCGTTTAGCTTGAATTTCTATAGGAGATAAAATGAGAAATAATGTTAGCTGGAATTTATATAAAAGTTAAAATAAGAAGCAGTGTTTAATTAAACGAAATATGTATTTTCAAACTTCGGTTGTGGATTTCATTAAAAAAAACTATACAATAGTATGCTCATGTCAAAAGAATGACAGAAGACTGGTTCCGGAGAAGAATATTAGAATGAGTGCCACTTGGTAGAAGGAGAAAAAAAGGGCGGCCAAAAATAACGTGGACTGATGGTGTTTGAGCAGCATGAGGGAAAAGGATTGGACAATCGAGATTGGAATGATAGATATATGGAGGAGAATGAAAGTAGATTAATTTGGCGCATGAAGATGTAAACCATTGTGAAATCTGATGGGCCCAAACGGTCCCCGAAATCATATGGCCATCGCAATCATCATCATTCATATTCATCTTAGGTTAAGCTTAGGATTAGGGACTCTCCTGGCGCACCATTATCATCATCATCATCATCATCATCATCACCCATCATATCATCGGGGCAACGTAACCCCGCCTTCCAGGCGCCCCAACCTCAGAAGTGGGTTACAAGTACGCCATGCCAGGAGAGAAATCAGGAATGTCGAAAGACAAACCTGGGGCATTTGAAAAAAAAAACACATCTGGTAATAATAGAGAATATGTATAAGAGAAATAAGTGTTTGTTCTGGATTCGCCTGAAAGTGTTCTTTTCATATATATATATATATATATATATATATATATATATATTAAATCCATTAAATACCTTTTAATTGTGTCGCGTTCAATGATTAACACAATAATAGTATATCACGATATAAAGTTGGAAAGTAGTTTTTGCAGAAGCGAGGAAATGTTTAAAAACCGGCGATAGCGAGGTTTCTAATTTTCGAGATTCTGTAAAACACTTCACAAACGTTGCGTTGTACATTATTTTTTGCGCGATGGTGTTTTCAAAATAGAAAAAAATTAAAAAATAACATGTTTGTTGGAAATATTTGTGTTCATTATAAACAACTGACTAACGGTTGACAGTGTGAACAATATGTGTTAGTTGAGACTATAACAGGCCGCAAGACCAATTAGTTATAAAATGGCGGCAAGTACGTATTCATTGTTTGTTTCAAATAAAGTCCAGTTCATTTAAATGCAGTGATTTGTTTCGTATAACGTATATTCGCACTACCTTTTGGATATATATTTTTGTATATACTTTGTACATAGTACATAAAGGGTAGTGCTTTTGTTTCCCTCGTGTGGTTTGTAAAATGTAATATTATAGTATAGTTATTTATAATAGAAAGCAAAACCCGCATATACAAAACGATAGTTCGACCAGTTATCTTATATGGAGCAGAAACTAGGGCTGATACAACAAAAACTAAACAAATAATAAGCACATGCGAAATGAAAATCTTAAGAACTATTCAGAGGAAAACATTATTTGATAAAATACACAACACAGAAATTAGGGACTAATGCCATATTCAAGACAAACTTACTTACTCACTTACTCACTGGCACTATCGAACCCGTAGGTTCATGGCCACGCGGACATAAGCTCTCCATACATCCCTATCCTGAGCTAATGCTTTCCAATCATTCCCTGTATAATCTACTTCCCTAAAATCATAGTTAATGTTGTTCTCCCACCTCATTCTTGGTCTACCAACTGGGAGTTTTCCTTCTGGCTTTCCTACAAGAAGTTTCCATGCACGTCTTTCATTCCCCATACGCGCAACATGTCCTGCCCATCGCAGTCTACGAGACTTAACTGTTCTTATTATATCTGGCTTCCTATAAAGACCATGTAGTTCATTGTTATGTAGTCTTCTCCATTCACCTGTCTGTTCATCTCTCTTTATTAACCAAATTTATTATAGATAGACGAAAATATTTGAAGGGTCATATAGAAAGAATGGAAGAAAACCGGCTTGCAAAAAGAGCTAAAGAAGATAGACCAATGGACGAGAGAAGAACAAGAGGAGGACCAGCCAAGAGATGGATAGACAGTGAATGCACATCCAATACGTCTTCCTCCCAGGAGTGACTTTGGAAATAAACAGGATGAAAATCCTTCAAATTAAGTTTAAGAAGAAGTTATTTAGGTTGGCAACCCCGAAATGTAGGAAGTTAAACTTTTAATCATGGGCGCCATTGCTGTAAGTACGACAAAACGCACTATCATGCAAAAAAATAGGCCTATATAGGCCTATAGGCCCTAACTAACACGGTCCAGTCCAGGGCTTCTGAAGGAAAGAGAGAAAAGAAAAGGAAAGAGAGTAATGTAAGGTATATTGCAAATATAGTTAGTAAAGTAAAGTAAAGTAAAGTAATCCCACAACAGGCCCGGGGGCCCTTGGGGTAGTAGGAGGTTAAGGCTCCTACTTTTTCTAGACAATTGACACTTTATGTCAGCCAGGTTGTCAGCCGTGCGTGACGGCCGCCTTTACCCCCAGAACAAGCGCCTGGTACTCATTTCCGTTAGAGGCTGAGTCGACCCCAGGGCCATAGTGCCGCCAGAGGGTTTGGGTCAGTTTAAAAATCCTGACCCCAACGGGACTTGAACCCTCGACCCTCCGGCTTGTAGCTCAGTGCCTTAACCACTACGCTACGGCGTGCCCCTAAAAGTAAAGTGATCCCACAACAGACCCGGATGTCCTTGGGGTAGTAGGAGGTTAAGGCTCCCACTTTTTCTAGACAATCGGCACTTTATGTCAGCCGGGTTGTCAGCCCTACGTGACGGCCGCCTTTACCCCCAGAACAAGCGTCTGGTACTCATTTCCGTTAGAGGCTGAGTCGACCCCAGGGCCATAGTGCCGCCAGAGGGTTTGGGTCAGTTTAAAAATCCTGACCCCAACGGGACTTGAACCCTCGACCCTCCGGCTTGTAGCTCAGTGCCTTAATCACTACGCTACGGCGTGCCCCTAAAAGTAAAGTGATCCCACAACAGACCCGGAGGTCCTTGGGGTAGTAGGAGGTTAAGGCTCCCACTTTTTCTAGACAATCGGCACTTTATGTCAGCCGGGTTGTCAGCCCTACGTGACGGCCGCCTTTACCCCCAGAACAAGCGTCTGGTACTCATTTCCGTTAGAGGCTGAGTCGACCCCAGGGCCATAGTGCCGCCAGAGGGTTTGGGTCAGTTTAAAAATCCTGACCCCAACGGGACTTGAACCCTCGACCCTCCGGCTTGTAGCTCAGTGCCTTAACCACTACGCTACGGCGTGCCCCTAAAAGTAAAGTGATCCCACAACAGACCCGGAGGTCCTTGGGGTAGTAGGAGGTTAAGGCTTTCTACTTTTTGTAGACAATCGGCACTTTATGTCAGCCGGGTTGTCAGCCCTGCGTGACGGCCGCCTTTACCCCCAGAACAAGCGTCTGGTACTCATTTCCGTTAGAGGCTGAGTCGACCCCAGGGCCATAGTGCCGCCAGAGGGTTTGGGTCAGTTTAAAAATCCTGACCCCAACGGGACTTGAACCCTCGACCCTCCGGCTTGTAGCTCAGTGCCTTAACCACTACGCTACGGCGTGCACAGAAGAAAACTGTGGAAAAGATTTAAAATTTTCGCTGCATACGATAGTGTTATTCTTCATCTGTAAACATTTGAACCAAGTCTCTTTAATACAATTAGCGAGTGATACAAAAAGTAGCGTATTTTAAATGACGTTGAAGAAGAAGTTAATTTCAGGTTCAATTTAAATTCCTAGGGACATGTCAGGATTGTTAATGTTGCTACTTGAACAGACCTTGCTGCGTCAAAAGCTGCAATTACCATGTAGCCCCGGGTTTGACGTAAGAATATCAGACAAAACGACGTGTTGGACAAGCCTTCCGCTTTTGTTGTCTAGACGTGCCAACAAATTTCATAACATAACTCTATAGCTGGAGTCTCAAAACTTTTTCAATTAAGTGTATGCGGGACGAAAAAAAGAAGGCGGTTGAACGTCTGGGCCCTAAAGGGAGCTAGAGTATTGCTCTATGGAAAGTTTAAAATGGAGATATGGAAATTATAACACGCAATTATTAATATATCAGATGTACCAACACAACTCCCAAGAGCAGTAGCCAAAATTAAACTGAAATTGTATTGTGAATATTCTCTAGCGACTTGTTGAGAAGTTGGTTTGAGTTTCTTTATATAAATACGGTTGGTTTTTATCCATTGGAAACTTGAAAACCAGTTAAAAAGTAGAATTTCTATGGATATTGCTTTAAAGTTTAGAGACGAATGGAAACGGCTCATGCCTCGGGAAAGAATTAATGAAAAGATTAAGCAAAAAAATGTTTCAATTAGAATTTCATTTTAATATATTCTCAAGGACAGTGTTCATCGCTCTGGAAATTAATCTTCAAATATTGCGCTTAACTTGAAATTCAGATGTTTTTTAGCTGTCAACCAACACTTATACGATTTCACTAAAACTAGTAACATTTAAGATAATAGTTTGTAGTTTTTTACATATATGAAGATTATCATCAAAACAAAGTATATTCCTTTTGTTTTACCCCCCAGACTTAAATTATTACTAGCCTTATAAATGACTATTTAATTCATACCCAAATGGGAGTTGAAGACCAGTCACATTTCAATGAATTTTGATTTACAACCAATCACAGTCGTTTTTCACCTCGATTTTATCAATTTAATTTTATCACATTAAAATTAAGCTGTCCACCGCTGTGGTCTCGAGGTAGCGTGCTGCCTTGTCACTCAGCGGGCCCGGGTCCGATCCCCGGTCGGGACAGTTTTTCTGGCAGAGGTTTTTATCGGGGTTTTTCCTCGCCTGTAAGACAAATGTCAGGAAACCTTTAAGGACCAAACGGTCCCCGAAATCATATGGCCATCATCTTTATTATCATCCTTATCATTATCATCACCATCATCATACTTCACCGGTGTGGAAAGCAACGGGAAGCTACCACACCTACAATTCCCTAGTATAGCTACAAGCATAGCATGAAAATGCTATGATTGCAGTGAAGGACCTGCCTTCGGGCAGAATTACTATGGATGGATGGAAAAATAAGCTCGTCCTTTTTAACATTTTGAATAAGTCAGTGACTGACTCTTCACGAAATACGTTTAATATAACAATTTATGTATTAATATGTAAGAATCCGTGGCTCCCAGATTATATATATATAATGCACGAATGTAACCAGATTCTGGATAATACGAGTATAAAACATTTGTAGCAATTGATAATACTACAAAAAAAAACACTGGTTGCACTTTCTTAAAGGTATTATTTCCCAGGTATTTACGTTCCACAAAAATATAATTGACATATTTACATCATAAAACATCAGAAATTAATTAATAATCTATAATGTTGGTTATAAACAGTTTGATGTGTTTAATTTTTTCTACACTAGGGTGCGATCCTTTGGCAATAAAAAATATGATCTGGTTGCAGTGATGAACAAATGAAACATAATAAACGTTTCTCATTTGTTTTCAAACATCGCCGTTTACATTAAATATATGAACATTTTAAAATAACTATATTCAAATATTGATTTGTGAGTAAACAGCTTAATTGTATTCGTTAAATAGTCCTAACAACAAATGCCATCTTGATTTACAAATTCTCTAGATACATTTAGAAATCACTCGTGGCATTACTTATGATAATTTTATTTTTTATCAATAGTATTAATAATTAAATTTGCAATTATGGGTACAATTCAATCAAAAACACGGATTGTAATTTGATTTAATTTTTATTCAACGCGGAACTAATTCAGTTTATATTAGTTCTGTCATTGTACATGAAGTTTTGCTTTTCAAGATGCAAATGCAAGGTTTTGTTTAATGTTAATGGTAAATGTTGAAAAAAAAAATGTTGTAAGGGTGATCTAAAATATACCACTTTACCATACAGATAATTCTCAATTAAGGCCGTTAATCTTGATTAAGTTCACAAATAGGAATGAGATGCAAAAAGAAATTAAACATAGGCTCAATTCTGGAAATGCGTGCTATTATGCATTGCAGAGACTCTTGATGTCCCAACTCCTTTCAAAAAACGTTAAACTGAAAATATATAAAACTATTATTCTACCAGTTATATTATATGGGTGCGAAACATGGACTCTTACTTTAAGGGAGGAAAGGAGATTCAAAGTATTTGAGAATAAAGTACTTAGGAAAATTTTTGGACCAAAGAGAGATGAAGAGACAGGTGAATGGAGAAGACTACATAACAATGAACTCCGTGGTCTTTATAGGAAGCCAGATATAATAAGAACAGTTAAGTCTCGTAGACTGCGATGGGCAGGACATGTTGCACGTATGGGGAATTAAAGACTTGTATGGAAGCTTCTTGTAGGAAAGCCAGAGGGAAGACGCCCAGTTGGTAGACCAAGAATGAGGTGGGAAAATAACTATGATTTGAGGGAAGTAGATTATACAGGGAATGATTGGAAAGGATTAGCTCAGGATAGGGATGTATGGAGAGCGTATGTCCGTGCGGCCATGAACCTACGGGTTCGATAGTGCCAGTGAGTAAGTAAGTAATCTTGATTAAGTAGATATATAGACAGGTTAGGTAGGCCCCTATATGATGGAGAAAAATTGTTATTAGCTGTAAGTCAAGTAAGTACTATAACAGTTTTTTAAAATAAAGATATGAAGGTCCAGTGAACTTAATAATATCCATTTTATGTTTTCCTTAATTAATTATTTTAAGATAACATTTTTAGGCAAAAGAACAAGCGTTATTTAGGCATGTATTTAATTCAAATTACACTGAGCAACAAAAAAGTAAACATTCTGTTGTCTCGAAAATAAAAATATGTGATTCTGATAGTATTTTTTCTCCTGAATTCAAATATGATATCGGTTTGTCTCCATCACGCAAGGTTTCCGAGAGACAGGAATTTATAATTTCAAACACTTTAATATTTTCTACATTCGTAACTTTACACAACATTCGAACATTCGGACTCACCTAGAAAGTGAGAAATGACGATTATCGGATATATTTCGCCTGTGGAGCATCCCTCTTGAAGTAATCGGCCAGCATATTAGGATTCCATTTGCCTTGATATCTCTTTTCCATAGCTGACACCATTTGAGTTAGCTCATTTAGTTTTATTTTACGATGGACAAATGGACGAGAAAACGTTTATTAAAGAATAATTATTTAAATCCACTAATTGAAATTGAAGTAAAAAAAAAACTGTGGGTGTTTGGAGAAATTCCGAATACACATTTGAAAACACGATAAAAAACTGTATTAAGTACAATTATTGGTACTCATGAGACAAAAATCATGTTGACCAGTGTTATTAGACTCCATATACACAGTAACGCCCCTAAAATCAGTTATGTTTATTTTGTGAAGCAATTACCAAACTTAATAAAGATCAATAACCTTAATTGAGAATAGCTATTTATTATTCGGATACCAAAACTTAAATATTATTTTTTTTTAAATTTCTTCTCCCCTTCTTGTTCTTCTTCATTATTCCATCATAAACCTGTTCTTTCTTCAATTCTTGTTGCCTCATCTTAGTTTGTCGTACCACCACTTTCTGGGACGTCCCTGTAGTTTTCTGCCCCTAGGAGTACCGTAGTGGTTAAGACACTGCGCTACAAGCCGGAAGGTCGAGGGTTCTAGTCCCGTGGGGGTCAGGATTTTTAAAACTGATCCAAACCTTCTGGCGGCACTATGTTCCTGGTGTCGACTCAGCCTGTAATGGAAATGAGTACCAGACGCTTGTTCTGGGGGTAAAGCCGGCCGTCACGCAAGGCTGACAACCCGGCTGACATCAAGTGCCGATTGTCTAGAAAAAGTGGGAGCCTCAACCTCCTACTACCCCAAGGGGCCTCCTGAGGCCTGTAGTGGGATCACTTTACTTTACTTAGGTAGATTATCCCTTGCAGTCTTAACAATTCTATTGCTGTCCATCGTGCTTATATGAGCATCCCATTCTTGTTTTCCCCTTCTTTAATATCTTCGACTGCACATGTTCTTCTGATATTTTCACCCTTTTCTCTCTCCCACAAAGTTTTCTTTACAACTTTAAGAAGTATTTTAAATTCATTATTTTTAATTTATGAACTAAAATTATAACATAACTTTTACTTACTTTACTTTTGAGGGCCTCTCCACTTTTCAGCGGTTACCCTGTATTCCCATTCGCCATTCTTGCCGATCACACCATTCATCCTTCTCCAGACCTCGGTCGTTCATCAATCTATGGATCTCTCCTCTCCAAGTTGTTCTTGGCCTGCCCCGTTTCCTTCTACCAGAAGGTGACTATTCCAAAAGAGTTTTGGGCGACCTATCATCCTCCATTCTCCTGACATGGCCATACCACTGAAGAGCTCGCCTTTCGATCATTTCCACCACTGTCTCCTCCATATCCATCATCTGCCTCACTTCTTCATTTCTTCTTCTTTCCAACCTGGACACCCTGGCACTGCGTCTTATTCCATCCATCTCCACTGCCAAGATCTTAGTTTTTTGTCCCTCTACCAAAGTCCATCCCTCAGCACCATACGTCATTATGCTTTCCACAACAGACTTCAAAATCCTCTTCTTCGTGTGGTTTGACGTGGTCCTACTCCACAGTACTCCATTCAACATTTTTATGGCTCTTCGTGCTTGTACTAACCTGCCATCTACTTCAGCTTTAACACAACTTCTTATTCTTCTTCTACTATAAGGTTTAGGCTATGCAGCCTGTTCCGGCGAAGTTAAAAGTGGAGTCCATCTTCTACGTGGTCGGCCAACATCTCTTGTTCCTCTGGGATTATACAGGAAGGTTCTTTTTGGTATTCTTTCGTTGTTCATTCTCATTAAGTGTTCTGTCCATTTCTTATTATTTTCGCTGATTTTATCTTCAATTTTATATAAATTATATTTAATTCTTCTCGTATAGTTTCATTCCTTATTCTATCCGCTCTTGTGCATCCTTTCACATTACGTAAAAACAGGATTTCATCAGTCTGTATCCTGCGTTTATCCCTTGATTTCATTATCCAGTTTTTACTTCCATACAACACCAAAGGAACAGCTATTGTTTTATATAATTTAAGTTTCGTATCTTTCCTTGTTTTCCTACCTAAGGTTCTTTTTATGGTTCCACAAATAGCCTGGAATTTATTTACTTTATTTTCTATATCTTTATTTTCTCTGTAAGTTATATCACATCCTAAATATTGGAAATGTGATATATGTTCTATTATTTTGTTATCCAGTACAATTTTTGATCTAATTCCATATTTACCAATGTGTCATTACTTTTGACTTATTTATTGATATTTTACAATTATATCTATTGGCTATTAATTTAAATTTATATGCTAACATTTGGAGCTCATTTTCAGATTCTGCTAAAAGTTCAACATCGTCAGCGAATAATAAAACATTTATTTTATCTTTATTATTATTTATTAACACAACTTTTATTGTTTATTTAATATTACAGTTTTTTAACATTTTCTGCTAAAATATATATGTAGTCAATATGCCCATTTCACCAATTAATGTTTTAAAATGGTCAACAAGTTTCTACAGCCAAGCTGTCATTCTCAAGACCAGATATTGACTGAGTCAATGACAGCTTGGCTGTAGAAACTTGTTGACCATTTTAAAACATTAATTGATGAAATGGGCATATTGACTACATATATATTTTAATATTATATCACCAAGAAGATCACTTGTGTATTAAAAACATTTTCTGCGTTTATCTAACAAACACTAGCGACAATAAGAGGAAATAATAATTACTGTATTCATATTGTTTATTTAACCATAACACTTATAATGCTATGGGTTTGTGTGAATGTAATTAATGCTATGTGAGATAACGTGTTTCTCTTGTTTTCAGCCTGAAGACTGAAAACCATGGCGGCGCATGGTGCCCTAAAAATCAAATAACAACAGAACCGAAGGAATGGCTTGAAATAGATCTTCATTCAGTTCACGTGATCACTGCCACTGAGACGCAGGGCAGGTTTGGAAACGGGCAGGGCGTCGAATTCGCAGAAGCATATTTGCTGGAGTACTGGAGACCACGGCTGGGGAAGTGGGTTCGCTATAGAGACATCAAAGGCGAAGAGGTTAGTGCTATAATTATAATATATACATGTACCCAGTCTACCAATTTACACCAAACGTTCTACCTATACTTACTTACTTACTTACTCACTGGCACTATCGAACCCGTAGGTTCATGGCCGCACGGACATAAGCTCTCCATACATCCCTATCCTGAGCTAATGCTTTCCAATCGTTCCCTGTATAATCTACTTCCCTCAAATCATAGTTAATGTTGTTCTCCCACCTCATTCTTGGTCTACCAACTGGGCGTTTTCCTTCTGGCTTTCCTACAAGAAGTTTCCATGCAAGTCTTTCATTCCCCATACGCGCAACATGTCCTGCCCATCGCAGTCTACGGGACTTAACTGTTCTTATTATATCTGGCTTCCTATAAAGACCATGTAGTTCATTGTTATGTAGTCTTCTCCATTCACCTGTCTGTTCATCTCTCTTTGGTCCAAAAATTTTCCTAAGAACTTTATTCTCAAATACTCGTAATCTCCTTTCCTCCCTTAAAGTAAGAGTCCATGTTTCGCACCCATATAATGTAACTGGTAGAACAATAGTTTTATATATTTTCAGCTTAACGTTTTTTGAAAGGAGTTGGGACATCAAGAGTCTCTGCAATGCATAATAGCATGCATTTCCAGAATTCAGCCTATGTTTAATTTCTTTGTGCATCTCATTCCTATTTGTGATTATTGTTCCTAGGTATTTGAATTCAGCCAATTCCTCAAAATTTCCCTCATTTGTCCTTAGCTGTCCATTTCCATTATATAATGTATTTCTACGTGTGACCATATATTTAGTTTTACTGATATTTACTTCCAGTCCTAATTTCTTAGTGTTACCCAATAGTGTGTGCGTGTTGGCTTTTAGTATCTCCTCACTATCGGCCAGTAGTACTACATCATCAGCATAAACTAACAGCTTATTAATACCATTGAGTTGTAAGCCTTCCTCATTCTCTAAAGATTTAATGGCATGCTCTAGTACAAAATTAAATAGTAGAGGAGATAGTGCATCTCCTTGCTTTAACCCATTCTGGATTTCAAAAGTGTCTGAAAACTGTTTGCCTACACGCACCCTACTCGTTGAGCCATTTAGACACATTCGTATAAGTCTAACTAACTTTTTAGGAATTCCAAACTCCAGCAGGATACTATATAACTTCTCCCTCTTAATTGAATCATATGTTTTTTTGAAGTCTACATATAGTTGATGTACAGTACCATTATATTCCCATTTATTTTCTAAAATCTGTCTTATACTAAAAATCTGATCTGTTGTAGACCTGTTTCTTCTAAATGCACATTGATGATCTCCTAGAATGTCATCAACGTTCTACCTATGATACACGTAAATCAAGGGGAACCCAAAGACTACTTGAAATTTCCGTCAGAATTCAAATATTTCTTCTTTTTTTTATTTGGATTCTAATAAGGCTATACCACGAGTGGTAATGAAAGACGTTCATGGAAGCTTCTTGTAGGAAAATGAGAAGGAAAACACCCTGTTGGAGAAATATTTCCTCTTTGAAGTTCTAAAGGATTGTTTTATTTTTGGTTTACAAGACCAATATTTTACTTAAATTATTAGAACCATTATTATTGTTAATACATCATCATCATCATCGTCCTTTCAAGTATTAGGCCCAGTGGCCCGTTACGGTCTCCCGCCATCTCCGAAAAGGTCGACCCACAGATCTTCTGCCTCGAGGAATGTAGTGAAGAATTTGTTTTGGTATTCTGTGACGATCCATGCGCTGAATATGGGCTAGCCAATTGTTTCTATATTCTTGGAGGTATTCAGATATAGGTACGATGTTTAACTCTCTGGCAATTATTGAATTTCTTTGGTGGTCTAGAAGGCTATAACCTGCAGTTCGTCGCAGAAATTTCATCTCCGTGGCTGTAATATGACGATCATCCTGAGTTCTGATGGTCCAAGCTTCACTGCCATAACAGATTATGTGTCTAGCAAGAATTTTATAGATTTTCATTCTTGTGTGTCTCTGCACTTTTGATGGTTTAAAAACTTGATTGATAATTCTTAATTGTTAATACATTTTTATTTATATACTACCTTTTTTGTGGAATTTGAGTTTTTTCTTCGAATCGACCAAGAATGAGGTGGAAGAATAACATTAACTATGATTTGGGGGAAGTAGATTATATAGGGAATGATTGGAAAACAGTAACTCGGGATAGGGATGTATGGAGAGCTTATGCCCGCGCGGCCATGAACCTACGGGTTCGATAGCGCCAGTGAGGTAGCTAGTTATACAATTAATTGCCTAAAGAATGTGGCTTCTCTTAAGGGAAAGGTTGAACATTTATAAAATAAAAAATCATCGCCAAAGAAGCTTCAGTTAAAATATTAAAAATAACTTATTCGTTATTGTTGTAACATTCCTAAACAATTTGTTTTTGTTATTTACCTTGTAGGAATATTGATTATGTGGTTAACCATTTTGTTGTATTTTATTTTATTTTTTTAAATTAATATGACGTCTGATGAAAATACATAAAAATTAGCGACTAAAGTGGAAGAAATTTTAACTGAAAATATATTTAAATGTAACTGTACTCGTATCTGATTTGTCTAAATGAATTATTTGTAAAAACATATTTTTTTAAATTAACTTATATTGTGTAGGTCAGCTAATGACAAATGAGGGAAATTTTGAGGAAGTGGCTGAATTCAAATACCTAGGAACAATAATCACAAATAGGAATGAGATGCACAAATAAATTAAACATAGGCTCAATTCTGGAAATGCGTGCTATTATGCATTGCAGAGACTTTTGATGTCCCAACTACTTTCAAAAAACGTTAAGCTGAAAATATATAAAACTATTATTCTACCAGTTATATTATATGGGTGCGAAACATGGACTCTTACTTTAAGGGAGGAAAGGAGATTACAAGTATTTGAGAATAAAGTTCTTAGGAAAATTTTTGGACCAAAGAAAGATGAAGAGACAGGTGAATGGAGAAGACTACATAACAATGAACTACATGGTCTTTATAGGAAGCCAGATGTAATAAGAACAATTAAGTCTCGTAGACTGCGATGGGCAGGACATGTTGCACGAATGGGGAATGAAAGACGTGCATGGAAGCTTCTTGTAGGAAAGCCAGAGGGAAAACGCCCAGTTGGTAGACCAAGAATGAGATGGGAGAACAACATTAACTATGATTTGAGGGAATTAGATTATACAGGGAATGATTGGAAAGCATTAGCTCAGGATAGGGATGTATGGAGAGCTTATGTCCGCGCGGCCATGAACCTACGGGTTCGATAGTGCCAGTGAGTAAGTAAGTAAGTATACAACTATCTTCCGCAGATATGTCAGATTTTAGTGTAAAATAATATTTCAATACATTTTTCAACAATTTTATATTATAAATTCGTTGACCTGTTTCTTCATCTTCTCCTTCTTCACTTCACAGACTAGGCAAATTGCCTGTTCCGCCTCACAGTTCTTCTGCCCATGATTTCACTGGCTTTCCTGCATTCCTTGAACCTCTTGGCTTGTAGCTAATTGCTGCTTTTGGTAAACTTGTTAAATCCATTATTTCTGCATGTTTAAACCATTTATCTCTATATTCATTGATTTTAGCATTCAGTGGATATAGAGGAACTTCGGGTAATGTGGACCCCTGTTTTGAATTTGTTGTTTTTCTTCTTTTAATTAAGGAATTTGAATTCTGTTTAATTACAGTGATTATCATTAGTGTTATAACAATGAAATAGCATTTTTATTTTATTCAAATATGGAAACATCTTCATAATTTATGAACTTTTTTATATTACAAGAGAGGTCCACTATAACCTCCATATTCGGGTAAAGTGGTCCCCAGTTTCCACCCTAGCTTTTAGACTATTTATAGTTTATTTACTCTATTAATTTATACAGACAGGCACAAATTAATCTGAAAGTATTTATGGCTGATCGTAATTAAAAAGCGCTGATATTTATTTCATGGTTTGAAAAATGATTGTTGATTATATCATTCAGACGTCATGCATCTGCAGACAGCGATGTTTTTTTTGGTTAAGTAAAATTACAAGGATATTAAATAAAATTAATTAAGTGTATGTTTTTACAGATAGTATCCTCATTGATAAAATATACGTATTCGTATAAAGTTGACCCAGATCCACTTTAACCGCCTCAAGGAGGGTCCATATTAACCGAATTTCTTTGTTATGTTTAATTATTTTATACAGCCGCCTTGTCACATAATATCAAACCAAACCGTCAGTATATTAAAACAGCATCTACATAATGTAATATATTTACGAGATTTTTCAATATTTATAATATTCAATACCAGAAATTAAGAACTGATTCTTAGCTTGAAAAATTTTTAAATCGTCATTTTCATAAATATCACTTCGCACAAAGAATAAAAGAAACTGGCCTCGAACGCGTCAAAGTTCATGAGGGGAAGATGTTAAAATATTTTCAGTTGGAGAGCAGCACCAATTAGAGAAGTTAATAACAGGGTCCACTGAAACCGAAGGGTCCACATTACCCGAACTTCCTCTATATTTAATTCTGTATAGTCGGCTGTTTCTTATAAGTTGTAATTTGGCATGCTGGTCTACCAATCTATTCTTATATCTCATATCACCATTACTGAATTATTTAAAAAAAGCATGTGATAGCGTGGAATCGATATGAAGAATATTATAGACATAAAAATTATATAACGTAGCAATAATTTAAAAGGGTTCTGTGTTTAACTTCTCTTCTTTTTAACTGTTTCTATTACTCAGCCATGGTAATGCTCTTAAACATAGAGTTCTCTTTATGTGAGCTATATTACAATTTTTATCTTAGCCAGCTCCTGGAGAAAGCAACATCAAAATTTATATGACTCTCTCCATAAATATTTGATGGCATTACTCGTGGCCGCATTTTTACATCTGTATTAAACTCATAGAGGAAAACTACGTTTTTTGATAGTTTTGTATTAAAAACTAAAATATGTTTTCGTCAAATGCAACAATTTTTAGTTTCAAAAAGTATTTGTTTGAGAATCTTCCCATGACGGCGCATATTTATCTAAATTTGTTTCTCCTTATAACATTGTAATTTTATTGGTTTGAATGTTATAACCATATGGTATAGCTTACAGCTTATTTGAAAGCACAAATTCTCATCTTGATGTATTAGGATTAATGATTAAGGAACTAATTTCCCTTCTTATAATGTTAAAATATTTTATCGCTAGAATACTCGACAAATATGCAAGGAAATTCAAATATATCATAAGTAATGCCACGAGTGATTTCCAATTTATCTAGAGAATTTGGAAATCAAGAGTGGCATTTGTTAGGACTATTTAACGAATAAAATTAAGCTGTTTACTCACAAATCATTATTTAACTATAGTTATTTTAAAATATTTATATATTTAATGTAAACGGCGATGTTTGAAAAACAAATGAGAAGCGATAGGTACGCTTCATCTGCTTTCTTTTGTTTATCACTGCAACCAGATCATACTATTTATTGCCAAAGGAACGCAATATTGTAAGAATGCTCTCTAGTGGAGAAAAAATGAAACACATGAAACTGTATATTAATTCATTTCTGATGTCGTATGATGTAAATATGACAATTATATTTTTCTGGATTGTTACCTGGGGAAAAATACATTTAAGAAAGTGCAAACAGTGGTTTCTTTTTTTGGTGGTATAATCAATTGCTACAAATGTTTTTATATTAACTCCCGCATGTGGCATGTGTTGACATTCATGCAC
The DNA here is from genome assembly GCA_030220185.1 of Diploptera punctata. Classification (NCBI taxonomy): domain Eukaryota; kingdom Metazoa; phylum Arthropoda; class Insecta; order Blattodea; family Blaberidae; genus Diploptera; species Diploptera punctata. The sequence goes on along the minus strand of JASPKZ010007807.1, from coordinate 482,873 downwards.
TATATATACAATCTGGTAGCCGTATTTCTCATGGGCTCAGTCACTGCAAAATAATGGTCAGACCTGTTCAGAATATTAAAAAGGAGGAGCCTTCTTTAATATGGTAATTATAACACTGATAAATATTTCGTGAAACAAGACTCTGATTGGTTGTAAAACAGAAATCATTGAAACGTGATTGGCCATTGAGTCCCATTTGGGGCATGAGTTAAATAGTCACTTTAAATAAAGTGAAATAGAGGTCGCTTCTTACATGTCATACATTATAGCAGCTTATAGAGTTGCAATGTATATTTTAAAAGTTATTTTAATGCTAATTTGCCAAGTGCAGACTTGAATAAGAAACATATGCTATTTTTTTTCGTACAGGACATGTTTTCCCAAATTCATGGGTATGGAAATAAAAACAGCTTAACGATGTAAAATTTTTTTACAGCTTCATCAGTGATAAATGTATTGCATATCTCCTCCACTTAATCCTGAGTTGGTGAGGACCAGAGTATGGTCTACCCCTAACAAAGGTGCTACCTCTACCTTCCCCTTGACTCCTTTCTCCACACTCATCTTATTCATTTCATTTCATTCATCTGAACCTGCAATGCTGCGTCAGGCGTTGTCGGCCGGCATCCTTGTGATTCACAAACCTTCAATGTAGAATAGAATAGAATATGGAATTTATTGCCTTTTTTTTCAGAATAAAGAAAATACATATGCATTTACATTGCGCACGGGCCTGCTTGGCCGTACGTGCATTATTTTTCCATGAATAAAAAAATAAAACTAATAATATAAACAAATACCTACAAATACACCTGTATCAAACAACAATAACAGGCTACATATAAGTAAAATCTATGTCTGCACTAAATCAAAATAATACATATCTACATTCATCCACATTCCGTACATTAATATTAAAAAAAATGCTAGAAAACAAATTAGAAAAAAAAGCACACACACATACACCCACACACCCCCACACATATACACACCGCACGCTCATACCCCCCTCCCCCCGTCCCTGCAGACATTAAGTGCACTATCATGATTAAAGATCGAAAACAAAGACCATATTGAGATTCTTCTTATTGTTAATACATATATCCTTAATCTACAATTTTGTTATATCTCAATTTTCTTACTGTACCCAAAAATTTGCATGTTTTTGATTCACTCTCGATCCGTCCTAAAAGATCCCAACACGCCACTCTCCCTCGATCCGACTTGAGAAATCTCTCCGGCAGCATCTGTAATCTAAGTTGTTCTGTCTCTCTACAGAATGCTATAATATGCTGCCAGTTTTCATGGTCATCGCATAGTGGGCATAGTTTAATGCCTTCCTCATTTGTTAAATTATGGGCCATCCATCCCCCCAAATGAAACCATGCAATAGCACTTTTATCATCCCCATCCAAAGAGTCAATATATTTCTCCCTTCCCCACGAAAGTTTCAGTTCTGTCTGCAGGGTGAGCGATATTTTCTGACTACACTCTGCTTCTATATACTGTCTGTCTATATCGATTAGTCTCTTCTTAACTGTCCTCCAAACATTTCTATTATTCCGCGTACTCTCTCTCCCCATACCCACACCCATCCCTATGCCCTTCAATCCCCTTTCTACACCGATTACCCAATCTCCCGAAACACACTGCCTTTTCTGTTCATTGTAACACTCTGCTCTAAGCGAGTCCTGATTCCCGTTTATTATGTCCAACCAATACTTAATAGCCATAATTTTGCCCCTTATTGTGTCCGAAAATGTACCGAATTCTTTCAGTATGCCACAATTTGAAGTCCCCGTTGCTAATCTCATCGCTTTCTTAAGAAACATAGGTTGAATTTTATCTAGTGTCCCCGTTCGTTCCCAACCCCATAATTCTGAGCCATACAGCATGGTCGCTCTCACAGTCGAAGAATAAACCTGTTCTAGTGTACGCATCGGTATGTTTCGCAATTTTGACATATTATTAAGCATTTCGCTTGTCCGGCACCTAGCTCTCATTGTTGCATTTTCGATGTGTCTCGTCCATTTTCCATTCATTGTCAAAGTCATCCCCAAGTAGACAAAGTTTTTAACATTTTCTAAGTTCTCACCACGGTATGTCCACCTTTCCCTCCCGCTGTATACCGACCCGTTTTTAAAAGTCATGGCTTTCGTTTTGCTAACGTTAACAGTAAGTCCCCAAGTCGTACAGTATGTCGATAGTAAATCTAAACCCTTCTGCATGCCATCTATTTTTGTGGAAAAGAGGCATAAGTCATCTGCATACATTAGAACAGGAATACTTCGCTCACCCACCGTTGGAGCATCGATCCCCTCTACTTCCAGCATCAAAGCTACATAACCTTCAATGTAAGGGACTTCAGCGCATATCATCCCTCGACCGGGCCTTGATTCGTACAGGAGGAGAATTTTTTTTGTACTATACTTAGTCCATGAGGGCTAAAGTGTCTAGAATATTTTAGAAAGAGAAAGAGAGTACTCACCATCTTCTTTCTCTCTCATACGCATATCTCTTCAGGTGACAGCGGTAGGGCAGACACTCCCTGTAGTGAACATAGATCAGTGGTGGCATTCCCTTCTTCTAAAGATTCTTCCTGGCAACTTTATATGTCTTCATTTTAATTTTCATCATCTTCGGTATCGTCTAAATTTATTTCAAACCGATCACTAATTTTGTCAATTAAATCGTCTGCCTGCCAATATGACTCTTCAATTTTTTCACATGCTCTGCAGTCACTTTTAACAGAGCACTCTGAACCAGTCGCCACTGACAAAAATTACCTGACACAAAAGTGACTGGACGAAAGTGGGTGGGTGGAGTTTTTCTAGCATTCCTAAGTAATTTTACAAGGGTAGCCCATTGTGTTTTGCGAAGGGTGGAAGAACAGTTCTCTAGAGAAGGATAGCAGAAATCATGCCAACTTAGTCCTTTTACACTATAGTACCTACTCCATTTTTAAGCAATTATTTCGATTATTTCTTCTACAAATTAGATTCTATTCACTGCTTGTATGGACTGAACTTACACTATGACATTGCTAAGTAATAATATTTACTTTTGCCAAAATTACCTTTCAAGTCAGAGTTGTTGCTGAAGTTGGTGGTTTTGCGTTGACTGAAGGTGCGGGCGTATTTACATAATGAATTTACAAGCACTGCAACAACATAGCGGTTACATAAAACAAACTTCAAACAGTCAATAGCAATGTTTGCGTGCTCTGACGTCACGTGAATATATTGTATTCTCACATGTACTGTAATTACAAATGTGGGTCGGATTGACATACTGTTTTTAAAGAGGCACACCTCTTGTAATGTTTTGCTTTTTCATATTTTGCAATGATTTTTAAGTCGGACGTCTAAATTTATAAACATTCAAATAAAATATTATACTTTAAATTTTATTTTTTAAAATATCCACGGTATCTTTACCTTGTTGTGGTGGAGTGGCTTGCGTGCTTAAATGATCCCGAGAGCTATGCCGGCGGTAGCATTGCTGCCGATAGGGTTACCCATGCCGGACTGGTCGAAGGTGATAAGCCAGACGAAAAAAGTACCTTGGTCGAAAGAGTGATCATCTTTCACTGTAAAAATACAACCGTCAAGAGATGTGGACTTGGGTTCAACTGGGGTAAAATTTTCCGGAGGTCAAATAGTCCCCCATTCGGTTCTCCGGGCGGGGGCTACTTCAGGGAACCCATGCCAAATGTCTTTATAGGAAGCCAGATATAATGAGAACAGTTAAGTCTCATAGACTGCGATGGGCAGGACATGTGGCACGAATGGGGAATGAAAGACGTGCATGGAAGCTTCTTGTAGGAAAACCAGAGGGAAAACGGCCAGTTGGTAGACCAAGAATGAGATGGGAGAATAACATTAACTATGGTTTGAGGTAAGTAGACTATACAGGGGATGATTGGAAAACATTGGCTCAGGATAGGGATGTATGGAGAGCTTTTGTCCGCGCGGCCATGAACCTACGGGTTCGATAGTGCCAGTGAGTTAGTTAGAGATGGCAACAGAAATACATACAGTTAAAACTCCTTACCGCGGGGGATACGTTTCGCAAATATGCCGCGAATATGGAATGATAATTTGTTTAGGTATATAGAGGATACCTTCCAAGTTTTAATTATCAAAATAAAATCAATTAATGAGAGATTTTGAACAATTTTTATTAATTATTACTGTCAGGCTTAGGCAAGGGCTTAAAGAACTTAGTATTTGTTTCCTGTTTTGCCGCTTTTAAAATGTCTTTCAATTTAGATTTATATATTCAGCAGTGAATTCAGCGATAGAATTCCTTATTATGTCTTAGGATTTCTAGATGAACCGTAGAGTTGATTCATTAACATTGAAACAGCGTGATATAGATACAAACGATTCGCCAAAGCGTAAATGGTGAAGCATTTCTATTTTTACTTTAAGCGGTATCGGTAAAGTTCCTACTACCAGTGACACCAGCTTACCAGGACCTCCAGCAAGAGCTTCACGAAAAGAAACTCAAAATATAGGAAGAATTCTATATTACTGACGCCATGACAAACCGTGAATGGACTCAGGGAGGATATGAATTCGCCACACAGTGACCAGACTCGCTGTGCATGGATTTCACCACAAGCTGTGCAGCAACCAGAGATTCCACGAGCCCAGACCAGACTGCGTGTGTTCAAGATGTGGCGTGAAATATCATGTGTTAAACTGTAGGATAAGATCAGAATCGTTGATGAAACTCTGCAGTGACTAAAAACAACCTTCTTTGCACGTTGTGCGCATTTCTTATTTCATTTAAGCGGTAACGGTAACACTATTTTTTTCCGCTTCGGAACTACTCGACATTATAAATTAGGAACAAAGCAGAAGAGACACGTGTTATTCATGAAAATAATTGCAACGAATGACAAGTTGAAACAACAAAACACCGATTGTGGCGAGAGCGTCATTTATGAACGGATGTCTCATACCGGTAGTTTTTAACAATAACGTTTGCTTTATTTTCATATTAATTTGTCCATTTGGTTTGAATCGCTCTTTGTAAAAGCCGGCTTGACACGTGCCAGCAGTAAAAAAAAGTTGTCTTTGCGTTAATAAAGGATACTAATCTTTGTTATATACCCACTGAATCCGCGAATAAAGAAACTTTTAGCCGCGAATGTAGGAACTGTGTCGCAATTTCTTAATCCGCGAATAAGGGAACCGCGAATAAGGAGACTTTACTCTATATAATTTGTATTATTTATTTATTTATCAAAAGTACCAACGTAATCTATGTAGAATGAAAATATGCACATATAATTTTAAAAATGCATAAATACGTACAATTTCATGTTTTATAAATATACAAAATAATATATATATATATATATATATATATATAATTTTTTTTTAATTTGAAGAAACAATCGATACTAGTAAAATATATCCGACAGAACTGATAATAAATTAAACAATTTAATAAACAACTACATCGAAGAAATAAATGAATTCAACAATCAAAGCATCTACAAATAAACATGTACAGACTGCAATAAATTCTACATTGGGAAAACTAACAGAAGCCTCAACATTAGATTCAAGGAACATTTCAGAGATTTCATTTATAATGGAGGAAAATCAAGTTAAGCAAAACATGTAATTCGGGCTGGACACCATATACATAACATCGATAACACCCTCACAATAGTACATAGAGAAAACATTCCAACGAGAATAAATATACTGGAGGAAATCGCAATCCTAATAGAAATCAACAACAACCTGATTCTCAATGAATACACACCCAGTCTACACAATCCTCTGTACAAAATTCTCACAACCAAGTCAGTGCTTCAACAAGGGTCAACAAGTACGGACCTAATGCATTCTGCTGATGATGGGACTAGTCCCGAAAGGCCTACAGAGTTTTAAAATAACTTAGGTTGAGGAGTCGGACCTACAAGGTAACTATTTCATAGTTTTTAACCGTACATTATATACCTTGAAGAAACAGTATGACAGAATAAAAAAAAAATTGAAAATCAAATAGATGTTAATGCATACACGACACATTAAAAGAAATAATAATATTAGAGAGTTTTCGAACGCAGCTGGGAATCTATCCGGTCTTTGCCTCGAGAATCTCTGTACTGTACATATAATTTCAGTTTTATTTTGTCTAATATTATGTTCACTGTGGTTCTTTTGGTCTTTAATTGATTATTTTAAATTATTAAATATGCGTGCGGTAAATTAAGGTCGTGTAAATGGACACCAATAATTATTTTAACGACGTAGCAAAACTACAAAAAATTCAATAATTAGTGTAATCTGTTTTAGGATTTGAAACTGGAAGCTCGCGAATATCGGGATTTTTTTTTCTGACTATTTAACTCGTGCCACAAATGCTAGTCAATGACCAATCACGTTTCAATGAATGTTGTTTTACAACCAATGACCGTCGTGTTTCACCTAGCTCTTTATCGATTTCTCTTTATCAGCTCCTTCTTTTGTGATAAAGAAACTTTAATATTCTGAACAGGTTAGACCATTATTTTTCTCCAACAAATACATTGAATATAGCAAATAATGAAGAGATTCAGTGATTTTACTGAGTTGTTTATTCAAAATATAAATGATTAACCTATAATATTGATTATAATAGTTTGATGTGTTTCATTATTTCTCCACTAGAGTGCATTCTTACAATATTGCGATCCTATTTGGCAATAAATAATATGATCGAGTTGCAGTGAATATACTTAACCTCACATTTCTAATTTGTTTTCAAACATCGCCGTTTACATTAATTATATAAATATTTTAAAACACCGGTAACTATATTCAAATAATTATTTTTTAGTAAAGAGCTTAATTTTATTCGTTAAATAGTCCTAACAAATGCCACTCTTGATTTCCAAATTATCTAGATAAATTGGAAATCACTCGTGGCATTACTTATGACTATTTAACTCATGCCCCAAATGGGAGTCAATGACCAATCTCGTTTCAATGATTTCTGTTTTACAACCAATAAGAGTCGTGTTTCGCGAAATATTTATCAGTGTTATATTTACCATATTAAAGAAAGCTCCTCCTTTTTAATATTCTGAACAGGTCTGACAATTATTTTGGAGTGACTGAGCCCATGAGAAATACGGCTACCAGATTGTGTATATAGTTAATAGATGTCAACGCATAGAGCTTGCAGTGAGTTAACTATAAAAACATTTTGTAGTACTCGATTGTTCATCCACCGAAACAAAAATAAACCACTGTTTGCACTTTCTTAAATGTATTTTTTCCCAGGTAATAATCCAGAAAAATATAATTGTCATATTTACATCATACGACATCAGAAATGAATTAATATACAGTTCGATGTGTTTCATTTTTTTTGTCCACTAGAGAGCATTCTTACAATATTGCGTTCCTTTGGCAATAAATAGTATGATCTGGTTGCAGTGATAAACAAAAGAAGCAGATGAAGCGTACCTATCGTTTCTCATTTTCATCAATATTTTAAAATAATTATATTTAAATAATGATTTGTGAGTAAACAGCTTAATTTCATTCGTTAAATAGTCCTAACAAATGCCACTCTTGATTTCCAAATTCTCTAGATAAATTCACGACTCACGAAGTTATTTTAAAATATTTATATATTTAATGTACACGGCGATGTTTGAAAACAAATGAGAAACGATCGGTACGCTTCATCCGCTTCTTTTGTTTATTACTGCAACCAGATCATACTATTTATTGCCAATGGAACGCAATATTGTAAGAATGCTCTCTAGTGGAGAAAAAATGAAACGTCAAACTGTATATTAATTCATTTCTGATGTCGTATGATGTAAATATGACAATTATATTTTCTGGATTGTTACCTGGAAAAAAATACATTTACGAAAGTGCAAACAGTGGTTTCTTTTTTTGGTGGTATAATCAATTGCTACAAATGTTTTTATATTAACTACTGTGTTGACATCTGTGCACTATATATACAATCTGGTAGCCGTATTTCTTATGGGCTCCGTCACTGCAAAATAATGGTCAGACCTGTTCAGAATATTAAAAAGGAGGAGCTTTCTTTAATATGGTAATTATTACACTGATAAATATTTCGTGAAACACGACTCTGATTGGTTGTAAAACAGAAATCATTGAAACGTGATTAGTCATTGACTCCCATTTGGGGCATGAATTAAATAGTCTAGATAAATTCACTCCTCACTTCGAGAGTCGTGAATTTATCGATAATTTGGAAATCACTCGTGGCATTACTTATGATAAATTAATACAAGTTAATTTCATTATACAGTATATTCTTAAACTGTGAATGATATAAGTGTAAAATTAACTAGAATCCATAAGTAACATTTTTCCCCCACCTGGCTTAATATATAATATGTATGGAACAAGGTGGATATTGTCATTTGTGGTCGCTATGAACCAAGTGGTTTATTTTTAACCCAGCGGTTTGGGGGGGGGTACAAAAGCAGCTCTGACAGACAGCTCCTCCCTCTCCCATCAACCCTTTCGATTCATGATATTGCTTCAATTTTGATCTGTCGGCATGTTAATAAAAGAATTTTCAACCAAACTTCAAACAAAGTAGGACGTACAGTGCGGCCTGGACTTGATAGAAACACAAACATGGGATGGGGTAGTAGCATTTCTGCTTCCTAGTGGCAGGAGAATGTGGTGTGGGCTACTGATGTTTGTAATGGTGATCAAAGAAAAGTGTGTGGTTATGTGATTTAAAAGCCAGCCATCAGTTGGTGGCAATAATGCTAGCATGTGCGCTAGTTCGCCACAAGAGTGGCTTTTCCATAATTTGAAGAATCAGCAGGAGTTCTTTATACTGCAAATCCATTTCGGTTGCCACATCGTTTTAGAGACAGCATGTGGACAACTAATGCCACAGCCGGGATTCTATTTATCTACTTTCGAATTGTTGTGTTGACATAGCTGTCATTGACATTGCTCTGTTTTTCTATTAATAACGCTTTGCATTGTTTGTTTGAACCATATGATACTTTTTTTTCGTTACATTATAAATATTATATTTTTGGATTCCAGTTGATTCAGTGAAGTAAAAAAAAAAACTAAATATTTCTGATAGATTATGACGATGATACTACTACTACTACTACAACCTATTACGACTACCACTAATTCTTCTTCTTTGGCTTTCCCCCACTTATAGGTTTACCGTCTTCAGTTTCCATTTATTTTACTGGAGATACTCGTACTTTTTTCCAGGGGCAGGTTGCCAGCCTGACACCTAGCCCCAGACAAGGAGGACCTGTGTTACGAATACATAGAGTATTTTACATATATATTTAATTATTTCATAGATTATTTTAATTATTCCAAATAAAAAACAGTTGTTGAAATATAAAGCATTTAGACATATTATATTTCAGGACAGAATTTTGACTTATGGCAGGAACAAAGTTTTCAAGGCTAACTATAAACCTCTGCATTTAGACTATTGGTATTTAGTACAGTTAGTTATAGCTGGGAGAAGAGAAGCTTAGTATATAACCCTGGCAAAATAGGGGGACTCGTGTCTGTTGAAGCAGTGTTCTGATGGGTAAGTCTGCATACCATTTTTCTTAATATAATGTACCTAGGACATTTGGAAAGGGAATCAAGTAGTTTAAATATTTTGATACTACTTTTCAAAGTGTAAGAGTTATTAGATAATTATTAGAATGTAAATTAGGGTAGACTTATAAACCCCCATCTCCCTCTCTCGAACGCAAGAAAGTTAGAATGTAGGATTTCTTAATATAAGCTTAGATTAGTTATTAGTTTAGGGTTATTGTAATCATTATAGTTACAGTAATAAAATAATTAGAATCAAGAATCCATTTATTTATGTTGAAAAACACGTATGCCTTTTTAACTAATACATCCACATACTAACGCTCGGCTAGAACCTCATGCTACAAAAAATCCAAGTCCCGAAGATAATTTAAGCTCTACGAAAACCAACAGTTCGTAATAACCTGGGATTTTTTTTAAGGGTTTGTTCCCTTAGCCGACAGGTCTGAGTTTTAAGGCGCTGAGAACTCGCCTTTCGTCCCATCCTGTTAGCTACAGTCTATTACGACTGCAGTCAGGGAGCACGACGAGATCGTGGAATTAGGACTTGTTGGCAGAGCTGCTAAAAGACTCGCAGTGGCATTACTCGAGATTTATTAAGGTATACATAGTCGGCATCTGTACCCTTCTCGAGGCCGTACCAACCACTTGCTTGCCATTACACTGTGCAACAAAAAAATAAACTTTTCATTGTCTCAGAAAGAAAAATATGTGATTCTGATAATATTTTTTCTCCTGAATTCAAATATGATATCGGTTTTTCTCCATCATGCAAGGTTTCCGAGAGACAGGCATTTATAATTTCAAACACTTTAATATTTTCTACATTCGTAACTGCACAATATTCGAACATTCATCTAGAAAGTAAGAAATGACGATTTTCTGCTATATTTCGCCTGTGGAGCATTCCTCTTGATGGTCCAACAATAATTGGCCAGCATATTAGGATTCCATTTGCCTTGATATCTCTTTTCCACAGCTGAAATCTCCTGAGTTAGCTCATTTGGTTTCATTTTACAACGGACAAATGGACGAAAAAACGTTTATTAAAAAAATAAATATTTAAATCCATTAATTGAAATTGAAATAAAAAAAACTGTGGGTGATGGAGAAATTCCGAATACATATTTGAAAACACGATAAAAACTGCATTAAGTACAACTATTGGTACTCATGAGACAAAATCATGTTGACCAGTGTTACTAATACTAATAATGATAATAATACCAAAATTGTGTATTATGGGTGAATTAAGGACACAAGGCTCTTTTATCCTTCCGCCAGTTAATTGAAGAATTAGCGATAAAATGTTTCATTTCTATAAACAGTAAAATATTGTAAAAGTAAATTAAATGCGTATTTGCATAAATTTATAAATCCATACATGCATATAAAGACTAGCATTATGTCCAGAATACGAATCTGTAGATTTCTTTCTCACTCTTCTTCCGTTTAGTAATAACTATTTTCTACTAATCAAATCGTGGATCTTCCGTTTAGTAATAACTATTTTCTACTAATCAAATCGTGGATCTTCCGTTTAGTAATAACTATTTTCTACTAATCAAATCGTGGATCTTCCGTTTAGTAATAACTATTTTCTACTAATCAAATCGTGGATCTTCCGTTTAGTAATAACTATTTTCTACTAATCAAATCGTGGATCTTCCGTTTAGTAATAACTATTTTCTACTAATCAAATCGTGGATCTTCCGTTTAGTAATAACTATTTTCTACTAATCAAATCGTGGATCTTCCGTTTAGTAATAACTATTTTCTACTAATCAAATCGTGGATCTTCCGTTTAGTAATAACTATTTTCTACTAATCAAATCGTGGATCTTCCGTTTAGTAATAACTATTTTCTACTAATCAAATCGTGGATCTTCCGTTTAGTAATAACTATTTTCTACTAATCAAATCGTGGATCTTCCGTTTAGTAATAACTATTTTCTACTAATCAAATCGTGGATCTTCCGTTTAGTAATAACTATTTTCTACTAATCAAATCGTGGATCTTCCGTTTAGTAATAACTATTTTCTACTAATCAAATCGTGGATCTTCCGTTTAGTAATAACTATTTTCTACTAATCAAATCGTGGATCTTCCGTTTAGTAATAACTATTTTCTACTAATCAAATCGTGGATCTTCCGTTTAGTAATAACTATTTTCTACTAATCAAATCGTGGATCTTCCGTTTAGTAATAACTATTTTCTACTAATCAAATCGTGGATCTTCCGTTTAGTAATAACTATTTTCTACTAATCAAATCGTGGATCTTCCGTTTAGTAATAACTATTTTCTACTAATCAAATCGTGGATCTTCCGTTTAGTAATAACTATTTTCTACTAATCAAATCGTGGATCTTCCGTTTAGTAATAACTATTTTCTACTAATCAAATCGTGGATCTTCCGTTTAGTAATAACTATTTTCTACTAATCAAATCGTGGATCTTCCGTTTAGTAATAACTATTTTCTACTAATCAAATCGTGGATCTTCCGTTTAGTAAAAACTATTTTCTACTAATCAAATCGTGTGGATCTTCCGTTTAGTAATAACTATTTTCTACTAATCAAATCGTGGATCTTCCGTTTAGTAATAACTATTTTCTACTAATCAAATCGTGGATCTTCCGTTTAGTAATAACTATTTTCTACTAATCAAATCGTGGATCTTCCGTTTAGTAATAACTATTTTCTACTAATCAAATCGTGGATCTTCCGTTTAGTAATAACTATTTTCTACTAATCAAATCGTGGATCTTCCGTTTAGTAATAACTATTTTCTACTAATCAAATCGTGGATCTTCCGTTTAGTAATAACTAAACTATTCTACTAATCAAATCGCGGCTCTTCCGTTTTAGTAATAATATTTTTGTATACGAATCAAATCGTGGATCTTCCGTTTAGTATCCTAATTTTTTCTCAGCTTAATCAAATCGGTGGTGCTTCCGTTATAGTAATAACTATTTTTCTACTAATGCTAAATCGTGGATCTTCCGTTTATGTAATAACTATTTTCTACTAATCAAATCGTGGATCTTCCGCGTAGTAATAACTATTTTCGAAACTAATGCAGAAAATCGTGGATGCTTTTCCGTTTAGTAATAACTATTTTCTACTGACTTCAATGCGTGGATCTTGCCGTTTAGTAAGAACTATTTTCTACTAATCAAATCGTGGATGGCTTCCGTTTGAGTAATAACCATTTTCGTACTAATCAAATCGTGGATCTTCCGTTTAGTAATAACTATTTTCTACTAATCAAATCGTGGATCTTCCGTTTAATAATAACTATTTTCTACTAATCAAATCGTGGATCTTCCGTTTAGTAATAACTATTTTCTACTAATCAAATCGTGGATCTTCCGTTTAGTAATAACTATTTTCTACTAATCAAATCGTGGATCTTCCGTTTAGTAATAACTATTTTCTACTAATCAAATCGTGGATCTTCCGTTTAGTAATAACTATTTTCTACTAATCAAATCGTGGATCTTCCGTTTAGTAATAACTATTTTCTACTAATCAAATCGTGGATCTTCCGTTTAGTAATAACTATTTTCTACTAATCAAATCGTGGATCTTCCGTTTAGTAATAACTATTTTCTACTAATCAAATCGTGGATCTTCCGTTTAGTAATAACTATTTTCTACTAATCAAATCGTGGATCTTCCGTTTAGTAATAACTATTTTCTACTAATCAAATCGTGGATCTTCCGTTTAGTAATAACTATTTTCTACTAATCAAATCGTGGATCTTCCGTTTAGTAATAACTATTTTCTACTAATCAAATCGTGGATCTTCCGTTTAGTAATAACTATTTTCTACTAATCAAATCGTGGATCTTCCGTTTAGTAATAACTATTTTCTACTAATCAAATCGTGGATCTTCCGTTTAGTAATAACTATTTTCTACTAATCAAATCGTGGATCTTCCGTTTAGTAATAACTATTTCTACTAATCAAATCGTGGATCTTCCGTTTAGTAATAACTATTTTCTACTAATCAAATCGTGGATCTTCCGTTTAGTAATAACTATTTTCTACTAATCAAATCGTGGATCTTCCGTTTAGTAATAACTATTTTCTACTAATCAAATCGTGGATCTTCCGTTTAGTAATAACTATTTTCTACTAATCAAATCGTGGATCTTCCGTTTAGTAATAACTATTTTCTACTAATCAAATCGTGGATCTTCCGTTTAGTAATAACTATTTTCTACTAATCAAATCGTGGATCTTCCGTTTAGTAATAACTATTTTCTACTAATCAAATCGTGGATCTTCCGTTTAGTAATAACTATTTTCTACTAATCAAATCGTGGATCTTCCGTTTAGTAATAACTATTTTCTACTAATCAAATCGTGGATCTTCCGTTTAGTAATAACTATTTTCTACTAATCAAATCGTGGATCTTCCGTTTAGTAATAACTATTTTCTACTAATCAAATCGTGGATCTTCCGTTAGTAATAACTATTTTCTACTAATCAAATCGTGGATCTTCCGTTTAGTAATAACTATTTTCTACTAATCAAATCGTGGATCTTCCGTTTAGTAATAACTATTTTCTACTAATCAAATCGTGGATCTTCCGTTTAGTAATAACTATTTTCTACTAATCAAATCGTGGATCTTCCGTTTAGTAATAACTATTTTCTACTAATCAAATCGTGGATCTTCCGTTTAGTAATAACTATTTTCTACTAATCAATCGTGGATCTTCCGTTTAGTAATAACTATTTTCTACTAATCAAATCGTGGATCTCCGTTTAGTAATAACTATTTTCTACTAATCAAATCGTGGATCTTCCGTTTAGTAATAACTATTTTCTACTAATCAAATCGTGGATCTTCCGTTTAGTAATAACTATTTTCTACTAATCAAATCGTGGATCTTCCGTTTAGTAATAACTATTTTCTACTAATCAAATCGTGGATCTTCCGTTTAGTAATAACTATTTTCTACTAATCAAATCGTGGATCTTCCGTTTAGTAATAACTATTTTCTACTAATCAAATCGTGGATCTTCCGTTTAGTAATAACTATTTTCTACTAATCAAATCGTGGATCTTCCGTTTAGTAATAACTATTTTCTACTAATCAAATCGTGGATCTTCCGTTTAGTAATAACTATTTTCTACTAATCAAATCGTGGATCTTCCGTTTAGTAATAACTATTTTCTACTAATCAAATCGTGGATCTTCCGTTTAGTAATAACTATTTTCTACTAATCAAATCGTGGATCTTCCGTTTAGTAATAACTATTTTCTACTAATCAAATCGTGGATCTTCCGTTTAGTAATAACTATTTTCTACTAATCAAATCGTGGATCTTCCGTTTAGTAATAACTATTTTCTACTAATCAAATCGTGGATCTTCCGTTTAGTAATAACTATTTTCTACTAATCAAATCGTGGATCTTCCGTTTAGTAATAACTATTTTCTACTAATCAAATCGTGGATCTTCCGTTTAGTAATAACTATTTTCTACTAATCAAATCGTGGATCTTCCGTTTAGTAATAACTATTTTCTACTAATCAAATCGTGGATCTTCCGTTTAGTAATAACTATTTTCTACTAATCAAATCGTGGATCTTCCGTTTAGTAATAACTATTTTCTACTAATCAAATCGTGGATCTTCCGTTTAGTAATAACTATTTTCTACTAATCAAATCGTGGATCTTCCGTTTAGTAATAACTATTTTCTACTAATCAAATCGTGGATCTTCCGTTTAGTAATAACTATTTTCTACTAATCAAATCGTGGATCTTCCGTTTAGTAATAACTATTTTCTACTAATCAAATCGTGGATCTTCCGTTTAGTAATAACTATTTTTCTACTAATCAAATCGTGGATCTTCCGTTTAGTAATAACTATTTTCTACTAATCAAATCGTGGATCTTCCGTTTAGTAATAACTATTTTCTACTAATCAAATCGTGGATCTTCCGTTTAGTAATAACTATTTTCTACTAATCAAATCGTGGATCTTCCGTTTAGTAATAACTATTTTCTACTAATCAAATCGTGGATCTTCCGTTTAGTAATAACTATTTTCTACTAATCAAATCGTGGATCTTCCGTTTAGTAATAACTATTTTTCTACTAATCAAATCGTGGATCTTCCGTTTAGTAATAACTATTTTCTACTAATCAAATCGTGGATCTTCCGTTTAGTAATAACTATTTTCTACTAATCAAATCGTGGATCTTCCGTTTAGTAATAACTATTTTCTACTAATCAAATCGTGGATCTTCCGTTTAGTAATAACTATTTTCTACTAATCAAATCGTGGATCTTCCGTTTAGTAATAACTATTTTCTACTAATCAAATCGTGGATCTTCCGTTTAGTAATAACTATTTTCTACTAATCAAATCGTGGATCTTCCGTTTAGTAATAACTATTTTCTACTAATCAAATCGTGGATCTTCCGTTTAGTAATAACTATTTTCTACTAATCAAATCGTGGATCTTCCGTTTAGTAATAACTATTTTCTACTAATCAAATCGTGGATCTTCCGTTTAGTAATAACTATTTTCTACTAATCAAATCGTGGATCTTCCGTTTAGTAATAACTATTTTCTACTAATCAAATCGTGGATCTTCCGTTTAGTAATAACTATTTTCTACTAATCAAATCGTGGATCTTCCGTTTAGTAATAACTATTTTCTACTAATCAAATCGTGGATCTTCCGTTTAGTAATAACTATTTTCTACTAATCAAATCGTGGATCTTCCGTTTAGTAATAACTATTTTCTACTAATCAAATCGTGGATCTTCCGTTTAGTAATAACTATTTCCTACTAATCAAATCGTGGATCTTCCGTTTAGTAATAACTATTTTCTACTAATCAAATCGTGGATCTTCCGTTTAGTAATAACTATTTTCTACTAATCAAATCGTGGATCTTCCGTTTAGTAATAACTATTTTCTACTAATCAAATCGTGGATCTTCCGTTTAGTAATAACTAATTTTCTACTAATCAAATCGTGGATCTTCCGTTTAGTAATAACTATTTTCTACTAATCAAATCGTGGATCTTCCGTTTAGTAATAACTATTTTCTACTAATCAAATCGTGGATCTTCCGTTTAGTAATAACTATTTTCTACTAATCAAATCGTGGATCTTCCGTTTAGTAATAACTATTTTCTACTAATCAAATCGTGGATCTTCCGTTTAGTAATAACTATTTTCTACTAATCAAATCGTGGATCTTCCGTTTAGTAATAACTATTTTCTACTAATCAAATCGTGGATCTTCCGTTTAGTAATAACTATTTTCTACTAATCAAATCGTGGATCTTCCGTTTAGTAATAACTATTTTCTACTAATCAAATCGTGGATCTTCCGTTTAGTAATAACTATTTTCTACTAATCAAATCGTGGATCTTCCGTTTAGTAATAACTATTTTCTACTAATCAAATCGTGGATCTTCCGTTTAGTAATAACTATTTTCTACTAATCAAATCGTGGATCTTCCGTTTAGTAATAACTATTTTCTACTAATCAAATCGTGGATCTTCCGTTTAGTAATAACTATTTTCTACTAATCAAATCGTGGATCTTCCGTTTAGTAATAACTATTTTCTACTAATCAAATCGTGGATCTTCCGTTTAGTAATAACTATTTTCTACTAATCAAATCGTGGATCTTCCGTTTAGTAATAACTATTTTCTACTAATCAATCATCGTGGATCTTCCGTTTAGTAATAACTATTTTCTACTAATCAAATCGTGGATCTTCCGTTTAGTAATAACTATTTTCTACTAATCAAGTCGTGGATCTTCCGTTTAGTAATAACTATTTTCTACTAATCAATAATCGTGGATCTTCCGTTTAGTAATAACTATTTTCTACTAATCAAATCGTGGATCTTCCGTTTAGTAATAACTATTTTCTACTAATCAAATCGTGGATCTTCCGTTTAGTAATAACTATTTTCTACTAATCAAATCGTGGATCTTCCGTTTAGTAATAACTATTTTTCTACTAATCAAATCGTGGATCTTCCGTTTAGTAATAACTATTTTCTACTAATCAAATCGTGGATCTTCCGTTTAGTAATAACTATTTTCTACTAATCAAATCGTGGATCTTCCGTTTAGTAATAACTATTTTCTACTAATCAAATCGTGGATCTTCCGTTTAGTAATAACTATTTTCTACTAATCAAATCGTGGATCTTCCGTTTAGTAATAACTATTTTCTACTAATCAAATCGTGGATCTTCCGTTTAGTAATAACTATTTTCTACTAATCAAATCGTGGATCTTCCGTTTAGTAATAACTATTTTCTACTAATCAAATCGTGGATCTTCCGTTTAGTAATAACTATTTTCTAATCAAATCGTGGATCTTCCGTTTAGTAATAACTATTTTCTACTAATCAAATCGTGGATCTTCCGTTTAGTAATAACTATTTTCTACTAATCAAATCGTGGATCTTCCGTTTAGTAATAACTATTTTCTACTAATCAAATCGTGGATCTTCCGTTTAGTAATAACTATTTTCTACTAATCAAATCGTGGATCTTCCGTTTAGTAATAACTATTTTCTACTAATCAAATCGTGGATCTTCCGTTTAGTAATAACTAGTTTTCTACTAATCAAATCGTGGATCTTCCGTTTAGTAATAACTATTTTCTACTAATCAAATCGTGGATCTTCCGTTTAGTAATAACTATTTTCTACTAATCAAATCGTGGATCTTCCGTTTAGTAATAACTATTTTCTACTAATCAAATCGTGGATCTTCCGTTTAGTAATAACTATTTTCTACTAATCAAATCGTGGATCTTCCGTTTAGTAATAACTATTTTCTACTAATCAAATCGTGGATCTTCCGTTTAGTAATAACTATTTTCTACTAATCAAATCGTGGATCTTCCGTTTAGTAATAACTATTTTCTACTAATCAAATCGTGGATCTTCCGTTTAGTAATAACTATTTTCTACTAATCAAATCGTGGATCTTCCGTTTAGTAATAACTATTTTCTACTAATCAAATCGTGGATCTTCCGTTTAGTAATAACTATTTTCTACTAATCAAATCGTGGATCTTCCGTTTAGTAATAACTATTTTCTACTAATCAAATCGTGGATCTTCAGTTTAGTAATAACTATTTTCTACTAATCAAATCGTGGATCTTCCGTTTAGTAATAACTATTTTCTACTAATCAAATCGTGGATCTTCCGTTTAGTAATAACTATTTTCTACTAATCAAATCGTGGATCTTCCGTTTAGTAATAACTATTTTCTACTAATCAAATCGTGGATCTTCCGTTTAGTAATAACTATTTTCTACTAATCAAATCGTGGATCTTCCGTTTAGTAATAACTATTTTCTACTAATCAAATCGTGGATCTTCCGTTTAGTAATAACTATTTTCTACTAATCAAATCGTGGATCTTCCGTTTAGTAATAACTATTTTCTACTAATCAAATCGTGGATCTTCCGTTTAGTAATAACTATTTTCTACTAATCAAATCGTGGATCTTCCGTTTAGTAATAACTATTTTCTACTAATCAAATCGTGGATCTTCCGTTTAGTAATAACTATTTTCTACTAATCAAATCGTGGATCTTCCGTTTAGTAATAACTATTTTCTACTAATCAAATCGTGGATGATAATGTAATACGTATAAACTAAGTATGATAAATATTTACAATTCTCGACTCACGTAAACATTCATGTAGAATATTTTATCTGTGAACAATCCTCGATAGAGCTTATGAATATAATATAGATATACATCGATTATATATTGATTATAAACGGTTATATGACAGCATACATAGAAGACAGCTAGTTTAAATAATGAAGGAATTTGGAACGCCAAATAAGGTGGTAAATTTGAATAAAATGACGTAAGTAATTTTAATAAAGTAAAGATTAAAGACAAATTGTCTGATCACTATTGTTAAGTATGACTAAGGAAGAAGATACATTATCCGTACTTTTATTTAATCTTTGTATAAAAAAATCATTAGAAACATTAAGTTAAATTCAAATGAAATGATTTGTAATAGAACCAATCAGTGTCTATTTATGCAGATGATATTGTAGTTTGAAGAACAATGAGTTAATTCCATAACATCATCATCATTAACAACAAGGATTAAGCCCAATGGCCTGTTCCGATCTCATTATAGGTCGAATTGGTCCTTCCATCTCTTCAATGGTCTTCCGAACATTCTTTTCCCTTTTGGTTTATAGTTATACATTCTTCTTGGTATGCGCTGTTCATTCATTCGTAATACGTGCTGAAGGTAAGCATTTTGATAATATTTTATTCTTTCACAGAGATTAAATATATTAAGTTTTATTCTTAAATCTTCGTTTTTCTTTTTATCGGTCCTTTGCTCTCAACATCTTCATTTCAGCAATTCCATTACATTAGGAGGTCAATCTAAAATAATAATTTTATGATATTCTTCTATCCTTCAAATAATACCCTTAAGTTGATTAACCCTTTTTATATTTTTTATTATTATAATAATTAAAACTTTACAGTAAGATTTTAAAATAAAAAAAGTTAAAACATTTTAGTAAAATTTTAACATACTTAAATTAATAACCAATTTAAATTCATAATAGTTTAACTCATAATATTGCATTGATGTACAGAAACAAATATAATAATAATAATATTCATAATAATATTAATAATATAATAATAATAATAATAATAATAATAATAATTGTCGTTTATTTTACTTGATAATAAGTTCTTATCTTCCACTTCAACAAGGTTGAATTATGTAGATATTAACAATTGTACATTATCTACAACCTGATTAAAGGCATACACAATATACAGATAATAAGGAAAGAACAAAAAAATAAATAATATGACTGATAACTTGATTAAATAATGTCTTGGTAATGAAAATGCCCAATATAAAAAAGTGACTACTGTAGAACATGGTTATACACTAAGATATGACAGTTGTACAAATTAAGTGGGTCTTATAATCAGTCCTGTTAAAACAAAATATTTAGTTAATAACAAAGGTGAACAACACATTAAGACTGTACAAATAGAAGAAATAAAGTACGAAAGAGTTACATTTTAGTCTACTTGGCAATTGAACAGAATGATATAGAAAAGGAAATTACAGAAATAATGCGGGGAATGGATGTTATCGTCCACTTGTACATATATTGAGGAAAGTATGTATGATTGTTATAAGATCTATTTTTTTATGAATTAGAGGCGTGGACCTTGACTTTTAAGTCACAAAATTATTTATGATTTGGGAGACGAAAATATTCTGAAGTATTTTTGAGTCACTGTGTGAAAATGAGGCCTCGAGAATCAGATGAAATCATGAATAATTGCAATACGCTTGGATATTGTAGCATTTATACAATTGGGAAGGTTAGGTTTGGGCGTTCAACGAATGAATAATCATAGAATGCTTAAGAGGATTATTGAAAAAAATAGGAGGTGGTAGAAGGAGGAAGAAACCCAGACGTAGATGGATAAATGATGTAATTGATGTGAAAGAAAACCTACAGCAGCTGGAAGTGATAAGACGCAGCGAGAAGGCGCTGGATCGGAATGAGTGAGCATCGGTTATTGGAGAAGCTGAGACCAGAATCAAAGGACAGAATTGTTAAGGGAAAAAATAAAACAGTCATCGTGGAAAGTTAATTCAAAATAACTAAATTATATCATTCCCAACTAAGTATCATAGGGATATGCCACGAGTGATTTTCCAAAATTATCGATAGATTCACTGACTACTCACGACGTGAGGAGTGGGAACTTTTCTAGAGAATTTTTGAAATCTAATAGGTGGCATTATATCTCACTATAGGGACTAATTTTAAACGGATTAAATTAAGCTGTATACTCACAAATCATTATTTAACTATAGTTATTTTAAAATATTTATATATTTAATGTAAACGGCGTCACTAGCAAACGGCGTGCAGCCATCTAGACTATTCACAAATTAAATATATATATCATCATCATCATCATCATCATCATCATCGTCCTTTCAAGTATTAGGCCCAGTGGCCCGTTACGGTCTCCCGCCATCTCCGAAAAGGTCGACCCACAGATTTCTCTTCACCATTTACTGGTGCATAAACTCGAATTACTGTCAAATATCCACGATTTATTTTTAATCTAATTTGAATAATTCTTTCATTCCAGAAAGTGTAGTTATCAATCTTACGTTCAAGAGATTTATGTACCATTAGGACTACTCCTCTTTTTGCTCTTTCTTTACTAGGTACACCACAATAGATTTGTAAATAATTATTAATCATTCGGGTCCCTCTTAATTTCTTTTTAGTTTCTGTTGTGGCTGCTATCTTTATTGACATTTGATTAAGAATTTCATCCAATTCTAAGTCTTTATGTCCTATTCCTTGAACATTCCATGTTGCGAGTTTAAATATGTTTTCCTTTTTCCATTTCTTGTCCTTGAGTATTGCTTGGTTGTCAACGTGTATATCCTTCCGGTTTTGAATCTTTGGAGACTTGAAAACAAGTTGATTTCCTACCAGTTGGTTGCTAGCCGAAAAGTAGTAAGTCCAGTGGTGGACTGCCATCTAAAGCCTCTGGACAGGCATGAAGGAGGATAAGCATTTACTCTAATCCTGATGTAACCGTTATACCGCTGTGACTCGGTCTCCAGAGCCCCGTTTGTTATAAACAGGTTGCACCACGTGAAGGTGAGGTTGGGATTTAAGTAGGAGAGGTTATTGAATGCACTTATATATATATATATATATATATATATATATATATATATATTTCAAATACTTTTTAATATAAGTTTAATATAATTGATAACAGTAATGGCATAAGGGCTAGTAGGATTTAAATATATTTCACTTATTCCTTATTAAGCTGCATTTCTTGTTTGGTATCATATTTATTATGTTTTTTATTACATTTTCATCCGGCTGATTTCCATGAAGCTTCTCAGTAAGATAAATGTCTCCTGGAAGCGTTACGAGCGCTTCGCAGGACAAGGATGGTGGAAGGGCTGCTTCCTCTGAGCCTCCAAACATGCTTCATAATATAAATGGAAAGTTTTAGTAAATCCAGGAATAAGAATGGATAATAAAATGTGCATAAATAATCTTCTATTTGCTGACGATGTAATCATAATACAGAAAAATGAAGACGACTTACAGAAATCAATGCATGCATTAAATGAAATATGTAAATTATACGATCTAAAGATTTCTGTAAGGAAAACGAAGACCATGGCTTTTAGAGGAAGAGATCCAGTGAGAACCAAAATTATTTTAGAAAATCAAAGTATAGAACAGGTGTCTAGTTTCAAATATTTGGGCTGTGATGTTGGCTACAATGTGGAAAGAGATATTGACTCCAAAATAAATAAATTTCAGACGGTGTGTGGAACAATACAGAGAACATTCAAAAAATAAAATTAGAAAAGAAACCAAGATAAAAATGTATAATGTTATGGCGGTTCCCACAATATTGTATGGATGTGAAACTTGGGCTCCAGTGAAAAGACAGAGGGATAGAGTACAGACGGCAGAGATGCGGTTCCTAAGACAAGTAAAAGGATGTACAAGACTTGATAGAATAAGAAATGAGGATATAAGAGAAGAATTGAAAGTACAGCCTTTATTGGATAAAGTCACGAATTACAGACAGAAATGGATTGATCATATGGATGGAATGAGTAAGGAGAGAAATCCATTGTTAGCCAGAAATTATCAAGCAAGAGGAAGGCGTGATGTTGGAAGACCTAGAAGACGTTGGGCTGATGCAATATGAAGTCGGAACGGGCAATTGCCTAATCCCTGGAGTGATGATGATGATGATGATGATTACATTTTCATAACATTTTGTAACATATTTTCTTATTTAATATAGTCAATAATGCAATTTTGGTGCTTATAAAAATCCATAATTAGTTATCATTATTTTTCAATTTATAGAGATGAGAAAGTTAAAAATTACTTCATTGAAATAAATGTTCGTTTTAAAATTAAAACTGTTTTAGGAGACTCGGATAATTGGTGAATGGTTAATCTATTCTGAACTATTACAAACATTGGGGAGGGGGGGTTTGCAACAGCTTACCTTTTCAGATACTGAGACTCTATAAGCTTTGAAGTTCATTGAATCCTTTGTGATTCATTCAACTGATAATATAATGCCCTACTCTATTACTTATTTTTTAATCAGACGACTTCAATATACTAATTGTGCATGGGGAAAAATACAACACATAATTATTAAAAATCATGTTAATTAAAAATATAATGTGTGAAGTATAAAAATCTACGATAAATTAAGTTGAATTTTTATTTGTTTAATGTATTCACTATAACTTATAAAGTATTCCAACCAAAACGTTTTTGATTAGCATAATAAATAATAATTTATCGTAAAAGTGTTTCAAATTGATTATATTCCTTGCACTGTACTTATTACACGTCCACCGCTGTAGTCTCGAGGTAGCGTGCTGCCTTGTCACGCAACGGGCCCGGGTTCCATCCCCGGTCGGGGCAGTTTTTCTGGGTGAAGTTTTTATCGGGGGTTTTCCCCGAAATCATATGGCCATCATCCTTATCATTATCATCATTACCATTATCAACATCATCCTTCACCGGTGTGGAAAGCAACGGGAAGCTACCACACCTACACAATTCCCTAGTAAAGCTGCAAGCATAGCATGGAAATGCTATGATTGCAGTGAAGGACCTGCCTTCGGGCAGAATTACTATGGATGGATACTTATTACCTTAACACAATTCTTCATTTACTTCTAATATTTCATAACGCTGATCGTCTAATTATTATATTATATACAAGTTTCCTCATTAGAGGATTGTCTCAAGGACAACGTGATACAGACAATTCATTTTTGAAATTGATGAAATGCATTAAATAATTTCAAATTATAATTGAAGTATACATACTATAAAATAGAAATTTTGTAAAGATGGTTTCTTAAAATTGAAATTGATCCTCTAATGGCAGCGATGGCAATTTTAGAAAGATACACCCTGTCCAAATCTAAGGAATTCCAAAATTTAGCTAAGAATCCTGGTATAGTACCTCTTGCCCCGATCATCAATCCTGTGACAGTTATACTATATAATTGGTATTTATAAATATATAAAGGAACAATTTGTAAGATTATATTTGATGCCTAAAATTGCACAGGTAGGACGCTACTGTGTATCAGTTTAATGTGTGGAATGAGACATCTAGTAGGCAACTAAGATACTACTAGGGTGAAGCCTTTTTATTCAGACTTGCGGTTCTTTCATGAGCCTGAAAATCTTCAGACTCAGGATCCACAGCTTAAAGTTACTTCCGGAGGACTATCTCCCTGGATTTTTACATCCTAAACAATCCATCGACCCCAATAAATTTTGAATCCGCGACACTCCGAACCAGAGACCTTAGGTCCAACGCGGCTGACAGTCTTCCAAAATAAGATACTTTAAGAGAATGAAAATTCTTTTTCTTCTTCTGCTATCCCCCACTTATAGGTTTGCCGTATTCAGTTTCCATTTATTCCTGTCATTCCAATCTCCTTCTACCAAATTTCTATCATCAATTAAGTTCTGACATAGGTTTTACATTTCCATCTTGGTTTGCCATGTTTATTTCTTCCAGGGGTGACCATTGGTATATATATTTTGGCCATCTTTCATTTCCCATTCTTTGTACATGGCCATACCATTTAAGTGTTTGATTTTTAATCCTGTTAACAACAGATGTGGTGACATTCATTTCTGTCCAAAGGAAATAATTTCTTAATTTATCACATCTTGTTTTTTGAAGGCTTCTTATAATTAATATAGTCTAAAGGATTATTAGATAGGATCTGCAGTGGAATGTATTAATTATTAATGTAAGTTAAGAGTTAGTTATTTTTCTAAGTATTGATAAAATATGTGCCAGCAGTCGCGGTTATACATAGAATGTAAGTAAATATTTATATAATAAAATTCAACTGTTCTAATTTTATTCTTTTGTAATTCCGTCAAAGACCAAGTTTCACTTCCATATGACAAAATATTCAGTATTATGCTCTTATAAATTTTCGTTTTAGTTTCCTTTGTAATATTTTTGTTCCAAATTATTCCATGTAATGTCTTAGTTGCATTTTTTGCCATTGAAATTTTAGTTTGTGCATCTCTTTCACATGTTCCTAAACATGTAGTTATTGACCCAAGATATTTAAAAATTTCACACTTTTTTCCGTGTTTCGAGTATGAGGTCATTCACATCCTTTCCCAAACAGATACCGTTTATTCTGTTTTCTGGTAAATTTATATTCAGTCCCCATTTTGTATATCCTTCCATTAGTTTGTTTATTATATACATTTCATATCATCTTCATCCCCTGCAAAAATTATTTGATCATCTGCAAACATTAATGAATGTAGTATTTTTCCTCCTACAAGAATACACAATGAAAATCATATATATTTATCTTCTTCTTCTTTCTTCCAAGTATTAGGCCAAGGCCTGTTACGATCCTATAGAAAATTTTCCCTCCAGCGTTTCATAGGACGGCCCAGTGATCTTCGTCCTCTTGGTATATAATTATAAACAGCTTTGGGGATCCGATTTGAACTCATTCTTTCAAGATGGTGTTTCCAATTTAGTTGGTACTGTTTAATATATTCAGGGGTCCTCATCTAGGGGATATGTGGATGGCGACAACAAGGTGCCCAAGCTGAGCAAAACATTTCTTCCACTTACTTGTGTTTTGCACTCTTTTAACTTTACTCTTTACTATCTAACTATCTAACCTCTCTTGGTTAACTCTTGTTTTTTTCGACCCCGACGCTATTAGGGCATCCGAGGGCTATGGAGTCTTTCCTTTCTTCCATTTCTTCTTTCCTTTATTTTCTTTTCTTCTCCACAAATGCCTGACCAGAGGCTATAAGATGGCAGCCCCATCACTGGTCTTGTCTTCCTTTGGCGAGCAACCAATCGAAGGGACTATTATTATGCTTTCAAGTCTTATACGAGAATTTCCCGGAAGGATCATATATATTTATAAATTAACATTATCACACTGATATGAGATGAATACAGATTCAAACTAAATATATTGCAGTAAAATGGGAAACAATATCGTGTAGACGCTTGTAACATGTTAAAATCCCATTGATAATATAATTTAAATGTAACAAAGAGGTCAGCAGGAATGTATTGAGTGAAATAATAATGGAAATGTTTTTGGCGTCAGGTATTTCCAGTTGAAAAATACCAATACCACAGGGAAATTTAGATTCCCCCCTTTTTTTAAATTAATTACATATTTTGGTTATACGCAGTATTGGTTTTTAACAAACGGACTGGGAATGGGAGAGATTTGTTGTATGTTTGAGTTTTGAATATAATTTTTGTTAAAACCATTGGCTTAAAACTGTATGAGATATGAATTGCATGGTATTGCATATATTTCATTGTTTTCCTGCTGCATACTGTGCAACCCAATGTAAATGTAGGAAAAATCAATTTTTGTCTCTTGGTGGTTTATTGCATATATTTGCCTCAATACAAGGTTTCAGCGACAATTTGTTTATTTAACTAGAATTTTCTAAATAGTAAAGATCAGTATGGTGCACGCATTTTCTATTCTCTTATTCATTCTATTTAGAACAATTCTTGAAAATATGTGAAACTTATTTATTAAGTACATTTGAATTAATTCATTTTGAGAATTTTCCTCATCATTGAGGGTTTTCCCCCAAACAGCTCTCTTTGGTCCAAAAATATTCATAAGGCCTCAGTTCTCAAATACTCGTAATCTCCTTTCCTCCCTTAAAATAAGAGTCCATGTTTCGCATCCATATAATATATTGTATTGTAAGCCCATGTTTTTCCTTTACAGAGATTTAGGCGCTCCCCAGGGATGATTTGAACCATACTAATTTAGTTACACTTGTTTTCATTTTTGAGTGGCCCGTGTTCAGCGTTCCACCTCATACTGACATCTAGGAAACCAAGGTAGTACTAGGACGGGAAAATTCGGTAGATTTTGCTTAGAGGCCTTTTCATTCAGGCTTAAGGATTTTTTACGAGCCTGAAAATCTTCAGACTCGGGAACAACGGCTTAAAGTCCCTCCCGCAGGACTCGCTCCTTGGATTTTTCCGTCCTAAAAGATCCATCGATCCCGCCGGGTTTGAACCCGCGACCCTCGGGGCCAGAGGCAAGGAGCATAACCACTAGTCCACTGCGGCCGATCCATAATAATATAACTGGTAGAATAACAGTGTTATATATTTTCAGTTTAACTATATCAGAAAATAACAATTTTATTAGACCAGTGTTTCTAGACTGGGCAGTATTCTCAACTGGACAAGCATGTGCGATATACCGTGCAGACATGACACCTTTTTGGGTATTCCATACGTGATGGTCTGGCGCGACCTCTCTTCCCCGTGACCTCGAAGAGGTCGAGAGACACTTGTCACGCGAGACACCCACCCATCCCCCCTCTATATCTCTCTCTCTCTTTCGTTCTCTTCCTCTTCTCTTTCACTCTACCTCTAGCGTATTGATTCAGGCTTCACTTTTCACCACTTTACGCAAATTGGTTGGTAGCCCCGGGGCAGCTCGGCAACCAACAAGCGCGCCTGGTACCTCTAGATTTCTTCTCTCTCTCTCTCTCTCTCTCTCTCCTCTCTCTCTCTCTCTCTCTCTCTCTCTCTATCTATCTATCTATCTATCTATCTATCTCTATCTATCTATCTCATTTTCTCTCTCACTCACTCACTCTATGAGTTCAGACTAATCAAGCCAAATTCACGGCGGAATGAGTGGTTGAAACTCCGTTTCAGTGGCACTATAATAGGCGTATTCGTACTAAAAGAGTTAATTCGCAATTAAAGTCATAAACAAATAATTACTTTATTATAATCATATATTCAAGCTTTGAACATTCCATGTGCCAATAACAAAGGTACGTTTTCGTAACTTCTTCTTCGGCTTTCCCACACTTAAGGTTTGCCGTCTTCAGTTTCCATTTATCTCTATCATTCCAATCTCCCTCTTTCAAATTCCTATCATCCATTGTAGTTCTGACGTAGGTTTTCCATTTCCATCTTGGTCTGCTACGTTCATTTCTTCCAGGGGGTGACCATTGGTATATATTTTTTGGCCATCTTTCATTTTCCATTCTTTGTACATGGCCATACCATTTAAGCGTTTGATTTTCAATCCTCTTAACAACAGATGTGGTGACATTCATTTCTCTCAAAAGGAATTCATTTCTTATTTTATCCTGTTTTGTTTTTTGGAGGCTTCTTCTAAAATAATCGAATTCAACTGTTCTAATTTTATTCTTTTGTAATTCCGTCAAAGACCAAGTTTCACTTCTATATGACAAAATATTCTGTATTATGCTCTTATAAATTTTCATTTTAGTTTCCTCTGTAATATTTTTATTCCACATTATTCCATGTAATTTCTTAGTTGCATTTTTTGCCATTCAATTTTAGTCTGTACATCTCTCTCACAGGTACCTAAACTTGTAATTATTGACCCAAGATATTAAAAAAATTCACACTTTCTTATTTTCCCTGTTTGGGGTATGAGGTCATCCACATCCTTTCCCAAACACATATATTCTGTTTTCTGTAAATTTATATTGTCCCCATTTTTTATATTCTTCCATTCGTTTTCGTAACTTAAGTCTGTTATATTTAAATCCATCCGGCTGACATACTGTTATTTTACTGAAGTACGTAGCGATATACTTTTTTCTAGGGCCAGGTTGCCAGCCTGACGCCTAACCCTCAGAAGTAGAGGACCTGGGTTTTTTTAAAGGTTTGCTCCCTTAGCCGAAAGTTTCAGTTTTAAGGCGCTGAGAACTCGCCTTTCGTCCCATCCTGATAGCTACAGTCTATTACGACTGCAGTCAGGGAGCACAACGAGAACATAGGATTAGGATTTGTTGGCAGAGCTGTTAAAAAAGTCGCAGTGACATTACTCGAGATTTTTTTAAGGTATATATAGTCTGCATTGCGACCGCACTAACCATATGGTATGACCATGTACAAAGAATGAAAAATGAAAGATGGCCAAACATATATACCAATGGTCACCACTTGGAAGAAATAAATGTTGCAGACCAAGATGGACATGGAAAACCTACGTCAGAATTGTAATAGATGATAAGAATTTTTAAGAAGGAGATTGGAATGATAGAAATAAATGGAAACTGAAGAGTGGGGGAAGGCCAAGAAGACGAAGAATTATATAAATTCGTAATTTAAAAAAGATCTGTTAACGGACACATGCTTTTATGGAAGATTTTTTCATTAATGATATTGAAAATTTATTTATTTTTCGTAGGCTATTACAATCAATTATTCATCAAAGGTCTAAAAGTCAGTTGCAGGCCTTAATCGATCGAACAATACATCACCATTCTCTTCTAACTTCTGCCTGTTTCCTCCATACGTTTTCACCCATTACCCTGAGAGCTTGTTCCACATCCTCCTCTATACAATGAGAGCAATGAGAGAAGTTACAATTCCCAATATGTTATTTTGCTAGGTCGTCGAATGAGATTCAGTGTGGCTTCACTTTGGAGATTGTTCACATTTTTTTAATGGGATAGGGCCGTCAACCTTATGCTGAACCCTTAAACTGAAGGACCAAGGTATCTCTTCATGTCTCAGTCATCACTTTCGACCTGCCTGGCAAGGGTAACCATATCAGCAGCAAATCTACAACCAGTTTGGCTCTTATAATGATTTTACCACCTGCGTCGAAGTATAGAAAGAATCAGTTGTTGACTTACAAAATATTTATCTAAATACCATCGCCTAATTATTTATCACGCCACTTCATTAGACTATTCGACACACATAACTTTGACACTCGATCCCATCAGCACATTGTCCTTTATATCCCTCTTCATCACACTGTTTGCTATTCATTATCTTTTACGGTCTCACTTGCCAAAACATGGAATTCCCTTCCGCCTTATGTCAGAGACTGTCAAACTATAACATCCTTCAAAAACAAACCTAAATAATTATTTAATAACAAACTAACTTATACACCTTACTGATATTATTCTTTTAGCAATTAATAAATTTAATTATTTATGAAAATAATATTAAGATTATCAAATATTTTCTTTTGTTTAAATATTGTATAATCGTAAAATTAGTTTTCTATATCTCATTATTTTTCTTTGTTTTACATACATTAGATTGGGACAATCTACCAACAACTTAATATATCTTGCTTGGATACATTTTATTATTAGTCTTAGTCTTAAAACTATCATTAACATGTTTGTATTATAGATCGTAATAAATTAGATACTATCTCATTTGATCAAATCTTCATTTTGTATTTAATATTAAAGTTAATTGTGATTGTTGTATTCTGATGTAATATATGTTTGTCCTGGTAAGTGGAAGATAAGGCCACGTGACCTCAACTCGACAAGGCTAAATAAATAAAATAAAATAAATAAATAAATAAACATATTTATAAATAAAGTCCTATTATCAGCCTATATACGATATCTAGGTTTTATGGATAGAAAGCAAGTAGCAGCAGTCAGACATGCAGAATATCGGTGACTGAATTGAGTGAAGATTTTAATGGGATGGGGCTGAGCGTTTGGTAATGACAATGAACAAACTCCGAGCGTAGCACTTGACAATTTTCCTATAGGAAGAAGGAAACAAGAGAAGAGATGGATGGATTTCTGAACACTGTCGAAGAACAGGTTTTAGGTTAATTAAGACATTGACAGCACTGACAGACAATAAGATAATTTGCAGCAATCTCGCAAGAAGAACTAATGGGTGTGAATAGGTAATTAATTGGGCACTTAATTGCTATATGATAGGGAGTTCTATGTTGATTCAGCTATTCGCCATGATGCGATATCGGTTATTGGATATCACCAGTACCAGTTTCAATAAATACGAAGTACAAAAAAAGTAAAAAAAAAATACTCCCTCTGTAATGACCGAATGTATTGGCATTTACAGATTTCAGTGAGTTACAACGCCTTACTTAAACTAGGAGTAAACATTAGTAACATAGGATATTAATTTTTATTCTTGTAAGCCCTTGTTTCCCTCAACGAGATTTAGTTACACTTGTTTTCGTATAGGGTAAATGTCATTGGAGCGGCCCTTGGTCAGGATTCCGCCTCATACTGACATCTAGAAAACAAAGGTAGCACTAGGGCGGGAATATTCGGTAAATTTTGCTTTGAGGCCTTTTTATTCAGGCTTAAGGATATTTTACGAGCCTGAAAATCATGAGACTCGGGACCCACGGCTTAAAGCCACTCCCGGAGGACTTGCTCCTTGGATTTTTCTATCCTAAAAAAAAAACTTAATTCATGACTTCTGAAAAAAACTATTTAGAAAAGGACAAACAATAAAATTTGGTTGAGAGTCTTTTCCGTTGACTTTTATAGATAAAACATTTTTGACTTTGAGAAAAGTCAATTTGAAAAAAAGTCAAGCCATTACTTCTTTTTTCTTCTTCTTCTTCTTCGGCTTTCTCTCACTTCTAGATTTGCCGTCTTCAGTTTCCTTTTATATCTATCATTCCAATCTCCCGCTTCCAAATTCATATCATCATTATAGTTCTGACGTAGGTTTTCCATTTCCATCTTGGTCTGCCACGTTTATTTCTTCCAGGGGGTGACCACTGGTATATATTTTTGGCCATCTTTCATTTTTCATTCTCTGTACGTGGCCATACCATTTAAGCGTTTGATTTTCAATACTCTTAACAACATATGTGGCGGCATTCATTTCTCTCCAAAGGAATTCATTTCTTATTTTATCCTGTCTTGTTTTTTGGAGGCTTCTTCTAAAATAAATTCAACTGTTCTAATTTTATTCTTTTGTAATTCCGTCAAAGACCAAGTTTCACTTCCATATGACAAAATATTCTGTATTATGCTCTTATAAATTTTCATTTTAGTTTCCTTTGTAATATTCTTGTTCCAAATTATTCCATGTAATGTCTTAGTTGCATTTTTGCCATTGCAATTATAGTCTGTAGATCTCTCTCACAGGTACCTGAATTTGTAATTATTGACCCAAGATATTAAAAAAATTCACAAGCCATTACTAAGAAGCTTTTGTTATCATATGTGTGGTGGGGTATCAACTCATGTGTGTGTGATCCTACTACAATCTTGGGAAAATTTTCGAGTGATAGAAAATTAAGGCCGGTATTCAAGAACCAAACTTTCCGCGAAGAGCGACTCTCAGCCCATCTCTCTGTGGTTAATTATGTGGGTCATGCAGAACTTACTCTAACTGGCTCACTCTATTCAACATCATGTGCTAACAAGATATTTATTTTAAAAAGTTTCCTGGAACAATTGAAAGATGGGGGCCTCAGCTTACAGAAAACGGAGATGGCATGATCTAGAGCGCTTGGTTCTAGAATACCGGCCTAACTCTCCCACCTTTTTTATACAATCGGCATAAGATGCCAGCTGGGTTGTTGGCTCTGCATGACGGCCGCCTTTACCCCAGAATATAGTCTGATATTCATTGGCGTTATTGGCTGAATCTATTACAGTACTATAGTGCTGCCAGAAAATTAGGGCCAGTTTAAAAAATTCTGACTCCAAACAGAACTCAAACTCATGGCTTTTTGACTTGTCACATATTGGTCGACTGACGTGGTTCTTATAAAATGTATTTCCATAAATTATATTTGATTCATTCAGATTACTAAACAAATCGGAGTTAATTAACTTATATACTTCGATTAAGATGGAACATTTAATTCTTGCACATAGATGTTTTTTTAACCTTTAAATTAGCAAAACACAAACTTATTCTGTTAGATATTTCAATGTGGCGGACCGCAGTGAAAACGGAATCTTGTATAACTGTTATTATTAGGTATACTGTATAATTAGACACACATTTAAGAGGTTTATTTTTGCTCGTTTTCTTCTGATTTATTTAAAATATTAAATTAACTAAACCCACTGATGTATCTATAAGGACACATTACGGATCGAATTTAAGGGTTTAAACAATGGTCCGATATTTGAATCCGCAATTTTGAAACTTTATTTATGTACTGTATTTCTATGCCTGTCTAATAATTATTAATCTGTCTGGTTGTATATTCCACTGCGGTAAAATTTTCCGGAGTCAAATAGTCCCCCAATCGGTTCTCCGGGCGAGGACTATTTCACGGAACCAATGCCATTGACTTAAATGGATGCGAAATATGGACTCTTACTTTAAGGGAGGAAAGAAGATTACGAAGTATTTGTGAATAAAGTTCTTAGGAACATTTTTGGATCAAAGAGAGTTGAATAGACAGGTGAATAGAGAACACTTAATAACAGTGAACTACATGGTCTTTATAGGAAGCCAGATATAATAAGAACAGTTAAGTCTCGTAGACATCGATGGGCAGGACATATGGCACGAATTGCTAATGAAAGACGTGCATGGAAACTTCTTGTAGGAAAGCCAGAGGGAGAACACCCAGTTGGTAGACCAAGAATGAGGTGGGAGAATAATATTAACTATGATTTGAGGGAAGTTGATTATACAGGGAATGATTGGAGAACATTAGCTCAGGATAGGGATACATGGAGAGCTTATGTCCTAGAGGTCGATAGTGCCAGTGATTTAGTTAGTTAGGTTGTATATCTACCTACAATATGCATGTATGGTGCACGCCGTAGCGTGGTGGTTAAGGCACTGCGCTACAAGCCGGAAGGTCGAGGGTTCAAGTCCCGGTGGGGTCAGGATTTTTAAACTGACCCAAACCTTCTGGCGGCACTATGGCCCTGGGTTCGACTCAGCCTCTAACGGAAATGACTACCAGACGCTTATTCTGGGTTTAAAGGCGGCCGTCACGCAGGGCTGACATCAAGTTCCGATTGTCCAGTAAAGTGGGAGCTTTAACCTCCTACTACTCCAAGGGTGTCCTGAGGCCTGTAGTGGGATCACTTTACTTTTACTTTACAATATGCATGTGTATATCTCAGTGTATCTATAATATTTCCTGGTGCTTCACATGCCATCTGGAGCGAAATAAAGTGATCCCACAACAGACAAGGAGGCCCTTGGGGTAGTAGGAGGTTAAGGCTCCCACTTTTTCTAGACAATCGGCACTTTTTTACGTCAGCCGGGTTGTCAGCCCTGCGTGACGGCCGCCTTTATCCCCAGAACAAGCGTCTGGTACTCATTTACGTTAGAGGCTGAGTCGACCCCAGGGCCATAGTGCCGCCAGAGGGTTTGGGTCAGTTTAAAAATCCTGACCCCAACGGGACTTGAACCCTCGACCCTCTGGCTTGTAGCTCAGTGCCTTAACCACTACGCTACGGCGTGCCCCCATCTGGAGCGAAATATCTCAATTAAATACTAGATTTTTTTTTTTTTTTTAGAATCTAGAATAGATTTATTTAGAATAGAATAGAATAGATTTATTTAGCCTGGTGGAGTTAAGGCCATGTGGCCTTCTCTTCCACTCACCAGAACAAGCATATGTTACATATGAATACAAAAAAAAATACAATAATAGTCATATAAAACAGGACAAACATATGTTACACATGAATACAAAAAAATTACATAATAGTCATATTAAACAGGACAAACATGTTACATATGAATACAAAAAAAGTTACAATAATAGTCATTGAACAATTAATTATCTGTCCTATAGAATAATAATGAAATTAATGTCTAATAATAGAATGAAACTAAATACAATTAAATTTAAATTAATGATACAATCAATAAAAACAGGAATAACAGCTCGAATCTACTATGCATAAAAAAAAGAAGAGAAAAAAATACAAAGAAAGTAATAAACTACAATGAATTAATCTACGCTTTTTATACAAGGCATTAGGTAAATATATTAACAAATCCCTAAGTTTATTTTTATTAAATAATGCAAAAACGCATTATTAATTCTTAAAAAGTAGTATTAGTGAGTTGTTTCTGTTAGTGATTTTATTTTCAATTTATTTCTGAAAGATGGTAAAGTTTGGCAGTCTCTGACATAGGGTGGAAGTGAATTCCATGTTCTAGCAAGAGAAACTGTAAAAGATTTCGAATAATAGGGGTAACAAAAATGTGTGTGATGTTTCCATCAGATTGATACATATATAATTGTAACTTATATTTCGGCCAAGTCTCAACAATTTAAATTAATAGTTAATGAGAACTCTTAATAAAGATAACTACATTCCGTGAACCATGAAGCGAATGTATATTTTACAGTAATATATTGTAAAGGCACGCCTACTGAATGACAGGAACACATACAAGTAAACAACGTACATTAATATTTCATCAGCCAGGAGAAAACTTGCTGAAACAGCACGGGAGACCACCGGAGTAATGGGAATAATTTGTCATCCTCTTGTATGATTTCTCCCTCTTGTCATTGTTAGTCCACATCCTGCCTGGCTTCACATATTTTTACCATCCCTTTTATAGAGGGTATTTTTTAACGTGTGAGCACACAAGAATGTACATGCTACTCTCTCTCTCTCTCTCTCTCTCTCTCTCTCTCTCTCTCCTTTTTTTTAGCTACCCGCATCTATTTTTTATTTCTCAGGATTCACCCCCAACATCAACCAATTTATCCTTTGTCTATCAATGTCATGTTTGGAAAAAGGAAGTTTCTCTCTGTACCAGGAACCGCGGAGAGATATATTATCTTGTCTCTATATGAAGCAACCACGCATATTTTATCGCAAACTTGCACTCTGTAACGTGACCATTCAAAACAGCTGTCTTATGGCTCCCTCCTCTTCTAAAGGGAATTTTTATTAGAGAAATTAGCATACGTGTTCATAAATTTTGTCCCCTCGGAAGGGGTAAATTTATTTCAACTGATATTATTATGTCTATTTTGTTTCTGACCGAATGATTTCTTCCCAGGAATTTTACCAATTCTCTTTATTTTAAAAGTGCACCAAAGTTTGTGAAATAACTTAATTGCCCAAACATTTGATATTAGGCATATATATATATATATATATATATATATATATATATATATTATTACACTTACTTGTGGGCCGCGGTGACCTAGTGTTCATGTTCTTTACTTGTGGTTCCGAGGGTCTCGAGTTCAAATCCGGCCGAGGCCGATAGTTCTTAGAATGGAAAAAATCCAAGAAACATGTCCTTCGGAAGGGATTTTAAGCTGTCGGTCCTGAGTCTGAACTTTTTCAGACTCGTAATACTATATTACGATGCAAGGTTGGGAAGTGATTTTTACAGAATCGAGGAAAAATATTTAAAAACGATTGCCGTGAAAGTTCTGCCTTCGGGCAAAATTACTATGGAATGGAATATATATATATATATATATATATATATATAACTGCTCCACATTACTATATTTAATTGTGAATTTAAGAGGATCTTAAAAACATAATATATATCGCTTATAAAGTACTCTCTTGTTAGAATATGTGGAAAGGTTTTTATTTGAATTTTCATATTTGTTTAACAAATCCATGTTCCGAATTCAATATAACATTTCTCTTAGAAGTGGTGATTGTTGTAAATAGAATTAATATATGAAACTATTATTATTATTGATTTCGTACATCTCAATGATGGATAAATCATATTTGAAGGGAAAAATTATACGCTCAGACCGGGACTTGAACCCGGGACCCTTGGTTCTCTAGACCAAGTGCTCTACCAACTGAGCTACCTGAGCAAGTACCGATCTAAACGCAAATCCTTCTCTATATATATTGTAATTCCCGTCCACCAAATGCTATGAAGCCATGCTTCTATCTTGCAAATGGCGGCTCCTTCATTAAGAAGACATATTTGGGAATTATACATTACAGCCAGTACGGCTTTTTCCATGTTATTATTATTGATTTCGTACATCTCAATGATGGATGAATCATATTTGAAGAGAAAAATTATACGCTCAGACCGGGACTTGAACCCGGGACCCTTGGTTCTCTAGACCAAGTGCTCTACCAACTGAGCTACCTGAGCAAGTACCGATCTAAACGCAAATCCTTCTCTATATACATTGTAATTCCCGTCCACCAAATGCTATGAAGCCATGCTTCTATCTTGCAAATGGCGGCTCCTTTATTAAGAAGACATATTTGGGAATTAGACATTACAGCCAGTACGGCTTTTTCCATGTTATTATTATTGATTTCGTACATCTCAATGATGGATAAATCATATTTGAAGAGAAAAATTATACGCTCAGACCGGGACTTGAACCCGGAACCCTTGGTTCTCTAGACCAAGTGCTCTTCCAACTGAGCTACCTGAGCAAGTACCGATCTAAACGCAAATCCTTCTCTATATACATTGTAATTCCCGTCCACCAAATGCTATGAAACCATGCTTCTATCTTGCAAATGGCGGCTCCTTTATTAAGAAGACATATTTGGGAATTATACATTACAGCCAGTACGGCTTTTTCCATGTTATTATTATTGATTATATACAATCAAAGTTTTTATAATTGACTAGACAAAGTGTAATTATTTATTATAAGCAGATTTTAAGAAAGCATGCAGTATGTAATAGTAATAGGACTTTTATTAGACTAAAAGTAAGATATATACAATGTTATTTACAAATATGGGTCGCACGGGCAGCAAGCCGTACGTGCTGTTGACAGTCCGTAACAATAAAGTAATATATGGTAATAGTATAAATAAAAACAAAAAGAAAACAATAATATTACAATTACATAAAGAAAACACAACAAAATTACAATTGCATAATAATACAATAACATTACACATTAATTAAGTTGTGTAGAATTATTAACAAGAATTAATGGTAATGAATTTTGATAACATGTATATTAATGAATGAGTGTTATTTTCCGCGTTTTGTCCAGAAATCTACCCAAGTTTATACAATTTTCTGGGTTTACCATTAACTCGTAGCATATCAATCTTCCACGATTTGAATTTAGAAATCTTTCCAGTAATAACTGACACATGCAATATTCTAAATCGTTACATTTTCCTAATATATGTATCTAGTCTTCAAAGCTCCCACACATTGGACATATTCGCATATCGTGATCGTCGCTAATTTTAGAAATATCCATGCCCCTAGCCTAAACCAAGCAAGCCCAGATCTCTCTTTAAATCCTAGATATGCACTATGTAAGAACGATAATGATACGGACATTCCAGATCCCCTTTACTTTGTTGAAGAGGCCACCGCCCGTTTTATCAGGACATAAAAATATAAGGTAGGTCATGCAGAGATGTTGGTTACCCACTGTAATTGGCATCTGCTTACGTGTTTATATCCCAGCGAACGTGTACTGACTCTGTATGTGTACGAGGGGCGTGGATACCTGTGTAAAGGATATCCTATAACACAGTGCTTGTGTGTTTGCGATCTAATAGAAAAGTAGAATGCTGATGCACCACACAGTGTTGATACTGAATTATCAGGTGTAACGATGAACTCCCTGCATCTAATGACGAATTGACCGTGTTGGATTAATAACAGATGCATAAAGGCCTTATGTGTGTATTTTAGCTTCAACATATAAGCATATCCATATATACCTACATATCAGTTTACAAAGCGATATTTCACGTTCAATTGAACTCCTATATCTCTGAGCCCACTTTTTTATTGGTGAAATCTATTCAAGGAACAAATCAAGCTTTGTTTATGCTGTGACCGCCTCTATGATATAATGTTAGCGGCCCTGACTAACGCGGTACTTCATGTGTTCGGGATTTGTTTGCAGGCTATACCAGGAGTATTTTCTTTTGAGTGTAATTTCTGGAATGGAGCTGAGCAGGTCTCATTAGGACAATTCAATACTTACTTTCGTACTTACTTACTCACTCACTGGCACTCTCTCTTTTTTTTAATAACTCACTGGCACTATTTTTTGTCTCCTTTTTTCGTTTACACTGTTCTTCCTTTTTGTTTTACCTTATTGTTTTTACCTTTTTGTTAACTTTATTTCATTCTCACATATAGACGCAAGGACAGGACACACACCCAGACCCAAGGTGGAGATTTAAAATCCACTACCCCGCCGGGAATCGAACCCGGGTCGCCGGAGTGGAAGGTAGGGACTCTACCAACTACGCCACGGCGACGGACAAATAAAGAAAACACCTCCTTTTTAACATTCTGAATAGGTCATAGCAATATTTTGCAGTGACTGACTCTCCACAAACTGTTATCTTTTTCGTTTTAGCTTTGTTAACCTTTTTATCTTATTCACACGTACAAACACAAGACAGGACACACACCTAGACCCAAGGTGGAGATTTAAAATCCCCTAACCCGCCGGGAATCAAACCCAGGTCGCCGGAGTGGAAGGTAGGAACTCTACCGACTACGCCACGGCAACGGATATCTCGAACCCGTAGTTTCATGGCCGCACGGACATCAGCTCTCCATACATCCCTATCCTGAACTAATGCTTTCTAATCATTCCCCTATAATCTACTTCCCTCAAATCATAGTTAATGTTGTTCTCCCACCTCATTCTTGATCTACCAACTGGGCGCTTTCCCTTTGGCTTTCCTACAAGAAGCCATGCACGTCTTTCATTTCCCATACGTGCAACATGTCCTGCCGATCGCAGTCTACGAGACTTAACTGTTCTTATTATATCTGGCTTCCTATAAAGACCATGTAGTTCACTGTTATGTAGTCTTCTCCATTCACCTGTCTCTTCATCTCTCTTTGGTCCAAAAATATTCCTAAGAACTTTATTCTCAAAAACTCGTAATCTCATTTCCTCCCTTAAAGTAAGAGTCCATGTTTCAGGGGTCACATAATAATAATAATAATAATAATAATAATAATAATAATAATAATAATAATAACACTTTATTTATTCTGGCAGAGTTAAGGTCATAAGGCCCTCTCTTCCACTCAACCAGTACAAATACAAATAAATATTCGACAAATATAGATATACACTATACTAATTATAAACACTTAAAGATACAATAAATGTAACAATGTTAATGTCATGTACAAACAACATTTTATAGGGTAATAACAATAATGATACGATAATAATAATAATAATAATAATAATAATAATAATAATAATAATAATAATATAAATATGATACATTATACGGGAAACACCAATTAATATAGGCTATATATATCTTACACTGGATAATAATGAAGTCGAGTTTAGAGCAAATATAAATTTAGATTTGTTTTAAAAGATGCCAATGTCCGGCAGCCCCTTATTTCTTGTGGTAGGGAATTCCAGTTGCGAGAAGTGGAGATGGTATATGACATGGAGTGATGTGATGTCCTATGTTGCGGTATATTAAGTAAGAGACTATGTTGTGATCTTGTGTTTAAGTTATGGTTTGAGGATAGATACTGGAAACGGGATGATAAATAATTGGGAATCGAGGTATGTAGTATCTTAAATAGGAGAATTAGACAGTGCGATTTTCTTCTCTCTTTTAGATGTAGCCATGACAATTCATGGAATAATGGAGAAATGTGATCGTATTTTCGAACATTAAATATGAATCTGATACACATATTATGGACACGCTGCAGTTTGTCCGACAATCCGTCACATATTATCGTTGCAAAACCTAAAAGGGGTTTTTTTAAGTATTTAGGGATAGAAAATTAAAAAAAATATATATATTTATCCTACTAATCTATAATAAGAATGAATTTAGACGAAAGCACATGCTATAGTAAGCTACGAACAAATTTGGAACCGCTATCACAGTAAATTATTGCTAAGCGTTTCCAAACAATACTTTAATATTGCCGCTCCACATACTGTGCTTTAAAACACAGTGGCTTATCCACAGAAGTAAGTTGAAAACAATACAACCCATAATTTTTGCCAGATGAGAGATGTGATTTACTGTTGCAGCAGCTTGTAGCTGTATTAACGCTAAGCAGTTTAGTGGGCAGTCATGCTGTTTGTTAGTTTAATTTCCCGAAGACGCCCGCAACAGGATGGGGGACCACACCTTCTCTTAAACATGTCATAGCTCCATACTTCAGTAATGTTACAAAACTCGCCGACACACGGAAATTATCTGAATTAAAAAAATGTCTATGCTCTCTGTACGTGCATACTGTCACTTGTGACATTCTTACTAAATCTCATTATTTTTTTGTTAACTTGTTCATGCGAGACTAGCTTAAGTATCAGATTAATATTTTCCCACACACAGTCTATATAAGAACATTAACACATTTAATCATCTGTAACCAGAGCATGTGAATATATTACCGAACGAGTTGGCTCAGAATGTAATGTTTGAGTCTCATTTTCGGGAGACGTCGAGTTCAAACTCCCGACCAACCTGACTCGAATTTGTCCATGATTTTGCTCAATCATCAAGGCACTTACTTACTGAATTGGAAGTTTATTACCAGGATCATCTTCATTATATTTACAATTTTATACTATAATAATATAAAATAAAATAAAATAAAAAGTAAACATCAATATATAAATACAGAATGTATAAAAAAGGATGGCCCAAACTTACATGGCTGAAAGTACATCTAGGCCCATGCCACCACCCCTTGGGATAACTCGGTCATAATGACCTTACGCCCAAGTCCCAGACTTATCCTCCCTATCTAGTTCGCGTCCACATTCAAGAGTTCTCGGGGCTTGAAACCAACACCTATAGGGAGAAGGTGTTGGAGTTGCAGCTTCGGGAATTGCTGAGCTACATAGTACGTCAGGCCGTTCACTCCTGACGACCCCACAGTTGGCCCACGGGCTCCTTGAGCCTAGCCGGGAGGACTGCTGTCGCAGATCCACCGACCGCTCCCCTGTTCTACCACCAGGGACGTATCCTGCAGCCGTTGTGAGACCGGCTAGCCCCGGAGTGTGAGACTTTAGTACATCCAGGTGCTCATCTCCTCGTGACCCCACAGTTTGTGCACGAGCCCGTAGGCTTACCCGGGAACCAGTGAAGTTGCTCCCCTCTGCACTGGTCCGAGCTGTGCCCTGGTGTGCCCATAGGGACGTGACCTGTTGCAGTTGTGGTCCAGTGCGGAGCTCGCAAGCTCCAACAGGTGAGCAATAGTACGGCAAGGCGCTCAACTCCTGCCGATCCCACTAATGGTTCACGAGTCCCTTGGACTTGGCCGTGAGGACTGTCTAGCAGATCCACCGATCGTTCCCCCAGTGCACCAGCTGGGGACGTGTTTGGTTGCTGAAGTGGGTCCAGCCTGAGCATTAGTACGTCAGGTCGCTCAACTCCTGACGACCTCACAGATTGTCCTTGGGTCACTCAGTCCCGGAATCGGCGCTAATCCCCCAACTAAGA
Organism: Diploptera punctata; assembly: GCA_030220185.1. Lineage (NCBI taxonomy): Eukaryota > Metazoa > Arthropoda > Insecta > Blattodea > Blaberidae > Diploptera > Diploptera punctata. The sequence goes on along the minus strand of JASPKZ010007807.1, from coordinate 439,942 downwards.
CCCCGATTCCTCCTTTTCCGAGCTTATTGACCTAGTGGTAATTCCCAGCATTACGCCCGGTATTGTCCCAACTAGCCCGTTCGCAAGACTAGGCCTAGTCGTGCCGCTGCTGTGAGATCAGCCCACTGAGCAATGTAGGCATCCAGAGTGCTCATCACCCATGGTGCCCCCACAGATGGTCCGCGGGTTCATTGAACCAAGAGAAAGTCTCCCACCGCTCCGCCAACAGCGGCCGCTAATCCCGCTTGTGGGCCGGGATCCACGAGCTTTGACAACAGGCCGCTCATCTCCGTGTTGACCCCACTTATGGTCCGCGAGTCCATCGGACTTGGCAGGGAGGACTGACTAGCAGATCCACCGACCTTTTCCCCACTACGCCACCGAGGGGACGCGTTTTGTTGCTGAAGTGGGCGCAGCACGAGCTATGTAGTACGTCAGGTCGCTCGAGTCCTGTCGACCTCACAAATGACCCGCGAGTCCGGACTGGACCTAGCCGGGAGGAATGCAATGCAAACCACCGACCGTTCCCCTATCCGCCACCCGGGTACGCGCCCTGTTGCTGTTGTGAGCACAGCTGGGGCCCGAGAACCGGACCCCACGATAAAGAAGCAACAATGTTCCAGTAAACATGGGTCCGCAAACGAGCTGTTTGCGAGATAATTACGAATGTATGGTTACAAGCCACCACTGACGTCATTGTTCGTAACATCATACGGTTTACTCCTTGCGCACTTGAAGCCGTCCTATGTTCTTTGTTTACAAAACTGAACATTTCCGAGAGGTGGAGTTGTAAGAATAATGTTGGTTATAATATAAAGTTTGACGTGTTTCATTTTTTCTCCACTAGGGTGCATTCTTACAATATTGCGATCCTATTTGGCAATAAATAGTATGATCAAGTTGCAGTGATGAACAAATGAAACATAACCTAACTAATTAACTCACTGGCACTATCGAACCCGTAGGTTCATTGGCCGCGCAAACATAAGCTCTCCATACGTCACTATCCTGAGCCAATGTTTTCCAATCATACATGTATAATCTACTTACGTCAAATCATAGTTAATGTTATTCTCCCACATCATTCTTGGTCTACTAACTGGGCGTTTTCCCTCTGGGTTTCCTACAAGAAGCTACCATGCACGTCTTTCATTTCCCATTTGTGCCACATGTCCTGCCCATCGCAATCTACGAGACTTAACTGTTCTCATTATATCTGGCTTCCTATAAAGACCATGTGATTCACTGTTATGCAGTCTTCTCCATTCAGCTGTCTGTTCATCTCTCTTTGATCCAAAAATTTTCCTAAGTACTTTATTCTCAAATACTCGTAATCTCCTTTCCTTCCTTAAAGTAAGAGTCCATGTTTTGCATCCATATAATATAATTGGCAGAATAATAGTTTTGTATATTTTCAGTTTAACGTTTTTTTAAGGGAATTGAGACGTCAAGAGTCTCTGTAATTAATAATAGTACGCATTTCCAGAATTGAGCCTATGTTTAATTTCCTTGTGCATCTCATTCCTGTTTGTGGTTATTGTTCCCAGGTATTTGAATTCAGCCACTTCCTCAAAATTTCCCTCATTTGTCATTAGCTGTCCATTTCCATTATATAATTTATTTCTATGTGTGACCATATATTTAGGTTTATTGAAATAAAGCATTATTATTATTATTATTATTATTATTATTATTATTATTATTATTATTATTATTATTATTATTATTATTATTATTATTTTTATTTACTTCTTGTGCCAATTTCTTATGTTACTCAGTAGTGTGTGCGTGTTGACCTTTAGTACCTCCTCGCTATCTCCCAATAGTACTACATCATCGGCATAAACTAACAGCTTATTAATACAATTGAGTTGTAGGCCTTTTCATCTTCTAAAGATTTGATGGCATGCTCTAGTACAAAATTAAATAGTAGAGGAGAAAGTGCATCTCCTTGCTTCAACCCATTGTAGATTAAAAATATCCGAAAACTGTATGCCTACACGCACCCTACTCTTTGTGCCATTTAGACGCATTCGTATAAGTCTAACTAAATTTTTTAGGTATTCCGAACTCCAGCAGGATACTATATAACGTCTCCCTCTTAATTGAAGTCTTTTTGAAGTCTTACATATAGTTGATGTACAGTATCATTATATTCCCATTTCTTTTCTAAAATCTGTCTTAAGCTAAAAATCTGATCTGTTGTAGACCTGTTTCTTCTAAATCCACATTGATGATCTCCTAGAATGTCATCAATATAAGGAGTAATAACCAAACTTTTCTAATTAGTTTTCAAAAATCGCCGCACCGTTTACATTAAACATATTGAAATGATTTGTGAGAAAACAGCTTAATTTTATTCGTTAAATAGTTCTAACAAGTGCCACTCTTTATTTCCAAATCCTCTAGACAAATTGCAAGTCACTCGTGGCATTACTTATGATCAGGGAGCGGATTTTTATCAATAAAAGATAAGATTGCAATGCAGATAGTATATATTATTCAACTGTTCGTGTGTGAAACAAGATAAAAGACAGTCAAAAGTCTTACTTCTCAATATACTATTCAACTGTTTGTGTGTGAGACCAAAATAAAAGACAGTCATAAGCCTAACTTCTCATTATACAATGTTGCAATCCTAACTTTTAGTACATAAAAATCCGCTCCCTATTTATGATAAAGACCAATTGCTGATTTATTTGTGAGCAGCTATAAATTTCCTGGTTCTTTATATGGTTTTAATAAGGTGGTTATTATAACCGGGAATGTTGCCCCATAATGATTACTAAAGCGAAGTTAGAAATGATGAAGGTATCGAATGATTAATTTTTGGTTTAAAATACAATAAACATAAATATACATGGTTCGTCTATAATATAGTTATTATTTAGAAAATATTTTATTTCAATCTAGATTTAACGATTGAAATATAAAATGTACAAGATAGAAAGACAGGTTAAAAAAAACTATTAATGACATAGGATAAATTTAGTTGTGGAGAAAAGTAATTATTCAACAACATGTATTTGTATATTTTAATATTTGGGTTGCAATTTTACTATAAAACAAAAACTGAAAGAAACATAAATACGAAACTGTCGAAATTTCAAATTATATGCGGAACTATACATAGAACATTAAAGAATAAAACAAGAAGAGATACTAGATTGAAGTTTTATAAAACATTGGCAGTTCCTGCATTACTTTATGGGAGCGAAACTTGGGTAATGACCAGAAAATTACAAAGTAGAATACAAAGCTCAGAAATGAACTACCTTAGAAGAACAAAAGGCTGCACAAGATTGGATCGGATAAAGAATGAAGATATAAGAACATAGTTAAATATATATCCATTGAATGGGAAAATCAAATAATGTAGAGAAAAATGGTTTAGAGATGTAGAAAGAATGAACGTAACAAGATTACCAAAAGCAGCATTTAACTACAAGCCAAGAATTTCAAGAAATGTAGGAAGGCCAGTGAAAAGATGGACAGAACAACTGTGAGGCGGAACAGGCAATTTTTGCCTAGCCCGTGAAGTGAAGAAGAAGAAGATATTGTGTAAGTGTGACTTAAAAGTGCTAAGTCTGCGGCAACCCCTTATATCTTGAGGAGGAAATTCCAGGAGCGGCCAGAGGCTACTGTGGAAGAAGTAGAATAGGAGGAAGTGCTGTGAAGAGGGATTGTTGTGACCTAGTGTCAATGTTGTGACAAGAAGATATCTTCTCAAATCTGGATCTCGCTTAGCGACAAATAAGGATAATCTAATTAAAATACAAACACTTGTTCTCAGACAAAAGCGATTAGAAATGTATGGTTGTTAGGCAATTGTTTTCTTAAGTTGGAAGAGACAAATATCATGTCCTTAAGTTTAGCCAAATATACTTTTAGTTGGGTTCGCCCACGAGGAAAGAGTTGCATGCATTAACTGATATTTCTTACACTGAATAAATTTTGAAGCATTGTGTGGTTGTCATTGTAAATTGTTATCGTCCTCCGCCCTGGTCAGCGTGTTTACATTAGTGGAGTTGTAATAAATTACTCACCTCATATACACCTTGTTCTTCTTATACAGTCGAGACTTTCATTATTACATAATGCTTTTTTTATACTTGTATTTACGTTTTGCCATTACAAGAAAAAAAAATATATTTTTGCGCGATAGTGAATTTTGTCGTACTTACAGCAATAGCGACCATGATTGACAGTTCAACTTCCTACATTTCGGGGTTGCAAACCTAAATAACTATTCGGGCTAAATGACCGTGGTCTCGTTTTATTAAAACTCGACGTTTCGTCTACTACTGCGGTAGACATCCTCAGGAGATTCTGCGTGTTCTTTGACTTCTTAACTCTTCAAATGTCGGCTGTAGAGTGGTTGTGTCTTCCAACACAGGAGATTCTGCGTGTTCTTTGACTTCTTAACTCTTCAAATGTCGGCTGCAGACTGGTTGTGTGTTGGAAGACACAACCACTCTACAGCCGACATTTGAAGAGTTAAGAAGTCAAAGAGCACGCAGAATCTGCCGATGATGTCTACCGCAGTACTAGACGAAACGTCGAGTATTAATAAAACCAGAACACGGCCATTTACCCCGAAAGACATAAATTACATGAATCAAAATACCTGCCGTGAAAGTCTACAATTTTACTAAATAACTATATTGTAATATTACATATTACAAACCACGTGCGGGAACTAAAACCACTGCCCTTTATGTATACTACGTACAGCCTTTGAACTAATCGGTGGGGCACAGATAATTTTCAAGCCTCAGAACGAAGCGAAGCCACTGCGCAACATCAGAGATCAGCTATTTAGTTCACAAGTATACAACTATTTGAGAAATGAAATCCGTTCCATTTCGTTGTGTGTCGTGCAATGGAAAACAATTACGTGTAAATAAGTAGTGCGGTAAATACTGAAAATAAAACAAAACAAAACAAACAAAAGAAAGGAAATTAATTGAAATAAGGACAAGAGAGAGAGAAAGAAAAGCATGGCAGCAGGACCGAACACGCGACCCCTTGCACGGGAAACAGAAGCTCCCTCCACTATACCACAACCACCTCTTCTAGAAATTGTCTGTATCAAGCGATGAAGTACTTCAGGACTTACTTGTATAATATATATTAACTTAATTGAAATTAATCAGACGCATTTTGTATTAGTAATGGTAATAAATAATTTTATTATGTCACGTGTTTTGTAAACAATGTATTTTTTTTTAAACTTCTTATGTCTAATGTCTGGGAGTTTTTTTATTTCTTTCTTTATCATTTTCTTTCGTTTACACTGTTTTTCCTTTTTGTTTTAACTTTGTTAACCTTTTTATCTTATCTTATTTTTATCTTATTCACACATACGGTATTCGTACAATATTCGTTAATCTATAATTGGTAACCTATTACGTATGTGGATATAAATAAGGAAGTAATGGAACGATATGCCGCTACCTCTTGTGTAAATTGAGAATACTACATAATATATATAAGAAAAATAAATAAATAAAATAAAAATAAAACTTAGTTTTATTTGATTTTCATAAGTAATGCCACGAGTGATTTCCAAAATATCGATAAATTCACGACTCACGAAGTGAGGAGTGAATTTATCTAGAGAATTTGGAAATCAAGAGTGGCATTTTTTAGGACTATTTAACGAATAAAATTAAGCTCTTTACTCACAAATCATTATTTAACTATAGTTATTTTAAAATATTTATATATTTAATGTAAACGGCGATGTTTGAAAACAAATGAGAAGCGATAGTTACGCTTCATCTGCTTCTTTTGTTTATCACTGCAACCAGATCATACTATTTATTGCCAAAGGAACGCAATATTGTAAGAATGCTCTCTAGTGGAGAAAAAATGAAACACATCAAACTGTATATCAATTCATTTCTGATGTCGTATGATGTAAATATGACAATTATATTTTTCTGGATTGTTACCTGGGAAAAAATACATTTAAGAAAGTGCAAACAGTGGTTTCTTTTTTTGGTGGTATAATCAATTGCTACAAATGTTTTTATATTAATTCCCGCATGCGGCATGTGTTGACATTCATGCACTATATATACAATCTGGTAGCCGTATTTCTCACGGGCTCAGTCACTGCAAAATAATGGTCAGACCTGTTCAGAATATTAAAAAGGAGGAGCCTTTTTTAATATGGTAATTATAACACTGATAAATATTTCGTGAAACACGACTCTGATTGGTTTGTAAAACAGAAATCATTGAAACGTGATTGGCCACTTAGTCCCATTTGGGGCATGAGTTAAATAGCCATATTTATTAAGATATATTCAGTGACAGCTGTTTCGGTACACTGTACCTTCTTCAGACATGTTAACAAATTATAATTGAAAATCAAATAAAACTAAGTTTTATTTTTATTTAATTTAATAAATATGAATTTTCATGAAGTAAACACCAACTCAATTGATTAGAAAAATAAATGTTTCTGATAGGATATCAGAGTTTAGAGACTTGTTTATTTTTTTCTTTTCATGTCATATTTGCCTTCATTGCCAAATGTCAAAATATAGTTATAACATATACACATATATGTCAAAACATATATAGTTGGCCTGTCCTTTGCCCTCCCAAATGGTGGAGTATAACCAACTCACTAGATTTGTCATTTTCATATAATGCAGTCAAAATATTATAATATATTTCAGAATGCTGTATCTAGGGAACTTTATATATACAAGATATCAAAATAACAATCCTATTTTTTTAAAGATTTCTCATGGTATTATTAGAGATAAAACTGTTACTTCGCTCCACTCTCTTCAACTTTATGATCGATGATAAATTAGATTTCTCACTGGAAATGAGTTCTTTCAAGACAAACTCATAAAAGAATCTCCACTCCCGCGTTCGAGATATCTGTGTGTTTTCTGCAGCCAATTACTAACTAATCTGTTCGTGGTGGAAGAAAATATGATGGATTGTATTCAAAATTGGAGAAACTCATAGTTCCACAGCAAGCCCCTACATAATATTTACATAAAATAAAGCTAAGCTTCCCTTTTTACGTAGTAGTTCCATTTCTCTTTTTTGTCTTTCCTTTTTTTTGCCAGTTTTACCTCTCTCGTGAATTCTCAAACTCATTACGGAACAAGCCCTTTCTGTATGAAAAATAGGAGAACACGGAAAAGTGGAAATTAAAAGAAATAAAGAAAGGAATGAAAAGAATATATAAAGGAAGCGGGGTCGATGGCAAGGAGGGTGGGAGGAAATAGGTGGCTCTCAGAAACACAGCAGAGATGCTACGGAGTTCGTATACATGTTTTAAAATTCATTAACCTGGAAATAACACTTCTGTAATTGCATCCTGTCCACAAACTCAAGGAATTTACATTGTTATCACTTTATTTATTTCTGTTCTTTTCTTTAATCAATTTCGATGTTTTTTTCTTTCTAAATAGAAGATGTATTAATTTCGCAAATAGCAAGCATATTGACAAAAATATCATTGGCCCATCTATCTTCTTTCTTCCCAATATCGCTTGGTTTTCAGTGGATCGATGTAGTCCAGGGCATTGTATTTTTAAATAATAAATATTTAATGATTTTATTACTTTATTATAACTAAATAAAGACAAAATAGAATCACACAAACAAAACAAGCAATAAATGCTTTAAACTCTGTTTGGTGAAGTAAAAATATTACAAAAAATAGAAAATTACAAATATATCATACCAGAATTCAGAACATTTTAACATATGGTGCTGAAGTCTGGTAAATTCTTACCAGGGAAACGAAAATAATTTTTAGTACAGAAATGGATGTTAAAAAAATCAGCTGGAATATCTAGAATGGATAGAATACGAAATAAAGAAATAAGCGAAATTATGGGTGTAAAAGAGGAGCCGGACATCATAGACATTATAGAAAATAAAATATTACAGTGGTATGGCCATGCCAAAAGAATGCCAGAACAAAGATTGCCTAAAATTGTTATGGAATGGATCCCAAGAGAAAGGAGGAAGAGAGGATGACCGAAGAAAATTTGGATAGAAGGGGTAGAAAGCAGCTATGAATATCAGAGGATTGGAGGAAGATCAATGGATGGACAGAGAGGAATGGCGTTTGGTTTCCGGAGGACGGCGGCAGCTACAATGATACCGGATGATGATTATGATAATATAACTGGCTAACTAATTCACTGGCACTATCAAATCCGTAGGCTCATGGCCGCGCGGACACAAGTTATCCATACATCCCTATCCTAACCTAATGTTTTCCAATCATCCCCTGTACTATCTACTTCCCTTAAATCACAGTTAATGTTATTCTCCCTCCTCATTCTTGGTCTATCAACTGGGCGTTTTTCCTCTGGCTTTCCTACAAGAATCTTCCATGCACGTCTTTCATTTCCCATTCGTGCCACATGTCCTGCCCATCGCAGTCTACGAGACTTAACTGTTCTTGTTATATCTGGCTTCCTATAAAAAAAACATATAGTCCACTTTATGTAAACTATATTAATGCGTTGAATATCAGACAGCATTTATTTGCTTTGGATTTCAATCCAAGTTTGTGGAAAATTTTCACATGATATTATATTATTTACTTCTGTAATCATGGCAAGTGATTATAGTAAAATACATGTGAAATCTTGAGAAATGATCAAATAATCACTTAATATTTTTTTTATTTACCGGAATATTTAATATTAATAATAAGATCTACTATAAACGAATTAAGAAAACATCTATTTGACATTGAACTTTTGATCATTGACCACATCTTAATGATTTAAACATGTCCTTAACAATTTATTGTAATGAAGTTATTACAAATACATTTTATGACTTTTATAAGTACCAGAAATAATAGCGTCTATGTAGGAAGGACATTTAGGCCTAAAGTCTTCATTGGTGTTAAAGCAGAATACATGACAGAGAGAAAAAAAAAGTAATTAAAGTGTTTACATTTTTACGAGCAGATACGCCATAGCCTAGTTGGTTAAGGCAATATATTACAAACTGGAATGCCTGGAGTTCGAGTCCCGATTGGGTTAGAATTAACCAAACCATTATTGTTGCTAGGTATTTGAATTCAGCCACTTCCTCAAATTTTCCTTCATTTGTCATTAGCTGTCCATTTCCATAATATAATGTATTTCTACGTGTGACCATATATTTAGTTTTGTGGTGTAATAAATTATGTCCTTCAGTGCGCCTATTATGTGAAGATTAGTTCCATACTCTTTGCCTTATACCACAAAATTCAATAGACTATTGTTAGATCTTATACGCCGACTATAAAGAGAATGCCCAGGTTTCTTGTATAAAAACTTAAATCTGCCAATATCCGTGATCTAGTGGATAGCGTAGTCTCTTTTGAATTCAATGGAATGGATAGATTGTTTTAGACTTAAAAAAAACATAACCATGACTTCCTTTTAAATTTTTAGGAATAGTAAAATCGAGGCCCTAGCTCTATGGATCGTTCAAAAACATGAAGCCCTAAGCAAGAGACTTTTTTTTAAGCAACGATTTTTGTTATTTTACTCCCGGCTTGGAATTTCGATTCTAATAAGCTCATACGCTGAAATAATCACTAAATAAAATAAAAAAATCTGTTGCATAGTTACAGTTGTTATGTACTAAAATTATTTTTTTTCAAATGCCCCACCTTTGTCTTCTGACATTCCTGGTTTCTCTGCTGACATGGCGTACTCGTAACCCACTTCTGAGGTTAGGGCGCCTGGATATGATGGGTGATGATAATGGTGCGCCAGGAGAGTCCCTAATCCTAAGCTTAACCTAAGATGAATATGAATGATGATGATTGCGATGGCCATATGAGTTCGGGGACCGTTTGGGCCTTAAAGTGACTGACATTTGTCTTATAGGTGAGGAAAAACCCCGATAAAAACCTCATCCAGAAAAACTGTCCCGACCGGGCATCGAACACGGGCCCGCTGCGTGACAAGGCAGCACGCTAAAATTCATTAATTTTTTATCATGTCTGAAGAAGGTACAAAGTACCGAAACAGCTGTAACTAATTTATATTTTAGTAAATATGAAAATCACATAAGACTTGAAGTTTTATTTTTATTTAATTAAATAAATAAAATACTACTTAACTACAATGAAGACTGACATGACGCATACAAATTAACTCTGAAGAGACATAAAGATCAAATTAGCTAATTCGATCAGGAAACAAAATAAAACAGATTAAAACCCCTTTTAAAACTAATTTCAAACTCGACAACACCATATCCAACAAAATAAAAGTAACAAATAAATACGAAAATAAAGGCGTTTATAAACTAAAGTGTTGCGACAAGTTCTACATAGGTAAAACAACAAGAAATTTCAACACAAGATACTGAACATTTCAAAAACTTTATCAACAATGAAGAAAAATCACGTTTTGCCAAACACATACTAGAAACGGGTCATTAATTCGACATAATCCATAATACTATGTCAGTACTACACAGAGAGTACAACAACAACAACAGGATCCAGCATCCTTGAATATATAGAAATTCTAAAAGTAGCGAAGAATACAGACCTACTAAATGAGAACACACCCGCAGACCTAAACCCGTTGTACAACATATACAACATCTGCACCAATTAAAATGCAGAAGATGAAACATTTTTTTGAAAGGCCTCCATATTGGAACTACTTGATGAAGTTTAATAATTTAGTTGAGGACGACTGACTTACCAGGTAACAATTATACAATTAATATCTTATGGGAAACAAACACCTCTAAAATACAATTTAAGAATATCTACATCTAAAACAAAAATATTAGCTCTGAAAGGAAAATGTGCAATAAGAACAAAAATAATGATAAATAATGTAATTATAGACTAAGTTCAGAATTTTAATTATTTGCGATGTCATTTAGGCAATAACAGAAATTTAGATAAACACCCTAAAATACAACGATTCAATTATCTATGTGGCACAATTGAATAACACTATAAAAGAAACTATTTTGAAAGTTTTACAAAGTATTGGCAGTTCCATCTCTTATCTATGGATGTGAAACCTGGACATTAATAAAGGCAGATAGTAAACAAACAGAGGCTGCTGAAATGAAAGAGATGTTGAGAGCAATAGCAGGACACCAAAGGATCGATAAAAAGAAAAACGAAGATATAAGAACAGAGCTTAATATATTTAATCTCTGTGAAAGAATAAAATATTATCAAAATGCTTATCTTCAGCACGTATTACGAATGAATGAACAGCTCATACCAAGAAGAATGTATAATTATAAACCAAAAGGGAGAGAAGAATGTTAGGAAGACCATTGAAGAGACGGAAGGACCAATTCGACATATAATGAGATCGGAACAGGCCATTGGGCTTAATCCTTGTTGTTGTTGATGATGATGGAAACAAACACCGAAGAAAAAGGACAGGAAATCATTTTATAAGAGGTGAGTGCCGCAGAAAAGTAGTCTCCCGATATAATGTATAAACCCTTATACTGCCCTGCTCCATATGTGTCTCATTGTCGCCTGCTATGGACAAAATAATCTCCCTAAGCCAGTGATTTATCAGACTTAACTAAATCCGACCGGTATTTGAAGCTTAGATCAGCTCTTGGTTTTAGAAGCAGGAAATACACTATTCTGGTAACTTTGTTCATACAGTATCTTTGTGTCGTACGAGTATCTTTATGCACATAAATATATATATTAAGTTTAAAAATGATAGAAATTTGTCTGAAGTTCACTGAAAGTGAAATCTCTGTGAAAACTAGTGTATAATAATAATAATAATAATAATAATAATAATAATAATAATAATAATAATAATAATAATAATTTATTTTAGCCTGGCAGAGTTAAGGTCATAAGGCCTTCTCTTCCACTCAACCAACAAATAGTAGAATTATACAAAAATTACATTCTTACTTACTCACTGGCACTATCGAACCCGTAGGTTCATGGCGCGCGGACATAAGCTCTCCATACATCCCTATCCTGAGCCAATGCTTTCCAATCATTTCCTGTATAATCTACTTCCCTCAAAAAAAGTTACATACTTATTACAATTTTAAGATGTTAATAAATACAGACTAAACAAAATGCAATAATGATTTGACCTATAATACTAGCTAATACTAACAAACTCATGGAATATAATACAATTAAAATTATATAAATAAAGTAAGTAGTTTCCTAGATGACTATTAATGGAATGCTCTATATAGTTGTTATGCAGTTAATGTTTTCATTGTGTCGAACTTAAGATATCAGTTAATTTGTATTTAAATAATGATAGCGATTGACAGTCCCTGACATGACTGGGAAGTGAGTTCCATCCTCTAGTCAAAGATATTGTGTAAGATTCAGAATATAGACATGTCCTGTGTTGTGGTATCGAAAGTAAAGAAGAGTCTGTGATCTTGTTCCTAAATTGTGATGAGCCGATAAATATATATTGTGAATTTTGAGTTTCTTAAATGTACCAGTCCCGCGCTGTAACCGATTGGTTATAAGACAAGATGCGTTGACGCAGAGCTACGGGACGCGCGCTGGTTCGAGTCTCCATGGAGGAACGAATTTTCTCATGGAATTTTCGGCTAGTATGGGACCGGAGACCCCGCAGCATCGTGAGGCATTTGGGTAGCTACAATAAGTAGCGGCTCCAGGTTGAGAAAACCAGCTGTAACGACTGGGAGCCCGACATGCTGACCACATGTCACCCCTACACTGGCTGAGTGATAGTCTACCTCTGCGATTAGCACATGTGGATGTGAGACCAGCAGCCTGCTGGTAGACCCAAATGCCTTCTAGGCATGTCGTGCCATGGAGTTAGAGGAGTAAATTTATGAGGTCATCAGACTATTCTCTAACGGCATGTCTTAAAAAATTACTTGTTCAATTGTGAGTTCGCACCTACCACAAAAGTATTATTCAAGTGGCTTTAGAATTTTTGCATACGTCTGTCAAGAAAACGTCAATTATATCGAATTATGCTGTGAGCAGTATTTTGTGATACTGTTTTGTAACCAACTTCTGAGGTTGGAGCGTCTGGAAGGCGGGGTTACGTAACCCCGATGATATGATGGGCGATGATGATGATAATGGTGCGCCAGGAGAGTCCCTAATCCTAAACTTAGTCTAAGATGAATATGAATGATGATGATTGCGGTGGCCATATGAATTCGGGGACCGTTTGGGCCTTAAAGGTTTCCTGACATTTGTCTTACAGGTGAGGAAAAACCCCGATAAAACCTCACTCAGAAAAACTGTCCCGACCGGGGATCGAACCCGGGCCCGCTGCGTGACAAGGCAACACGCTACCCCGAGACCACAGCGGTGGACTACGTGGTATTCTTGTTCTGCTCATTCTTCTTACGTGAGGTTTCCAGTTGTTTCTGTATTTTTGTACATATTCCATGACTGATTCTGTTTGTAATTCTTTGAGAATCTCAGAACTCCTTTTATGGTCTGTTCTTGAGTAGCCTGCAGTACGTCTCATAAATTTCATTTCTGCTGCAGTTAGTCTTTGTTCATCTACACTGCGAATTGTCCAGGCCTCACTGCCGTAACATAGGCCTAATATGGGTCTGGCCAGTGTTTTATAAATTCTTTTGTATGTTCAATTGTGAATTCGCACCTGCTACGAAATTATTATTCAAGTGGCTCTAGAATTTGTGCCTAGGTCTGTCAAGAACACCTTCAATTATATCGAATTGTGCTGTGAGCAAAATTTTGTGATGCTGTATAATTTTGGTTTTCTAGACGCCTAATTGGATCGCTAATTTCATGTACATGTGGGATATCATAATGAGTTTGATATTTGACCACTGAACAGGGAATGTTAGTGCAGTTTCATATTAATTAAGCAGATCAGTAAACTGTTTGACAGTTTATTATGTGAACATGTCAGGTTGTGTATGCTAATGTACGTCACATCACGTTTGCATCGTATTACGTTTACCTCCGCAATAATAATTATTGATCTCCTTCTGAAATGAACATTTATTTGCAGTTACCAATTTCAACAGTTCATTTCATGGAATACATCAACTATTTACTTACGAAAGTCGTTAATTATTTTTCTTGTTATAATATTTCGTTAGGCAATATTGCATAATATATTTTTTAAAGAGAAACGTGATTTTCAGGGCAAAGTGCCAGTCAGAGCAAAAATAGTGATCAATAATGAATTAATAGAACAGATAGCACACTTTAACTATCTTGGTTCAGATATAACATATACCTATGATTGGGATATACATAATAAATTAAACCAATATTGAATGGAGAAGACTACATAACAATGAACTACATGGTCTTTATAGGAAGCCAGATATAATAAGAACAGTTAAGTCCCGTAGACTGCGATGGGCAGGACATGTTGCGCGTATGGGGAATGAAAGACGTGCATGGAAACTTCTTGTAGGAAAGCCAGAAGGAAAACGCCCAGTTGGTAGACCAAGAATGACGTGGGAGAACAACATTAACTATGATTTGAGGGAAGTAGATTATACAGGGAATGATTGGAAAACATTAGCACAGGATAGGGATGAATGGAGAGCTTATGTCCGTGCGGCCATGAACCTACGGGTTCGATAGTGCCAGTGAGTAAGTAAGTAAGTAAGTAATATCAAATTTCAAATGATGTGTGGCACCATAAGAAGAAACCTCCGAAAGACTTGAAGAGAAAGTCAGCTCAGGTTGTTCCTGTTATTTTATATAGATCTGAATCATGGGTACTTACAAAAAAGATATCTCACACATTGATTCCACTGAAATTATTTTTTTAAGATCTGTAAAAGAATGTACACGCATGGATAGATTACACAATGAATCGATAAGAAATGAACTGGAGATATTTTCAATAGTTGCACAAATGCCAATGGGAAGAACTTTTAGACAGAATGGACAATACAAGATTACCCAAAAAAGATCAACACCTACAAATCACATGCGAAAAGATCTTTGGGACGGCCAAGGAAACGATGGACTTGATACCGGAACAGGTCACATTGACCTAATCCTGGAAAGGAAGAAGAAGAAGAAAAAGAAAGTGCTTTAAGATGGGCTTCCTATTAAACGCATTTAATAAATAATAATAATAATAATGCTTTCACTTAGATTGTATTAATTAAAGGGTTTGTATTTTCTTTTTTTTTTACACTTTATGCTGCCCTTATGTCAGAACAAGTCACACAGCCTACAATCTTTGAAACAAAAATGGGGACAGTTAATTTCTAAGACCAAAGAAGAAGACACTGCACACGATCAGAGGACAGCTACCTAGTTCACATCTAGTTGAGGTAATAAATTTCATCATATATCGTGGTAGTCCACCGCTGTGGTCTCGAGATAGCGGGCCCGGGTTCGATCCCCGGTCGGGGTAGTTTTTCTGGGTGAGGTTTTTATCGGGGTTTTCCCTCACCTGTAAGACAAATGTCAGGAAAACTTTAAGGCCCAAACGGTCCCCGAAATCATATGGCCATCTATATCATCATTATCACTATCATCATTCTTCACCGGTGTGGAAAGCAACGGGAAGCTACCACACCTACAATTCCCCAGTAAAGCTTCAAACATAGCATGAAAATGCTATGCTTGCAGTGAAGGACGTGCCTTCGGGGAGAATTACTATGGATGAATATATCGTGGTATGTCATTGGCGTGACGGTCCTTTTAGTTTGACTTTAGCTTCCCTCTTGACAACCATGCATTCTCTTCGGTCAGTGGTCTTATTTCTCCAAATTGTTATGCCAGTCTTCCGTAGGTCCGCCTGTACATCGCCCATCCATCGTAACCTAGGCCTCCAAACGTTTCTCCTTCCATCCAGCTTAGCGCTTGATTGTGGTATGTTGTGCCAGGAAAAATAATAGAAATGGATTACCGGAGTGGAAGATAGGGTCTCTGCCGGCTACGTCACGAGATCGGATGACAACTTGATGTTTTCCGACAGTAATCACCGATAAAACGCCAAGTTTATTGTCAGTGGCATTAGACGTAATTGCCTAGTAAAGCTGCAAAGCATAACATGAAATTGCTATGATTGCACTGAAAGACCTGCCCTCGAGCAGAACTACTATGGATGGATCGATCTTGTGGAAAATCCGTATGGGACTTATGGTATAACAAAATAAATATGAATATTTAACTCATGCCCCAAATGGGACTCAATGGCCAATCACGTTTCAATGATTTCTGTTTTACAACCAATCAGAGTCGTGTTTCACAAAATATTTATCAGTGTAATAATTACCATATTAAAGAAAGCTCCTCCTTTTTAATATTCTGAACAAGTCTGACCATTATTTTGCAGCGACTTAGCCTGTGAGAAATACGGCTACCAGATTGTATATATAGTGCATGAATGTCAACACACAGGAGTTAATATAAAAACATTTGTAGCAATTGATTATACCACCAAAAAAAGAAACCACTGTTTGCACTTTCTTAAATGTATTTTTTCCCAGGTAACAATCCAGAAAAATATTATTGTCATATTTACATCATACGACATCAGAAATGAATTAATATACAGTTTGATGTGTTTCATTTTTTCTCCACTAGAGAGCATTTTTACAATATTGCGTTCCTTTGGCAATAAATAGTATGATCTGGTTGCAGTGATAAACAAAAGAAGCAGATGAAGCGTACGTATTGTTTCTTATTTGTTTTCAAACATCGCCGTTTACAGTAAATATATAAATATTTTAAAATAACTATAGTTAAATAATGATTTGTGAGTAAACAGCTTAATTTTATTCGTTAAATAGTCCTAACAAATGCCACTCTTGATTTCCAAATCCTCTAGATAAATTCACTCCTCACTTCGTGAGCCGTGAATTTATCGATAATTTGGAAATCACTCGTGGCATTACTTATAATCCTGGATACGATTTAAATGATTTCTACAAGTAGTAGGAAGTAAAAAGGGCATATCTGCCTTAGGCCGAGATCCAGTAAGAATACTATTTACAATATTAGTGAATTAAGAGGGCAGAACATTTTCCAAGATGGTCACTTAGCCCGTAATTATAAAATCTCGAAAATTTCATTGTTCATTCCCATTACAATCAAAATTTTCTGCATGTTATCTTCATGAGTGCAGTCATTAATCTTCATGACCGGAGACCAAATACTTAAGCAACGTGGCGAGAGGTCTATGAAATTATAATTTAGAAGTATTTTATTTATAGTTACATAATTGTTTGATAATTACGGTAACTATACAATAGCTTGGCAGCGAACAAAATTCAGTCGGTAATGCTCGTACTCTAGAATTTTATGACGCAATGTTCCTCTTCCTGATAGCGTTTGTTGAAATTCCCCATTATTTCTTGAAACGGGTATTGATCGCAGATTGGCGAAAGAAGTAAAAGAGGAGAACATGGGTCTGTTTATTGGGAGATATACAGTGATGATAAGAATGTATTAGCACCGTATTTTGTTCGCTGCCAAGCTATAAGTAGTTTTATTAAGTTAAGATTTTCTTTATATTTCCGAGCAATCATTTCGCCATCTTAGGCTTTATGCTCTGCTGTATCCGGGGCGTTTAGTTATGTAGGCCTGTATCACTTTATGAATATGTAGGTTGAGTGGGTCGAGATAGAAATTCAGTATATAATGGAAATGGACAGCTAATGACAAATGAGGGAAATTTTGAGGAAGTGGCTGAATTCAAATACCTAGGAACAATAATCACAAATAGAAATGAGATGCACAAAGAAATTAAACATAGGCTCAATTCTGGAAATGCGTGCTATTATGCATTGCAGAGACTTTTGATGTCCCAACTCCTTTCAAAAAACGTTAAGCTGAAAATATATAAAACTATTATTCTACCAGTTATATTATATGGATGCGAAACATGGACTCTTACTTTAAGGGAGGAAAGGAGATTACGAGTATTTGAGAATAAAGTTCTTAGGAAAATTTTTGGACCAAAGAGAGATGAACAGACAGGTGAATGGAGAAGACTACATAACAATGAACTACATGGTCTTTATAGGAAGCCAGATATAATAAGATCAGTTAATTCTCGTAGACTGCGATGGGCAGGACATGCTGCGCGTATGGGGAATGAAAGGCGTGCATGGAAGCTTCTTGTAGGAAAGCCAGAGGGAAAACGCCCAGTTGGTAGACCAAGAATAAGGTGGGGAGAACAACATTAACTATGATTTGAGGGAAGTAGATTATACAGGGAATGTTTGGAAAGCATTAGCTCAGGATAGCGATAGGGATGTATGGAGAGCTTATGTCCGCGCGGCCATGAACCTTCGGGTTCGATAGTGCCAGTGAGTAAGTGAGAGTGGGCCGAGAAAAGTCATTTTTTATTTCGAAGTTGTAATAGTGCGTAAAAGTAGCGAATTATACAGCTAAAAAAAAGAAAAAAATATCAAAATCGGTTGATATCTTTTGGTCGCGCAAAGGCTCCGACGTTTGGCAAAATATGAAAAAAACTTCATTTTTGCAATTATTTCTTTTTCTTTTTTAATATCAAGCAGGTATTGCTGATCTTTGCTAAGCACATCTGTGTCTATCTGTGGGATCTGACAATCAATACTCTGGGTCGGAATTAGATAGATAGATGGAAAGCTCTGCGGCCATCACTTAAGTGTTGGTGGTGAGCGATCAATTTTGGTTCTCCTTAATAGGTAGAACCCCGGGTTCCTGTAAATTACATTAGCCCCGGTTTAAATTTTGAATTCTATTCCAGCATTTGCTCTTTGGATTGAGGGAAACCGCTTAAAACCTCAATCGGAATAGTCGATCACGCGGGATCTTGCCAAGTTTGGCTTTCGGATGACTCCATATTGGGAGGGCATCCAAGGCTTATCTTTATTTAAATATAATGTGCGTACATTTCAGATTATTACAATTATTCAAACAATTATGGTAACGTGCATTTTTAAAAATGTTTTTTACTCTTTTGTTTACTTTTTTTTACAACACTCTGGCAGTTATTTATCAAATACCAAAAAATGCGTAAAAATATAACTTGTTCATTATTTTGGCAAATTTTGGAGCTTATGCGCGACCGGAAGATATCAACTGATCTAAACCAATTTAAAACATAATGTTTTTAGGCTCTATTTGAAGACTTACAAACTATTGCATTACGAAAATACCTAATTAAAATATTAAAGAAATAATCTAAAAAATTAAGTTTTTTTTCATATTTTGTCAAATTTTAGACTTTGCGCGACCGGAAGATGTCAACCGATTTTGATTTTTTCTTTTTTTTTGTCTATATAATTAGCAACTTTTCCGCTCCATTACAACCTCCAAATAAAAACATAAGTTTTTTCGGCTTACTCTAATGTAGGTCTACGTATAGAGTTTCATTTTGATCAGTAAGATCTACAATTTTAGCCTCCCGTCCATAGTAATTTTGCCGGAAGGCAGATCCTTCACTGCAATCATAGTATTTTCATGCTATGCTTGCAGCTTTACTAGGGAATTGTAGGTGTGGTAGCTTCCCTTTGCTTTACACACCGTTGAAGGATGATGATTAGGATGATGATGATGGCCATATGATTTCGGGGACCGTTTGGGCCTTAAAGTTTTCCTGACATTTGTCTTACAGGTGAGGAAAAACCCCGATAAAAACCTCACCCAGAAAAACTGCCCCGACCGGGGATCGAACCCGGGCCCAATGCGTGACAAGGCAGCACGCTACCTCAAGACTACAGCGGTGGACTATTTTAGCCTTATAAAACTTTTTTTTAAACAATAACTTATTGTCTCTTTTGAATTGCAATTCTCCTGAAACAAAGAAAATATTTATTCCTTATTCTCGATCATTTCAGTAACTTTTCCTTATGGAATGGCGGCTTCTTAATTTGTAAAGCTAAAGAGTTTGGTATTCGGTCTGTGTTTCTCTCCGCACAGAAGCTGATCTTAATAATGTAGAGTATAACGAAATACCTATTAATTTGCAAGCACGTAAAAGCAGGCGTTTTAAGCTTGTGTTACTTGATTGGCAGAGCGTAAAATAATAAAAAGGGTCGTACGTACAATAGGAAAGGAAACGTTTTTAAAACACCTTTTATTTGATAGCTGTCTAAGCCAAGCCATTATCATAACTCCCTAAATTTTACTGCCATGCTTGAAAGTTGTTCCCCTCACCGGCCTTCTCATCATTAAACTTGTTATGGAAGTAGACAAATAATGCAGAGAACTTTAATAAAATCTACTGATTTGTAGTTTATAGGAAGTTTTGAAAGACTCAAGTTCGTTAACCTACGATTTCATTGCTTGAATCTTTGAGACGGAGAATAAACGCCTTTGTCCTTAATCTTCTTCTTCGTTTCACTTTTATACATTTTTATTACTACTCATTAATAGTATCCAGAATTTGAATCAATAAAATATCAAGTGGAGGATGCACGCAGGCTAGTTTTTGTGCGACTAAACTTAGATAAACTGAAGTCATTTTAACAGAAATAGGCTATACATTTAGTAAGAGAAATCTCATAGTTGATACCAAAACACTCATGAGAGAATGAAGGTAACACAGTAATGGCACTGAGCAACACAAAAGAAACTTTTATTTTGTCTCACAAACAAAAATATCTGATTCTGATAGTATTATTTCACGTGAATTCAAATATGATATCGGTTCTTCTCCATCACGCAAGATTTCCGAGAGACAGGAATTTATAATTTCAAACACTTCAATATTTTCTACATTCATAACTACACAATATTCGAACATTCGGACTCAACTAGAAAGTAAGAAATTACTATTTTCTGCTATATTTCGCCTGTGGAGCATCCCTTTTGATGGTCCAACAATAATTGGCCAGCATATTAGGATTCCATTTGCCTTGATATCTCTTTTCCATAGCTGAAATCTTCCAAGTTAGCTCATTTGGTTTTTATTTTACAATGGACAAATGGACAAAAAACGTTTATTAAAAATAATTATTTAAATCCATTAATTGAAATTGAAATAGAAAAAAACTCTGGGTGATGGAGAAATTCCGAATACATATTTGAAAACACGATAAAAAACTGCATTAAGTACAACTATTTTTACTCATGAGACAAAAATCATGTGACCAGTGTAATTTTTAGCGTTCATTTTACAGAAATAACGGTATTTTTTTTAAATGCCATCATATTTAATAATTTAATTGCAAACTTTTATGTTGAAAAGGTACATTACACTAATCAAACTAATCAACTCAGTTACAAGTTTTTTTATATGATCACCAAAATTATTTAATCGTTTAGAAGCAATAATCATAATACTGAGCTACCTGATATGTATAGGAAGCCAGATATAATGAGAACTGTTAAGTCTCATTGACTGCGATGGGCAGGAAATTTGGCGTGTATGGTGGATGAAAGACGTGCTTGGAAGCTTCTTATAGGAAAACCAGAGGGGAAAACGCCCTGTTGGTATATCAATGAGGTGGGAGAATAAAATTATCAATGATTTTAGGGATGTAGATTTACAGGGGATGATGGGAAAACACTAAAGCAGGATAGGGATGTATGGAGAGCTTATATCCGCGCGGCATTGAACGTAAGGTTTCGATAGAGCTAGTGAGTGAGTTAGAAGCAATAATTATAATAATACAAAAAGACTCTCCATTATCATCATTCTCAGTTATAATTGAATAATCATAGAGAAAGTTACAATCCTCATCTTTTTTTTTTCAAGTTGTATTTTACATTGTAATTGGTAGTTAACGGCACGTGGGATCTTTTGTAAAAACCAAATTTGATAGAAAAAACGTTGGTGGTTTCAACCTTCTTCTGGACAGCTATTCAATTTCCTTATTGTTTATGGGAACATCAGCGTTTTCTGAAAATCATATATGCTATACAGAATAATTTATATATCCAATCCATCCATTGTAATTCTGCTCGAAGGCAGGTCTTTCACTGTAATCATAGCATTTTCTTCTATGCTTTGCAGCATTATTAGGGAATTATAGGTGTGGTAGCCTCCCGTTGCTTTCCACACCGGTGAAGGATGATGATGATAATGATAAGGATGATGACGATTGCCGGATGATTTTCAGGGATCGTTGGACCTTAAGCTTCCTGACATTTATCTTATAGGTGAGAAAAAACCCAGAAAGAAACCTCACCTAGGAGCCTGTCCTGACCGGGAATCGAACCTGGGTCCACTGCGTGACAAGGCAGCACGTTGCCTCGAGACCACAGCGGTGGACTATATATATATATGTGGTCCTTCTTCAGGATAATTTTTCAGGATAATGTATTTTAGCTACATACATACATCAATACATTTGTAGACTACATGGAAAAATGCAGATGTCACTTTGGTCCTTCTTCAGGATAATGTATTTTAGCTACATACATACATCAATACATTTGTAGACTACATGGAAAAATGCAGATGTCACTTTTTCCTTAAAACTTACAAAACGTTCTTTTAGTTGTACAACATCCATACTTCCTTACTTATATACCAAACTTTGGAGGTAAATAAAATCATGACTAAACTGTAAATTTTACTGCTTCACACTTCTAAATGATAGTGCTTTCCATGGAGAATTTAATGACACCTCAAACTCCATTTAGAAAAAAACGTGACTTACCTGATTCTTTCTCAGTACCTTTCGTTTATTTTTCGCCATTTTTTTAAAAATATGCTTTGCTTCAATGGGCTTACAAGATACAAGAAGATTTAAGATAACGCACGTGGCGATCAGACATTAGAGTTTAACCCCAACTCAAATTTCAGGGCCAGGCAGTCTCTCTGGGACTTTTTAAATACATTTAAAGAGTCATCGAGGAATATGCAGGATTGCATTTGAATTACTGCAAAACGTTTATTTCAAATATAGTTCATAAGATTATAATCGAAATAATTGAGCTTGCTACATAAACTAGATACATAGGAAGATAAGAATAATTGAGTCTAAAGGTAGTCTAATTAAACAAATAGAAAACAAAAAGAACTCACGGTTTGGGGAAAAAATCCACATTAAAATAAAACAAGAAAGGAAAAGTTATGAACTTCGAAACTCCCGCGGATTTTGATTGGAACCGGAGATTTATCGGTCCACCAACAGAGGGAAGAATAAATATTTCTTCTGATGGACATAACATCAGTCGACGAGATATTACTGAAGATGAAGCTGCCAAGGCTTCGAAACTGCAGTATAAGATTGGATATGAGGTGAGGTATGAAGCATTTTAATTTAATCTTAGATAATAACTTTTTTTGCTAACATTAATTTATGACTGATAAAATTATTTTGATTAAAAGACTAAATTACTTTAGAGATAATAGTATTCGATTAAACATCCAAATTTCACATCCCAGTAACATATCTTAAAGTCGTTGAAGTATATCAGCATCCATCCATCCATAGTAATTCTGCCCGAAGGCAGGTCCTTCACTGCAATCATAGCATTTTCATGCTATGTGTGCAGCTTTACTAGGGAATTGTAGGTGTGGTAGCTTCCCGTTGCTTTCCACACCGATGAAGGATGATAATGATGATGATAATGATAAGGATGATGATGATGGCCATATGATTTCGGGGACCGTTTGGGCCTTAAAGTTTTCCTGACATTTGTCTAACAGGTGAGTAAAAACCCCGATAAAAACCTCACCCAGAAAAACTGCCCCGACCGGGGATCGAACCCGGGCCCGCTGCGTGACAAGGTAGCACGCTACGTATCAGCATAATAAATATAATAATAATAATAATAATAATAATAATAATAATAATAATAATAATAGTAATAATAATCATCATCAACAACAACAACAACGATTAAGCCCAATTACCTGTTCCGATCTCATTATAGGTTGAATTGGTCCTTCCATCTCTTCAATGGTCTTCCCAACATTCTTCTCCCATTTGGTTTATAGTTATACATTCTTCTTGGTATGCGCTGTTCATTCATTCGTAATACGTGCTGAAGATAAGCATTTTGATAATATTTTATTCTTTCACAGATATTAAATATATTAAGTTCAGTTCTTATATCTTCGTTTTTCTTTTTATCGGTCCTTTGGTATCCTGCTATTGCTCTCAACTTCTTCATTTCAGCAGCCTCTATTTGTTTACTATCTGCCTTTGTTAATAATAATAATCCGATTGAGGGTCTTTCCACTTTTCAGCGGTTGCCCTTTTACCAGCCGGCTGCTGGCCTTTCACATCCACATGTGTCAATCACAGAGGTAGATGATCAACAGCCAGTGTAGGGGTGACATGTGGTTAGCATGTCGAGTCCCCCAGCCGTTATAGCTGGTTCCTCAACCTGGAGCCGCTACTTATTGTAGCTACCCAATTGCCTCACGATGCTGGGTGGGCACCGGTCCCATACTGACCGAAATACCATGAGAAAATTTCTTCCCCCATGGAGACTCGAACCAGCGCAAGTCCCGTAGCTCTGCGCCAAGGCTTCCTACCTTAACCGCTCGGCTACGGCGCGGGACTACTACTACTACTACTAATAATAATAATAATCATAATAATAATAATAATAATAATAATAATAATAATAATAATAATAATAATTCTCTGAAATCTTATAGATGTTGAATACATTATTTTAAATAAACACGTTGCACTCAGCTATTCTGCGGACAAACAATCTTAAGATTGTATATTATTACGCTGGAAGAAATCTGAATATTTGCGAAATTCTAATTTTTATCTTACTAGTAATATTTGCATAATCGTGGTAGTTGTGAAAAATAAGTGTAATTTGAAAAATGATGAGCAGTCACTTTTATGAAGGGAATCTATTGACGCCAGTTTGTCTGGCAAAGGGGAATGCAAACACGCACGCCTTCTGGTGTGAGATAAACTTATTAACTCTCCGAGCACACAGATAAAATAAAATATTTCTCTTATGCTGATTAACATTCCTGATATGTATACGTACAGGATATCAGCAGAAGTTTAGTAGCAATAATACAAGATACAAAAGACAAAAATATGTATAAATATTAGTAACGTGTGAAATATAAAAGTCTTATACAGGAGAAGGAATGTTTCCCCTAAAAACTGAATAGTTCTTCTGTTGGTTCTTCACGGTTAAATTATATCAGAGACTAGCTAATACCTGGTGTGCGTTCCTACGCCTAAATAAATGAAAATTAACGCACTTTTATGTTAGTTGAATAAGTGATAGGAAAATAATTATAAATATATATTTTTAGTTACACCGTGCTGATTACCCGGCGTTGCCCGGGATTCTACTTATCTTGACATAAATGAATGACGACAGTTAATGTGTTTTATGTTCAGATAAATAGGAAACATTTATATCGCAATTATGTTTAGATACCCCGTGCTGTTTACCCGGCGTTATCCGGGAATCTACTCATCCCGATTTTCTTGGCATAAATGAGCTGAAAGACGAAAATTAATGTACTTCCTATGATTAGTTGAATAAGTAAAATGAAAAATAATTATAAATGTATATCGTAATTATTTTAAGATTCCCCATGCTGATTACCCGGTGTTGCCCGGGAATCTACTTATCTCGATCTTCTTAGCATAAATGAGCTAAAAGACAAAATTCATTATTGTGAGTTATCCGTAAATGAATACCCGCCATGTGTTGCTATGCTAGCACAGGAATCTACGTACATGTCTCAATCTTCTTGGCATCAATGAAAAACAAAAATGGTTATTGTGAATTATCCGTAAGCGATAAACATATGCTGTCACGGACTTTTTTGTAGAGCTTTTTGAGATATTCAATTCTGTGTACATTAATTTTGTGTATTTGTTATGGTTTAGGCAGCGTAAGCTTAAGCCTCCAAAAATCTACTTTTTGTCACGTTTCCCACTACAAAGGGCGATTTTTAAGGGTGTAAGAGTTGAGTTATCACAACTCCCTTATAGCCTATGTTCATCCTGGGAATTTCCTGAACACTTTTCAAAAAGTCCCATCACAATCGGATCATCGGTATGACCGCGCATAAAGTGCGAACAAACAAACAAACATTAATTTTTATATATTAGATTACAAATATTAAACACTTGAATTAATTTCGAGAACTAGAACTGTGAAGCATACAGTTGGGTATTATTATTATTATTATTATTATTATTATTATTATTATTATTATTCTCTATCTCTATCTATCTTCGGGTTTTTACAGCTGCTGCCGTCTTCCCGTGCCAAACCTCCAAAGCCTACGGTCTTGGGCATCTTCGATGCTTAGCCCTCTAGCTTGCATTACTGTCTTCATGTTTTCCTTCCATGTTAACCTTGGTCTTCCTCTTTTCTTCTTTCTATTCGGATGCCATTCATATAGTTGCTTCGGCCATCGCTCATCTTCCATTCTTAAAACATGTCCTAACCACTTTAATTCCTTTTCCTCAATTCTTTCAATTATGCTTTCTTCTGCTTCCATTTGTTTCTAATTTCCTTATTTGTGACACGTTCTAATTTAGACTTTCTGGCACTTCTTCGTAAATAATTCATTTCTAGAGCTATTAGTCTATTCTTGTAGTACTTATTGATTGTCCATACCTCACTTCCGTACATTGCAAATTATTATTATTATTATTATTATTATTATTATTATTATTATTATTATTATTATTATAATTAACTCAATCCAGCTTAGGGCTCAGTAATAAACCGCTGATTGTGTATTTTGATTTTCATGCTCAATACTCGGCGTGAAATCGTTCAATACATTTCATTATTCTGTTTAAAATAAGTTTTTATACAAATAATACCAACTAAGCAAATTAAAACTAAGATAATATGAAAAATGAATACTTACAATAAATAAATGTGTTTTCTGATATAATTATAGGATTGTAAATAAAATGATGGGGGGAGTATTATACCTTCTGTTACCCATCTGAAGATTTTACTAAAATATTTCCATGCATTCATTCGAATGAAGCGCCTTCCTTTGAGATGCGTAAGTACTAATATAAACGTGATTATAACGTAAATGTTTACAATATCTAGGCCAACTACTTAGCTGAAAACATTTATTTTGATTGAAGTATACTTTTCATCCATAGTAATTTGGCCCGAGGACAGGTCTTTCACTTCAATCATAGCATTTTCATGCTATGCTTTGCAGCTTTACTAGGGAATTGATGGCGTGGTAGCTTCTCGTTGCTTTACACACCGGATGATGATAATAATGATAAGGATGATGATGATGGCCGGATGATTTTCGTGTACCGTTGGGCCATAAGCTTCCTGACATTTGTCTTACAGGTGAGGGAAAACCCCGAAAGATAACCTCACCCAAGAGCCTGTCCCAACCGGGAATCGAACCCGGACCCGCTGCGTGACAAGGCAGCACGCTACCTCGAGACCATTGCGGTGGAAAAGTATACTTTAATGGGTTTATTTGGTAATAAATCTCCAGCTTTTTTAGTTCTGGAATGTGATAGGAGTCATGCTACTATATGTCATGTGTCACACGCTACCCTATAATGTACCTACCACATTTATTAGTTTCAAGCATGAGAACATTGTTAAATTCAATTCATAAAGTAAAACAAATATTGTGCGTTTTCCCTCTGGTTTTCCTACAAGAAGCTTCCATGCACGTCTTTCATTCCCCATTCGTGCCACATGTCCTGCCCATTGCAGTCTACGAGACTTAACTGTTTAATAGTTTTCTAAAAGAGCAATGATCTAGTTTCATTATACTTACCAAGCTCTCATTCATTTCAGAAATTCAGGAGCTCGAACCAGACAGGAGTCGATGCGTTTTTTTGGCATAAAAGCACTTAAAGGCCAGCCGCTGAGTGTCCACACCTGACGTTTAGGTTGTACGAGGGGTAAAGGGAGAAACTCGCCCTCTACTGCCAATAAGGAAATAGTTGAAGTGGGAGTGAACGTCTGCCACAACTAATCACTGCTCATGATGTCGTTAGTGAGATTTGAAATTGCTGCGATGTTGTCGGCTATATTTCTACTAACCGCATGGTACATAAAGCGGCCCCTCCACTTAATATCCATATCGGTAACACTGTCGTGAAAACGTCATGGCCAGAGACTGAGTGACTGTAGTATGATTTTCTTTGGAAGGGAATTGAAAGTCAGGATCCAGTGTCATAAACATTCCACTTCTCTGCACTTAAAAATCTAACAAATAACTTAAATTTTAATCAAAATTACAGTGGGAAATAACACTATGATACATTTTCAATTTATAAATGAGTTGGAGAAAATGTTTTTTTTTATATTTAACCTCATAAAGTACCGTATTTTTGTGATACCGGTTTTAAAAGTCATCTTCAGTCAAATTCCAATTGTAGAAATTTTGCCGTTAACACAAACTTCCGAACTGCCATCTGGTGCTAATTTTATGAAATTTTATGCAAAATTTTAGCAGTTGGAGTTTGACTGAAGATGAAGGTAAAATGACCTTTGAAACTGTATCGTGAAAACACGAAACTTTATGAGGTGAGATATAAAAACATTTTTCTCCAACTCAATTATGAAAATATCTTCATGCTTTCATTTCTACAATGGTAGTGCCTATTATTACTTATGGATCCGAAACATGGGCAGTGACAACACAACAATCTGCCAGAATACAAGCTGCTGAAATGAGATTCCTCAGACCAATAGCAGGATATCAAAGAACAGATAAAAAACATAACACAGAAATAAGACAACTAAAAGTAGAGGAATTAAACACAACAATAGAGAAATACAGAACAAACTGGAAAGAACACTTGGCAAGGTTGACTGAGAATAGAATACCAAAACCAGCATACAACTATTCACCACGAGCAAGAAGAAGTTTGGGAAGACCAAGGAAAAGATGGAAAGAGCAGCAATTTGGAGCCGGAACAGGCTAGTGAATAAGCCTAAACCGTAAAAAAAGAAGCTTTCAATTATCTCATTTCTACCCTTAAATGTTCAATGAAGTATTTAAATGCTCCATTTTGTAAGACAAAATTTAATATTCATGCTAAGCTTCTTCATTTCAGATTTTTCATCAGTTGGCTGCTATATTTGAAGTTTGCATATCTTATTATTTCTTATCGCATAAAATTTGAATTAAGTGTGAATAAAGACCATTGAATGTTAAAATGTAACAATTAAAATTCATAAGACTAGTAACATATTAAAATATATCTACTCACTATTAGTTTGTAATGTTAAACTCTTTGTTAACTCATTATTACGCCAGAACACTAGTTAATGCGAATAAAGGAAATGCAGCAATTTCAGAAAGCCAAGGATTTCACTAAGCAACGGGAATTTAACTGCCAGTTCTCTTGAAGAAACTAATTGCGGTAGTGGATTCTGACGTTTACATGAAGACGAAGACTAGCTTCTCATCAAGTCAAATGTATACCAGTCCTTAGTAACACAAATGGCTGGAAAGAAAAATGTTGTAACTCGTGTTGCACATTATCTTTGTGACGTCCCAGTGTATCATAGCCTGCTGCGTGTATAGCTAGTGTCATATAAGAATGGTTACCATTGTTCATAATAGCATTCCCCTGCCCAAGCGTTGCGTGTTCTCTCATTGTCGCATCTCTCCCCATTTTCCCTTACCCGCTCTCTGTATAATATCACGCAGATGGGGCGTAAGACCAAGATTCCTTTATGCGGGATCGTAATTTCCACGTCATTTGTAATCTTTGTAATTATAGGCCTTTGAGGCTAGCTCACGTGGATTCCGAGTTTCTGAGGATTTCAAGTGATGGCGGAATTCAATGACCCACTGTCACAAGGCACGCACGAGCACTGCGTGTGCGAATTAACAACTAATCACAAATAGACCTTCAGGCAGAAACTCCTGTGCTAAATTGATCCATTAAACTTACTCATTTAAAGATTCCCAGCTCAATTAATGTTTAATGACTTCGCAAAATTAGACCGTCAGGTTTAGCGTTTGATCTGAATACGTCACTAGAAATATAGAGTGATTTATGAGTTTGGTATAAAACTTTAGGTTATATTTTCGGCGTATGCGATTTTATATTAATTTGAGCCATATCTACAAAGAATCAAAGCTAGGCATATGTACATACAATCCTTCTAGTATGAAATCTTCAATGTTGTGTAGATTCATTTTGTGTATTTGTTATAGTTTAGGCAGCGTAATCCATTTAAGCGTCCAAATAGCTACTTTTTTTTACGTTTTCCACTACAAAGGGCGATTTTTAGGGTGGTAGGAGTTGAGTAACACAACTGTCTTATAGCCTAAGTTCATCCCGGGAATCTCCTAAACATTTTGCAAAAAAGCCCTATCACAATCGTATCAACGGTATGGCCGCTCATAAAAGTACGAACAAACAAACAAATAAACATTCATTTTTATATATTAGATATTTCTTCTTCTTCTTCTTCTTCTTCGGCTTTCCCCCACTTACAGGTTTCCCGTCTTCAGTTTCCATTTATCTTTATAATTCCAAACCCTTTATTCCAAATTCCCATAATCCATTTTTAGTTCTGACATAAGTTTTCCATTTCCATCTTGATCTGCCAACGTTAACAAAGGCAGATATAAAACAAATAGAGGCTTCTGAAATGAAGATGTTGAGAGCAATATCAGGATACCAAAGGACCGATAAAAAGAAAAAACGAAGCCATATAAGAACAGAACTTAATATATTTAATCTCTGTGAAAGAATAAAATATTATCAAAAATGCTTATCTTTCAGCACGTATTACGAATGAATGAACAGCGCATACCAAGAAGAATGTATAATTATAAACCAAAAGGGAGAAGAACGTTGGGAAGACCATTGAAGAGATGGAAGGACCAATTCGACCTATAATGAGATCGGAACAGGCCATTGGACCTAATCCTTGTAGTTGATGATGATCTGCCACGTTAATTTCTTCTAGGGGTGATCATTGGATATATTTTTTGGCCATCTTTCATCTTCCATTCTCTGTACGTGGCCATACCATTTAAGAGTTTGATTTTCAATCCTCTTAACAGCAGATGTAGTGACATTCATTTCTCTGCAAAGGAATTCATTTCTTATTTTATCCTGTTTTGTTTCTTGAAGGCTTCATCTAAGATAATCAATCAAATTCAACTGTTCTAATTTTATTATTTTGTAATTCCGTCAAAGACCAAGGCTCTCGGTCTTTCATGTATGAGACTGATTTTGAAGTGAGCAGATTCATGCAAAAAAATACTGTAGAGTACATTAGTATGGGATAACTGCGAATTTGAACTACTGCTAGAGGTATGAAAGATTACTATTTAATGCTGCAATAGGGTATACAGTTATTGCTCACTATCTAGCTTACAAGTCCGGGGATATGGAATTCTCTTCCACTCTCTATTCTCGTGCCCATCTAACTTCCTACAAAGCGAGTGTATTCAAAGAAGATTAATCTGATTTTCCGTATTAATATTTCTAGTGTCCACTACTATATAATGTCTTAACATTCCATGTTTTATAGGAATATGTTCCTTTGCTATGAATTTCCTGAAGTCGTTCCAGTCCGAAAATCCGAGGGGGGCCTATTTTACCTACAAATAATTTTAAACTAGTAGAAACTATGTTCTCATTTATTGACGGTTTCTATTTTTACGATGAAAGATCGTCACTGTTTTCGAACCATGGTATTTTTTTTTCCGTCTGGCTTAGCGCCTTTGACCTGCCCGGCATGGGAAGCCCTATCGGCAGCAATGCTTAACTGCCGGCAATAGCTCTCGGGGTCATTTAAGCACGCAACAGCCACTCCACCACGACAAGGTTAAAGAATACCATCGGAGGGGTTAGTACTCATTTAGCAAATGAAAATTTTTATTTTATATTATCACATATATGAAATATCATTTTAAAATATTGACTAATTTTCAAAACTATTTTTATTGCAAGTAGATTAGTGCAGTACATCTCATTATTTGACCTTTTAAATTTATAAAATCTATGTTACAACTTATTTTTTATTTTACTTTGTGTACATTCTTATTTTAGTTCTAGTATTTCATTAAACACTATTAGTGTATGTTCAAACATAATACTGAAATGAAACCGTAAAATTAGTTTTCTATATCTCATTTTTCTTATTTTGTTTTTATATAGGCCCCCTACATTAGACAGGGACGATCTGCCAACAATTTAATTTATATTGCTAGAATACACTTTTATTATTAGTTTTAGTCTTAATCCAAATTATCATTAATTGGTTGTATGATAGATCGTAATATAATAGATATTATCTTATAGGTCAAATCTTCATTTAGTATTTAATATTAGAGTTAATTATGCTTGCTATATTCCGATGCAAGTCCACCGCTGTGGTCTCGGGGTAGCGTGCTGCCTTGTCACGCAGCGGGCCCGGGTTCGATCCCCGGTCGGGACAGTTTTCTGGGTGAGGGTTTTATCGGGGGTTTTCCTCACCTGTAAGACAAATGTCAGGAAAACTTTAAGGCCCAAACGGTCCCCGAAATCATATGGCCATCGCAATCATCATCATTCATATTCATCTTAGGTTAAGCTTAGGATTAAGGACTCTCCTGGCGCACCACTATCATCATCATCACCCATCAATATCATCGCCTTCCAGGCGCCCCAACCTCAGAAGTGGGTTACAAGTACGCCATGCCAGGAGAGAAACCAGGAATGTCGAAAGAAAAACACGGGGCGCTGTTGAAAAAAAAAATCTGATGTGATATATGTTTGTTCTGGTGACTGGAAGAGAAAGGCCACATGGCCTTACCTCCGCCAGGACAAATAATTAAATAAAATAAAATGAATAAATTGAAATTAATGTATAAAATTTGTTAATAATCCATGTAACAGTAAATATATACATATTAAGTTACTATTGATTAATTATTTTTATAACATAGTAATAAAATAGTTAATACAACTAAAAGGCAAATGTCTGCTTAAATAGGGATTTGAACCCAGGATCTCCAGCTTAACGACCTGTCCCACTAACCCATTGTGCTACTTACGCAATCCAAGTAGTGACACAAATATTTCTCTATTTGAAATTCCCGCGTACCCCTATTGGTGAACTTCTATTCACGTTACAAACAGAATCGCTTATAGGCCTAGTAAGAATAGGAATTTATTCAGTGCCACATAAGCTATTTGCAACTGTAATACCCAAGCTAATGTACTCAGATTTTGATGTTCGCATGCATTAGTTAATACAACTAAAGGGAAAAATGTCTGTCTAAACCGGGATTGAATGCAAGCTTTCCAGAATTTTTTCCATTTAATTTATCACTTTTTAACTTTTATCATTCTAGTTAAATAATGAAAACCTTTAACTATCAGAATTTTATATTACGAATAAAAAATCTTCCCAAATGAAAACCAAAAAATTATAATAAATAATCTCTACTTACAAATAGCGAATGATAGCCATGCCGTGGGTACATGCCCAGGACCCAAAGGTCCACACCTCTCGCTGAACTGTCTCAGATACAAATACTAAAGAGAACAATTTCTGTCAAATCGGGATTGAAACGCAAGATTTCCAGAAATGTTTCTATTTAGTTTTATTCACTATCTTTATATATATCCATCCACAGTTAATTCTGCCCCAAGGCAGATCCTTCACTGCAATCGTAGCATTTTCATGTTATGCTTGCAGCTTTACTAGGGAATTGTAGGTGTGGTAGCTTCCCGTTGCTTTCCACACCGGTGAAGGATGATAAGGATGATGGTGAATATGATGACCATATGATTTCGGGGACTGTTTGGGCCTTAAAGCTTTCCTGACGTTTGTCTTACAGGTGAGGAGAAACCCCGATAAAAACTTCACCCAGAAAAACTGCCCCGACCGGGGATCGAACCCGGGCATATATATATATATATATATATATATATATATATAATTCTACAGAACAGCTGTGAGGCTGAACATGCAATTTTTGCCTAGCCCGTGAAGTGAAGAAGATGAAGGAGAAATAATAATAATTCTTCTGCCACGTGTGTATGTCACTGAACTCCTCCTAAAGGACTTTGATGAAATGTTTTGTGTTTGTTTCAATGGGTCCCTGGATGATTCAGATTCGCAGTTGAACCTCTAAAATCATTAAGTGTAGGAGCTCACCTGCAGTGAAAATTTAAAAATAGTTCTAGCGGTCACAATTTTCGATGTTTCACAATGAAACTTTGCATATCCTATTAAAATGAACCGAGGTATATATTGTCCAAAAATGAGCGAAATCCGACAATTAGAATTGGAGGTTTAACTGAAATCCGGAATTTAAAACTGACTAGCAACCGCCATGTTTGTTTCTTCTCGGCGTATACTATATAATTCAATTAACATTTCATTTATTTAGTCGAAGCAACACACTGCGGGCATTAGCTAGTTTAATTATATAAATTATTATTATATTGTCGGTTTTATATACTTTTCATTTAGAATTTAACATTATAATTTTGTGATTGCGATATTCTAATGTAACATAGAATGTTTGTCCCAATGAGTGGAAGAGAAGGTCCCATGACCTTAACTCCAGCAGGCGAAAAAATAATTACTTACTTGCTTACTTACTTACTCACTGGCACTATCAAACCCGTAGGTTCATGGCCGCGCGGACATACGCCCTCCATACATCCCTATCCTGAGCTAATGCTTTCCAATCATTCCCTGTATAATCTACTTCCCTCCAATCATAGTTAATGTTGATCTCCCACCTCATTCTTGGTCTACCAACTGGGCGTTTTCCCTCTGGCTTTCCTACCAGAAGCTTCCATGCACGTCTTTCATTCCCCATACGCGCAACATGTCCTGCCCATCGCAGTCTACGAGACTTAACTGTTCTTATTATATCTGGCTTCCTATAAAGACCATGTAGTTCATTGTTATGTAGTCTTCGCCATTCACCTGTCTGTTCATCTCTCTTTGGTCCAAAAATTTTCCTAAGAACTTTATTCTCAAAAACTCGTAATCTCATTTCTTCCCTTAAAGTAAGAGTCCAATTTCGCACCCATATAATATAACTGGCAAAATAATAGTTTTATATATTTTCAGCTTAACGTTTTTTGAAAGGAGTTGGGACATCAAAAATCTCTGCAATGCATGATAGCATGCATTTCCAGAATTGAGCCTATGTTTAATTTCTTTGTGTATCTCATTCCTATTTGTGATTATTGTTCCTAGGTATTTGAATTCAGCCACTTCCTCAAAATTTCCCTCATTTGTCATTAGCTGTTCATTTCCATTATATAATGCATTTCTACGTGTGACCATATATTTAGTTTTATTGATATTTACTTCCAGTCCTAATTCCTTAGTGTAACTCAATAGTGTGTGCGTGTTGTCCTTTTTAAATTTTAAAATCTGATCAAGCAGATATATTTATAGGTTTCGCAAATTTACTAAAAGAATCTTTGATTTAGATCTATTTGTTTTTTTAATATGTCTGCTCTCTTGTCGGAATATAATCTCATTAAATTTAATATTTCCTGAGTCACGAATCTGAAGCCTCACAGTTTTTAATTAAGAGTTCCTGGGAGTGTCGTGTATTTCGTTTAACAAGTTCACAGTATCGTTCTGGTGAGGAAGGAAAGGGACACACAGCATCTTGCCACTTGTCGCTTGTTTTCCTTGGAGCTTACAGCCGAGGGACGAATTTCCATAGCATCTGTGAATTATCCTTAATGTTATTCTGCTCATGACCGCTAACTCACAATGGAGTTCGTCGTGGAATTTATTTATTCTATTTTTGTACGAGGATATAAAGTATTTTCTTTGTTAAAATTGCATTGTCCACGTTTTCAAGATTCGTGATGATACATTGAACTTGAAACGAATCGCCTATTTAATATTTAATGCTTTACTTACTTTTTATCCTTCGTGAGAATATCACGAAAGAACGTTATTCTGTTGGCAATGTCTTTGAGAAGTAATTCTAATAGCAAATCAACTATAAAACATAGTATATTGCGATGCGAGGTTGGGAAGTGGTTATTATACTTCACAAAAGTGCGTTGTACATTATTTTTTTGCGCGATGGTGTTTACAAAATTATAAATACTAGTAAATTTATATCTAAATATCAGTAAAACTAAATATATGGTCACACGTAGAAATTCAGTATATAATGGAAATGAACAGCTAATGACAAATGAGGGAAATTTTGAGGAAGTGGCTGAATTCAAATACCTAGGAACAATAATCACAAATAGGAATGAGATGCACACAGAAATTAAACATAGGCTCAATTCTGGAAATGCGTGCTATTATGCATTGCAGAGACTTTTGATGTCCCAACTCCTTTCAAGAAACGTTAAACTGAAAATATATAAAACTATTATTCTACCAGTTATATTATATGGGTGCGAAACATGGACTCTTACTTTAAGGGAGGAAAGGAGATTACGAGTATTTGAGAATAAAGTTCTTAGGAAAATTTTTGGACCAAAAAGAGATGAACAGACAGGTGAATGGAGAAGACTACATAAGAATGAACTACATGGTCTTTATAGGAAGCCAGATATAATAAGAACAGTTAAGTCTCATAGACTGCGATGGGCAGGACATATTGCGCGTATGGGGGATGAAAGACGTGCATGGAAACTTTTTGTAGGAAAGCCAGAAGGAAAACGCCCAGTTGGTAGACCAAGAATGAGGTGGTAGAACAACAT
Organism: Diploptera punctata; assembly: GCA_030220185.1. Taxonomy (NCBI): domain Eukaryota; kingdom Metazoa; phylum Arthropoda; class Insecta; order Blattodea; family Blaberidae; genus Diploptera; species Diploptera punctata. The sequence continues at coordinate 403,417 of JASPKZ010007807.1, read as the reverse complement.
TAACTATGATTTGAGGAAAGTAGATTATGCAGGGAATGATTGGAAAGCATTAGCTCAGGATAGGGATGTATGGAGAGCTTATGTCCGCGCGGCCATGAACCTGCGGGTTCGATAGTGCCAGTGAGTAATTAAGTAAGTAAGTAAGCAATGGTGTTTACAAAATAATAAATACTAGTAAAATTATATCAGGGGGCACGCCGTAGCGAAGTGGTTAAGGCACTGAGCTACAATCCGGAGGGTCGAGGGTTCAAGTCCCGTTGGGGGTCAGGATTTTTAAACTGACCCAAACCCTCTGACGGCACTATGGCCCTGGGGTCGACTCAGCCTCTAACGGAAATGAGTACCAGACGCTTCTTCTGGGGGTAAAGGAGGCCGTCACGCAGGGCTGACAACCCGGCTGACATAAAGCGCCGATTGTCTAGAAAAGTGGGAGCCTTAACCTCCTACTACCCCAAGGGCCTCCGGGCCTGTCGTGGATCACAAAAAAATATATCATCTTTGTTGGAAATATTTGTGTTCATTATAAACAACTGACTAACGTTAACAGTGTGGGCAATGTTTATTAGTTAGATATTACAGCAGGCCGTGACACCAGTCAGTGATAAAATGGCGGTAAGTACGTATTCATTGTATTATATTGTTTCAAATAAAGTTCAGTTCATTTAAAATGCGGCGAGTTGTTTCGTTTAATGTGTATTAACACTATTTTTTGGATACATTTATATATATATATATATATATATATATATATATAACATAAAGGGCAGTGATTTTACTTCCCGCACGAGGTTTGTAATGTGTAATACTACAGTATAGTTATTTACACAGTATAGTTATAACCCCGAAATGTAGGAAGTTGAACTTTCAGTCATGGTCGACATTGCTGTAAGTACGACAAAACGCACTATCGCGCAAAAAAAATAATAATAATCGAGATACTTGATTCAAGCTGGTGCATTTGTGGAAAATATTCGAAAGTCCCTTGTTCAAACCTGGTTTCCACCAACCTCACTGAGGTTTATTTCCCTTCTTTTTCTTACTCGTTAAATCAAAATTTCATTATCAGGATTCATTTTATAATAGCATATAAATTAAATCTACAGAAAATACTTAACGATCATAAAAATTCCACTGTCTACAGGATACAGGCCAAATATTCTAAACACGATAAGACATATATTAAAGCATTTGCAAACAATTATAATTAGAAAAAAAATAATTATATTATACAATAACTACCAATTGTTAATTATAATTATATATAGAGTACTAAAATTGAAAAGTAGAGGAGATAGTTCATCTCTTGCTGTAACCCATTGTGTATTTCAGAAGTATCCGAAAACTGTTTGCCTACACGCACCCTACTCTTTGTGACATTTAGGGTCGAATGTTTGAACGCATTAGACAGTATAAAGGCGTTCTCTGCTGAGAAAGTTTTATCCAAATACATTTTGCTAACTCAGTAATCTATTCATGCGATAATAATTGTAAGCTACCTGACGAGGTACCTTAAGATCATAGCTCAAGACACAAAACTTATCGTGAAAATCCCGAAGGGAACTGATGCAGCTTTATACAAGATGTTGGACCTTGAAGACTTTGATCATGTTTTCGGTATACGCGGAGAAGAGGAATTCAACTGGAAGAACAGGAGATTCGGCGTAATATTGCGCGACGCAGACGTCGTTGTATACGGTATGATTTGCGTGACGGAAGCGTAAATGCGTTCCTCTATAGCAGACGAAAATAACGGAAGTGGTTTTATCGCTGAGAATTCTGGGTAATTCGTTGCCAATATTACGAAAACATCAACTTTCATGCATGACCGGTAAGTCGGCCGTTAATTCGATCTCAGCAATTGCTCACGGTGAGTCAGCTCACCAGTGATTGGAAGTAATTTGAGTAGAGACTAATGTATTTGCATACGACCCTTAGACACATTAGTATAAGTCTTACTAACTTTTTAGGAATTCCGATCTCCAACAGGATACTATATAAGATTTCTCTGTTAATTGAGTCGTATTAATAATTTAGCTAGAGATTCAATTTTCGGCTTAATTATTTTGGTAATTTTTATAGTAATATTTACTTACTTACTCACTCACTGGCACTATCGAACCCATAGGTTCATGACCGCGCGGACATAAGCTCTCCAAACGTCCCTATCCTGAGCTAATGCTTTCCAATCATTCCCTGTATAATCTTCCGATTGAGGGTCTTTCCACTTTTCAGCGGTTGCCCTTTTACCAGTAGGCTGCTGGCCCTTCACATCCACATGTGTCAATCACAGAGGTAGATGATCAACAGCCAGTGTAGGTGTGACATGTGGTTAGCATGTCGAGTCCCCCAGCCGTTATAGCTGGTTCCTCAACCTGGAGCCGCTACTTATTGTAGCTACCCAATTTCCTCACGATGCTGGGTGGGCACCGGTCCCATACTGGCCGAAATACCATGAGAAAATTTCTTCCCCCATGGAGACTCGAACCAGCGCAAGTCCCGTAGCTCTGCGCCAAGGCTTCCTACCTTAACCGCTCGGCTACGGCGCGGGACCTGTATAATCTACTTCCCTCAAATCATAGTTAATGTTATTATCCCACCTCATTATTGGTCTATCAACTGGGCGTTTTCCCTCTGGCTTTCCTACAAGAAGCTTCCATGCAAGTCTTTTATTCCCCATACGTGCAACATGTCCTGCCCATCGCAGTCTACCGAACTTATCTGTTCTTATTATATCTGGCTTTTATAGTAATAATTAAATTGTTACTAATATTAGTAGGCCTATTAATAAAATCAGACTAACAAAAAATATTATAAATAATTCAAATAATTAATTACATTTTCAGATTCTAAATCGAATGCACGAGACATTTAACTCTCGATATTCGCGAGTTTTAACACGGCCGGGATCGAAGGATACTTATGACGTAGACGTACTGTAAAAACCCTGATTGTGAAACATAAAGCTGTTAGACCTGTGCCTTACATTTACGACAAAAAAAACTCAAGCCTGAAATAAAAGAATGTGAACACAAAGGCAATTTAAAGGCTGGAAATATCTCAGCAGTGAAAAGGTTAAAAATGCTCTTCAACAATTATTTAATTCACACAAGAGGTAGCGGAAATTTGTTCCAACTGACATCTAGCGGCTAACATAACAGTTAAGCAATTTTTTTTTTTGCAATTTATCGGCCCTTTTTACAAACACAGATTTGAATTGAGGTGCAAATGATTTTAATTGTTGAAGAGCGTCGTTAAATAATTGTTGAAGAGCATCTTTAATCTTTTCACTGCTGAGATATTTCCAGCCTTTAAAACCCTCCTTGCTCAATGCAGGGAGAAATATGGAAAAGGTTTATTTAGGTTCCTAAGAGATGGCAGTATATGCCTGCTTAGTTTGAAAGCAATGCAATACGTATCATATAACTAGCAGGCGTTTGGAGTTGAGAATGGATATACACACCCATAACACGGCAAGCATTTTCTTTGCCAACGGATATACCCGTTCGTAGCAGTGTAAAGGTTAAATAATTGTTTCTTCGGAAATTATATGAAGTGTACAGGAAAAGAACGGGTAAGTTTGAGGTGTCATTAGATTCTCCATGAAAAGCACTATAATTTCGAAGTGTGAAATAATAAAATATACAATTCAGTCGTCAACAGGTTGATCTGTCTGATTCATCCGAGGCTTGGTTTGAGACTTGAAAGCAAATGTAATTTTTTTCGCACAATTTTAATATAATTGCAGAAAGGTACAATATGGAAATCAATACAAAGAAAACTAAAGTGATGGCCTTTTGTGGGAAATACCCTATACCTACCAAAGTTGTTTTGGATGATGAAATTTTAGAACGAATTTAATTATTTGGGTTATAATTTAACATTTCAAGATGAAGCTGATATATCAAAGAAAATCACAAATTTTACAAAAACAACGGGGATAATTAACAGTATAATGAAACCATCTTTGGTACAGAAGAACACAAGATTACGGCATTATAAGGTTCTCGCAAGACCAATATTAAGATATGGTAGTGAAGTATGGACAATACAAAGAAGAGATGAAAACAAATGAGATGCGATTTTTGCGCCGTACAGCAGGCTACACAAAGTGGGACCATAAAAGAAATGAGGAAATTCTGGAAGAGTTGGATGTAGAACACATTCTTCACCATATACAAAACTACCAGAACAATTGGAAAGCCCATCTTCAACGAATGCCGTCTCATAGAATTCCAAAAGCCATACTTCGCTACTGCCCTCAAGGCAAAAGATCGCTGGGACGTACAAAAAAAGCGCTGGATGGGAAATTCCTCTTTGAGACCATAACAGGCCACACGGCCTAATACTTGCATGGATGATGATGATGATGAAGACAATTCAGTCATGACCTCATTTGCCTCCAAAGTTTGTATATAGATAAGGAATTATGGATGTTGAAAAACTAAAGGTACGTTTTCTGGCTTTCAAGAAAAAAGTGACTTATTTAGTTATTTCCCTATACCCTTCATATGCTTTCTCATATTTTAAATATAGATTTGACAAAAGAGGGCCTAATCTGAGGCTGATAGTAACACTTTGTTTTAGTTGAACGAGAAGAAAACGCTGTATTCTGTAAACGAGATGTTCATCCCTGAACGAAATGTGTTTCTGCTGTCACGTGAGTAAAATTGACGATGTGCGTGTCTTCCCGCTACAAACACAATAATAGGATTTAGTTAGGTTAGGACGGGTCGAGTCTGCAAGAACGGATGTCCTGGCCTCCCCGGAGATTCACGGAGGGTGAGGAAAGTCTTCTCTAGTTTCAATAAGGCATTCCTTCGGAACTGTCTTTTCTTTTTTACAAGACATGAGTAATTTGACCTTGGCACAAGATGAAACCTTATACATGATAGAAGATTAGGCCCACCGCTGTGGTCTCGAGGTAGCGTGGTCACGCAGCGGGCCCAGGTTCGATCTCTGGTCGGGACGGTTTTTCTAGTTTGTACACGTCAAACGGACTTAAAATCTTTAATTGCTTACTATTCAATAGCACATATAGGGATTGGGGTGAGGTTTTTTATCGGGGTTCTTTCTCACCTGTAAGACAAATGTCAGGAAAACTTTAAGGCCCAAACGGTCCCCGAAACCATATGGCCATCGCAATCATCATCATTAGATACATCTTAGATTAAGCTTAGGATTAGGGACTCTCCTGGCGCACCATTATCTGACTAATCTTACAACTGATCTATCTGACAGACTACAGCGTGCTCATAATGCGTGCATTCGATTTATATTCAATCTCCGTCGTTATGACCACGTGTCTCCTTCATTTCAGGCCTTATCATGGCTACGCCTAAATGACAGAAGAACTTTACATTCACATACCTTACTATTCCAAATTCTGCACACATATTTACCAACTTATTTAACAACACGTTTTCAACATTTATCGGCTCATCACAATTTAGGAACAAGATCACAAGGCTCTTCTTTACTTTTGATACCACAACACAGGACCTGTCTGTACTCTGAATCTTACACAATATCTATGGCTAAAGCATGGAACTCACTTCCCAGTCATGTCAGGGACTGTCAATCGCTATCATTATTTAAATCCAAATTAACTGATATCTTAAGTTCGACACAATGAAAACATTAACTACATAACAACTATATAGAGCATTCTATTAATAATCATGTAGGAAGCTACATACTTTATTTTATATCATTTTAATTTTATTATATTCTATGTTTTTGTTAGCATTAGCTAGTATTAGATCCATCATCATTGTATTTTGTTTAGTCTGTATTTTAAAATCTTAAAATTGTAATATGTACGTAATTTTTTGTATAATTTTACTATTCGCTGGTTGAGTGGAAGAGAAGGCCTTATGGCCTTAACTCTGCCAGCTAAAATAAATCATTATTATTATTATTATTATTATTATTATTATTATCATTATCACCTATCATATCATCGGGACAACGTACCCCCGCCTTCCAGGCGCCCCAACCTCAGAAGTGGGTTACAAGTACGCCATGTCAGGAGGGAACTCCAGGAATGTCGAAAGACAAGCTGGGGCATGTGCACAAAAAAAAAATAGGCCCACTTATGCGGAAAACAGGCGTTAATGATACTTTTGAAATGTAATTTGTCTTTCAGTTTTATTGATCTATAAATTAGTTTATGTAAGCTATCTACATAACTAACAAACTATCTCACTCACTGGCACTATCGAACCTTAGGTTCATGGCCGCGCTAACATGAGCTCTCCATCCATACCTATCCTGAGCTAAGTTTTCCAATCATTCCCTATATATTCTATTTCTTCAACTTTTGGAAGATTCATGATGTGTTCCGTTGAGGTATTATTCAAAATTAAAATATAAAATTATGGAATATTCACCTGAAAGGTCCGTATTATTGAAATTTAAAATATAAAATTATGGTATATTCACCTGAGAGGTCCGTATTATTCAAAATTAAAATATAAAATTATGGAATATTCACCTGAAAGGTCCGTCTCCTCAACTTAATTGGTTATTTAACTGTGGCGCTTTCGGGACTTGCCAATTAAATAACCAATTAAGTTGAGGAGACGGACCTTTCAGGTGAATATTCCATAATTTTATATTTTAATCTACTTCTTTCAAATCATGGTTAATGTTATTCTCCCACATCATTCTTGGTCTACCAACTGGGCGTTTCCCTATGTTTTCCTACAAGAAGATTCCACGCACGTCTTTCATTCCCCATTCGTACCACATGTGCCCTCCATGGCGGTCTACGAGACTTAACTATTCTTATTATATCTGGCTTGTTATAATGACTATTTAACTCAGCCCCAAATTGGGTCAATGACCAATCACGTTACAATTATTTTTTATTTACAACCAATCACAGTCGTGTTTCGCCTAGAATTTACCAACTAAAGTTTATCATAATAAAAAAAGACCTCCTTTTCAACATTCTGAATAGGTCATAGCATTATTTTGCAGTGACAGACCCCTAAGAAGTACGGCTACCAGATTGTATATATATAGTGCATGAATGTCAACACATACCGCATGTGGGAGTTAATATAAAAACTTTGTAGCATTTGATTACACCATCAAAAAAAGAAACCACTGTTTGCACTTTCTTCAATGTATTTTTTCCCAGCAAAAATATAATTGTCATATTTACATTATAGGACATGAGAAATGAATTAATATACAGTTTGATGTGTTTCATTTTTTCTCCTCTAGAGTGCATTCTTACAATATTGCGTTCCTTTGGCAATAAATAATTTTATCTGGTTGCAGTGACGAACAAAAGAATCTAATGAAGCGTACCAATCGTTCCTCATTTGTTTTCAAACATCGCCGTTAACATTAAATATATAACTATTTTAAAATAGCTATATTTAAATAATGATTTGTGAGTAAACAGCTTAATTTTATTCGTTAAATAATCCTAACAAATGCCACTCTTGATTTCCAAATTCACTAGATAAATTCACTCCTCACTTCGTGAGTCGTGAATTTATTGATAATTTGGATATAACTCGTGGCATTAATTATGACTATATAGTTCACAGTTATGATTCTTTAATTTATTTTTCTGTTATTTTATATAGGCCGAAAAAAAAACTTTGTGAAGTTTTTCTCGCGAAATGTTAGTTTTGATTCTTTTAAATATTTGTGATTGAAATTGATCTGCCTCAAGTTATTTTCAAAATAAAAGTCATATGAAAACCCTAGCTCGTGATGAAGTGCGTCTTTCCAGATATTGTAACCTAGCAGATAACCAACCGCTTTAGGGATTTTTAATAAAAACCGGGAACATCACGCCACACACCATTCTCGACTTATTCTTCTCAAACGTGCTGAGTTAGTACAGTGGAATAGTGCACCAAAATGTTTCTCAACCTATGGTCAGCGAAAACAGGTCACAGATGTATGGAGAATAAATTAACTAACTAACTCACTGGCTCTATCGAACCCGTAGGTTCATGACCGCGCGGACATAAGTTCTCCATACATCCCTATCCTGAGCCAATGTTTTCCAATCATCCCCTGTATAATCTACTTTCTCAAATCATAGTTTATGTTATTCTCCCACCTCATTCTTGGTCTATCAACTGGGCGTTTTCCCTCTAGTTTTCCTACAAGAAGCTTCCATGCACGTCTTTCATTCCCCATTCGTGCTATATGTCCTGCCCATCGCAGTCTACGAGACTTAACTGTTCTTATTATATCTGGCTTCCTATAAAGACCATGTAATTCATTGTTATGTTTTCTTCTCCATTCACCTGTCTGTTTATCTCTCTTTGGTCCAAAAATTTTCCTCAGAACTTTATTCTCAAAAACCGTGGGGCCAGATCCAACTTAAGTCCCAGAGTTCTGCTCCAAGGCATCATACATTAAACGGCTCGGAAACGCGCGGAACGTACATAATTGACATATAAAATAAATATAGTTATAATAATAATAATAATAATAATAATAATAATATAACGTACTTTTAATATTAGAAGATCAGAAGGGATATATTAGATGATGTGAAGAATTTGAGTATTTGACAATAGACAAGAAAGTGACATTAATAACAGAATAAACAAAAGTAAAGCAATAACAACAATGTTAAATGGTGTCCTATGGAACAGACATATAACCAAATAAAAATCAATTACATATATATAATTCAATAGTGAGAAGTTCTGTCACATATGGAGCTGAAGTATGGAGATTCAATAAAAACTTATGTCGATGGAAAAGTATTTCTTGAGGAGAGCAGTAATATGTTCAAAATTGGAAAAAATAATGTCATACGAGAAAAAAATAATATTAAATATTCGGTAGTAAGTTGTATAAATCATGACATAACATTCCAAGTAGCAATTATTAATATGTTTTTCTCTTTCCAAATCGTAGTCCTTTTCCTAGCGATTGTAGTATTTTGATTCCGTCTTTGATCCAAGGCTTGAACCTTGGAACTGCGAGCAATGTATAAGATACACCTTCAAGTGGGTTGCTAGCTCGTTTTCATGGTGGGTTTATTTTTCAGGGTTTCATCCAATACGTCTTCCTCCGAGGAGTGATTTTGGAAATAAATAGGATGAAAATCCTACAAATTAGGAAGAAGAAGAAGAAGATAAATTATATAAGCTACTAGCTAATACCCGGCGTGCGTTGCTACGCCTAAATAAATGAAAATTAATGTGCTTTTATGTTTATTGAAGAAGTAAAAGGAAAAATAATTACACATTTATATTTTTAGATACCCCGTGTTGATTACCCGGCGTTGCCTTGGAATCTACTAATCTCGATCTTCTTGGCATAAATGAGCTAAAAGACAAAATCTGTTATTGTGAGTTAACCCTAAAAGAATACACGCCATGTACTACTATGCTTGCCCAGGAATCTACTTGTCTCGATCTTCTTGGTATCAATGAAAGACAAAAATGTTTATTGTGAGTTATCCATAAGAGATAAACATATGCTGTCGCAGACTTTTTTGTAGAGATTTTTGAGATATTAAATTCTGTGTACATTAATGTGTTGCATTTGTCATGGTTTAAACAGCATAATCCATTTAAACATCTAAAGAACTACATTTTTTCTCTTTTTCCACTACAAACGGTGATTTTTAAGGGTGTAGGAGTTGAATATAACAACTCTATTGTAGCCTATGTTCATCCCGGTAATCTCCTGAACATTTTGCAAAAAGCCCTATCACATTAGAATCAACGGTATGGCCGCACATAAAGTACGAACAAACAAACAAAGATACAATCAAACTTTCATTTTTATATATTAGATCCATCCATCCATAGTAATTCTGCCCGAAGGCAGGCCCTTCACTGCAATCATAGCATTTTCATGCAATGCTTGCAGCTTTACTAGGGAATTGTGTAGGTGTGGTAGCTTCCCGTTGCTTTCCACACCGGTGAAGGATGATGATGATAATGATAATGGTAAGGATGATAATGATAAGGATGATGGCCATATGATTTCGGGTACCGTTTGGGCCTTAAAGTTTTCCTGACATTTGTCTTACAGGTGAGGAAAAACCCCGATAAAAACCTCACCCAGAAAAATTGCCCCGACCGGGGATCGAACCCGGGCCCGCTGCGTGACAAGGCAGCACGCTACCTCGATACCAGAGCGGTGGACATATATTAGATAAGCCGTTAAATTGGTATGGGCATGTACGACGAATGCAAGAAGAAAGGTTACCGAGAATAACATTGTAATGGCGTACACCTGGAAAAAGAAAGACAAGGAAATCCTCGAAATTCGTGGATGCAACAAATAAGAATTGGAATGAGAACAAGAGGTCTGAAAGGCATGGAGCTGAAGGATAGGGTCGAGTGGAGAATAAAAATGGAACTTCAAGCATAGAAAGACGTGTAACATTGAACATATCTAAATATATGAAATTAATGTTTGTTTGTTTGTTCGTACTTTATGCGCGTCTATACCGTTGATCCGATTGTGATGGGGCTTTTTGCAAAATGTTCAGGAGATTCCCGGGATGAACATAGGCTATAAGAGAGTTGTGATACTCAACTCCTACATCCTTAAAAATCGCCCTTTGTAGTGGAAAACGTGAAAAAAGGTAGCTCTTTGGACGCTTAAATTGCTTACGCTGCCTAAACCATAACAAATACACAAAATTAATGTACACAGAATTGAATATCTCAAATAGCTCTACAAAAAGAGTTCGCGACAGCATATGTTTATCTCTTACGGATAACTCACAATAACCATTTTTGACTTTCATTGATGCCAAGAAGATCGAGACAAGTACGTAGATTCCTGTGCAAGCATAGCAGCACATGGCGGGTATTCTTTTACGGATAACTCACAATAACAAATTTTGTCTTTTAGCTCATTTATGCCAAGAAGATCGAGATAAGTAGATTTCCGGGCAACACCGGGTAATCAGCACGGGAAATCATAAAATAATTGCGATATACATTTATAACTATTTTTCATTTTACTTATTCAACTAATCATTAGAAGTACATTGTTTTTTGTCTTTCAGCTCATTTATGCCAAGAAGATCGGGATGAGTAGATTCCCGGACAACGCCGGGTAAACAGCACGGGGTATCTAAAAATAATTACGATATAAAATTTTCATTTCACTTATTTAACTAAACATAAAACACGTTAATTTTCGTATTTCAGCTCATTTATGCCAAGAAGATCGGGATAAGTAGATTCCCGGGCAATGCCGGATAATCAGCGCAGGGTATCTAAAAATATAAATTTATAATTATTTTACGTTTTACTTATTTAAACATAAAACACATTAATTTTCATTTATTTAGCCGTAGCAGCGAACGCCGTGTATTAGTTAGTCCTAAATAAATAACGTATTTTTAGAAATTAGTAAGCAGACTTACTCCCTATATTGATGACATTCTAGGAGATCATCAATGTGCATTTAGAAGAAACAGGTCTACAACAGATCAGATTTTTAGTATAAGGCAGATTTTAGAAATGAAATGGGAATATAATGGTATTGCACATCAACTATATGTAGACTTCAAAAAAACATATGATTCAATTAAGAGGGAGAAGTTATATAGTATCCTGCTGGAGTTCGGAATTCCTAAAAAGTTAGTTAGACTTATACGAATGTGTCTAAATGGCTCAAAGAGTAAGGTGCGTGAAGGCAAACAGTTTTCAGACACTATTGTAATCCACAATGGGTTGAAGCAAAGAGATGCACTATCTCCTCTACTATTTAATTTTGTATTAGAGTATGCCATCAAATCTTTAGAGGATGAAGAAGTCTTACAACTCAATGGTACTAATAAGCAGTTAGTTTATGCTGATGATGTAGTACTACTAGGGCGATAGCGAGAAGGTACTAAGGGCCAACACACACACACACTACTGAGTAACACTAAGAAATTGGGACTGAAAGTAAATATCAATAAAACTAAATATATGGTCACACGTAGAAATACATTATATAATGGAAATGGACAGCTAATGACAAATGAGGGAAATTTTTAGGAAGTGGCTGAATTCAAATACCTAGGAACAATAATCACAAATAGGAATGAGATGCACAAAGAAATTAAACATAGGCTCAATTCTGGAAATGCGTGCTATTATGCATTGCAGAGACTTTTGATGTCCCAACTCCTTTAAAAAAACGTTAAACTGAAAATATATAAAACTATTATTCTACCAGTTATATTATATGGGTGCGAAACATGGACTCTTACTTTAAGGGAGGAAAGGAGATTACGAGTATTTGAGAATAAAGTACTTAGGAAAATTTTTGGACCAAAGAGAGATGAACAGACAGGTGAATGGAGAAGACTACATAACAATGAACTACATGGTCTTTATAGGAAGCCAGATATAATAAGAACAGTTAAGTCTCGTAGACTGCGATGGGCAGGACATGTTTTGCACGTATGGGGAATGAAAGACGTGCATGGAAGCTTCTTGTAGGAAAACCAGAGGGAAAACGCCCAGTTGGTAGACCAAGAATGAGGTGGGAGAACAACATTAACTATGATTTGAGGGAAGTAGATTATACAGGGAATCATTGGAAAGCATTAGCTCAGGATAGGGATGTATGGAGAGCTTATGTCCGCGCCGCGGCCATGAACCTACGGGTTCGATAGTGCCAGTGAGTAAGTAAGTAAGTAAATTTTTAAAAGTTGTTGCTGAGTGTTTTCTAATTAGGCTTGGTTTAAAATGAAGTTGATGACGTACTTGCAGCTTTCATTCAAAATAGGCAACTATTCCAGAAAGGAAAAGTTGAAAGAAATGCGAAGAAAATAAAAGTTTTCCATCGCGTGACTGGATGAAATGAGATGTGCACGCGGGGAAGAAAGTATGAGGGAACGAGTAGGAAGAAAGCATCAAGCACATAGAGGAATGGTAGTATAATGAGAAGGGGGTAGTAGCAGATTAAAACGGTTTTCATGCAGGGGCGGATTTGGGAATGAAGGGCTGGGAACAGGTGCAAGGCGCGACTATAATGCACGAAATAAACTCCCCACCACACCCTCCCAAAATCCTACTGCATTACCAATCTTCTAGACGCATTTTGTTGTTCATGTCTTCCATTGAACTAAAACCAATGTAGCCTTTAATCCAACAATGATTTCCTCTTATCAGGATTATCGCAACTCCTAATAGCATCTCAACTATTTAGTAAAGGGTTTCTTAAAGGTTGGTACTTACTTTTCTACCCCATCGTCTGAATTTGTGTCATTTATCTAATGAATACAATAACAGTGTTGCATTGTTAAGAAGTTCATACCACTATTTTACACAGATATAAACTCCTGGCGCGACAGGCCTACTAGGCCCTTAGCCTACCAGCCGACTGCTGGCCTCACATCCACATGTATCAATCACAGAGGTAGATGGTAATCAGCCAGTTTAGGGGTGACATGTGGTCAGCATGTCGAGTCCCCAGCCGTTATAGCTGGTTTTTTTCAACCTGGAGCCGCTACTTATTCTAGCTACCCAAATGCATCACGATGCTGGGTGGGCACCGGTCCCATACTGGCCGAAATACTATGAGAAAATGTCTTCCCCCATGGAGACTCGAACCAGCGCAAGTCCCGTAGCTCTGCGCCAAGGCTTCCTGCCTTAACCACTCGGCTACGGGACAGATAAAGTGATCCCACTACAGGCCTCAGGAGGCCCTTGGGGTAGTAGGAGGTTAAGGCTCCCACTTTTTCTTGACAATCGGCACTTGATGTCAGCCGGGTTGTCAGCCCAGCATGACGGCCGCCTTTACCCCAGAACAAGCATCTGGTACTCATTTCAGTTAGAGGCTGAGTCGACCCCAGGGCCATAGTGCCGCCAGAAGGTTTGGATCAGTTTAAAAATCCTGACCCCACCGGGACTCGAACCCTCGACCTTCCGGCTTGTAGCGCAGTGCCTTAACCACTACGCTACGGCGTGCTATTGTTAATAGTCCACCCCTGTGGTGTCTAGGTGCCGTGCTGCCTTCTCACGCAGCGGGACCGCGTTCGATCCCCGCTCGAGACAAATTTCCTGGGTGATTTTATGTTCCGGTTTTTTTCCTCGCCTGTAAGACAAATGTCAGAAACTTTAAGACACAAACCGCCCTCGAACATAAACTGGCCATCATTATCATAAGTAATGCCACGAGTTATTTTCAAATTATCGATAAATTCACGACTCACGAAGTGAGGAGTGAATTTATATAGAGAATTTGGAAATCAAGAGTGGCATTTGTTAGGGCTATTTAACGAGTAAAATTAAGCTGTTTACTCACAAATCATTATTTAACTATAGTTAATTTTAAATATTTATATATTTAATGTAAACGGCGATGTTTGAAAACAAATGAGAAAGATTGGTACGCTTCATTTGCTTCGTTTGTTCATCACTGCAACCAGATCATATTATTTATTGCCAAAGGATCGCAATGTTGTAAGAATGCACCCTAGTGGAGAAATTTATAATCAACGTTATAGGTATTAATTAATTTCTGTTGTCCTATTGTAAATATGTCAATTACATTTTTTGGAACGTAATTTCCTGGAAAATAATTCGTTTAAGAAAGTGCAAACAGTGTTTTTTTTGTGGTATAATCAATTGTTACAAATTTTTTATATTATCTCTCGTATGCGCTGTCTGTTGACATTCATGCACTATATATACAATCTGGTAGCCGTATTTCTTGGAGAGTCAGTCACTGCAAAATAATTCTTTGACCTATTCAGAATGTTAAAAAGGAGGTGCTTTCTTTATTATGATAAACTTTAATTGGTAAATTCTAGGCGGAACACGACTGTGATTGGTTGTAAGTAAAAAATCATTGATATGTGATTGGTCATTGACTCCCATTTGCGACATGAGTTAAAGTCATCATTAACATATTCATTAAGTTTAGGATTAAGGCCTCTCCTGGCGCATCATTATCATCATCACCCATCATATATCATCGGGACAGCATAAGTCCGCCTTCCAGGCGCCCTACTTCAGAAATCGGTTACAATAATGCCATGACAGGAGAGATTACCAGAATGTGCAAAATGATAATATGGTAGAATTAAATAAAAAAAAAGGGTAGTAAGGGTAGTGACGTGTGTATAACCTCGCCTACCCAATTCTCATCCTCACCTTCTCGTGGTACAACCCGTTTTCACAAACGAGGCTATGAGGACCGAGTCACGGCGGTATAACCGTTCCATCAGGTATTGAGTAAATGCGGTATCCTAATGTCTGTCCAAGACTAAAAGGTAGCAGCCGTCGGGCCAGTAACCTGTCCTAAGGAACTTCAAAATTACTTTCAAGTCTCAACACGAAAATTCAAGACTGAAAGTGTATAAAACACTGGCTCTTCCAACTCTTTTGTATGGTAGCGAAGTATGGACGTTGAAACAGAAGGATATACAGAGACTTAGATCTGCTGAAATGAGATATCTTCGGAGGACTGCAGGATGCACACTACTAGATCACAAAAAAAAAATGAAGACATCTTAGAAGAATTACACATGGAATCTTTAGAAAACAAAATTTCTGATTATAAGTCAAGATGGATGCAACATGTTCATCGAATGGAAGATCACAGAATACCCAAACTAATGTTAAGATATCAACCTGCAGGAAGAAGAAGACCAGGACGTCCACTCAATAGACTTCTGGATGGTGTTTCTCTTGAGGCCGAAACAGGTCAACAAATGACCTAAATTCGTGAATGTACTATGATGATGATAATAAATAAAAAAAACTATTGTTAACTTCAGGAATTTTTACTGCGTAATGTCCTCCAGTTTTGATACATTGGTGTTTGTCTAGCGAACGAACAGCTCTTTGTCATGTTTCAAAAGACATCTTGTTGTTGTAGGTCTGATATATTGAAAATATGACTGTGTAAGATAAAGAAATGGGAGAGCACACACTACGAATGTAGTTTGTTTTATATATCTGAATAAATTGCTAGACTGCCGACAAGATGTGGTTTATCAATTCCCTACCTTCCTCTCTGATGATCCGAGTTCGATTCCCGGCGAAGAATAGATTTTAAACATGTTCATTGGGTTTTGTGGTTTAATTTGTTGTACTGGAATCCTTCTAAACACAGATCTTAAAACACAATAAAAAGGTATTTACCGCCATTTTATTACTGATTGGTGTCACAGTCTTCTGTAGCCGCGATAAGGTTTGTGGCCAAGTGTGCACTGGCAACCAAAACGTTTCAAGCTCTATACATCGATTTCTGCGAACTGAATTATAATTTGTTTTAATAACAAGTGAATCAATTATTTCGAATAAATAAATAAATTATATTTTAATTAAACATACTGGCGACCGAATTTTAATAGGCAACTCGGCAAAAATGTATTCAGTAATTCAAAATTTTATGAAAAAATTGATTTTGTTCATACACTCGATGAACGTAGTAAATCTTGCAGCCGGGTCTTGGACTAAAACAATTAATCAATACTTCAAAAAAGCTGTCAAATGTCATTTGATTTAACAGATTGAAATTAATAGAGGGAGGTTGCGCTAAAATTAGGAGTGGTGGATATGGAAGGGCGTAGCCAAGGATCCAAATTACTGCACGTTTGAGATCGTTGCACTTTAACAAACAAAATTCCCGCTTATTATACAGGCTGTGACTTCGTGATTGTCATCTTTTCAGCTTCTGCGGACGTGACGGATTGTTAAAGGGTATATTTTCTAGATTTATAAGTTAACTGTTCACTATAACATACGGTAGTATTTAATCATAAGTTATTCTTTATTTAATTTGTAATTTAATATCATTATGGAAGATTATCGGATCGTTGTGAAAAAACAAAGGGCAATAAGATTTCATTTTTCGTGAATAGGGACTTTTTTGTAGAGTTTTTGAGATATTCATTTCTGTATACACTAATTTTGAGTATTTGTTATAGTTTAGGCAGCGAAAGCCATTTAAGGGTAAAAAAAGGGACTTTTCACGTTTTTCACTGCAAAGGGTATTTTTTAAGGGTGTAGTAGTTGAGTATCTCAACACTCTTTATAGCCTATGTTCATCCCGGGAATCTCCTGAACATTTTAAAAAAAAAACCCATCACAATCGGATCAATGGTATGGCCGCGCATCAAGTATGAAGAAACAAACAAACATTCATTTTTACATATATTATTTTGTGCTAAAATGGAGTATCTAATTGTACAAAAAAAATTATAAAGGAAGAATTTGTTCATTTCATGTTCCCTTTATACTGTGTGAAATCAAGTTCATTATGAAACAACCAGTAATAGAATTCTGTAGAATTTTTTTTCTGATAGGCCTAATACCACACATTAGAAAAGTCCATAAGAAACTTAATTTTTATTTAGCTGAGGAGATAGTACTTAATATCCGCGCATTTATAAATTATCTCCATTGTTTATAGATTTTCTCCATCTTGTCCCATCTTCCCATATTGTTAAATAACGCGTTGATGATGGTCACATGAATATGCAAAAACATGCTTGTGTTTTAAGATCGTTTCCATTAAATCCTGTTTGCTGCCTTTTTTTGGGTACGATTTTATTAATATTTTCGTTCTCAGGCCTGTACGCATACGGAAAATAAATATATTATTTATCATTATTACTAAGCTATTCAAAATTCCATATAAATTCAGGATTGAGGAAAACGACCGAAGAGCTTTTACGATTCACTTATAGGCCATACTACATACTTTATGTCTAATCTCAAATTTCGCTTTCGAAATAGACTTTTTTTAATTACTTATCATGTTTATTGGTTTATTAATTTAATTTTTTTTGGCTTTTTATTGTAGGCCTATTTTACGCAAATTTTAAAATTGTTTTAAAAAAATTCATGGCACAACTCTTAATGATATAAAGTTAGAAAGATGCTCTATTGGGACGACGCGGTCCTAGGTTCGATCCTGGTCATGGGTATTTTAATAACGTCGTTAATTTTCATAATGCCAACACGTTATCAGGCTTTGTTAAATAAATAAATTTGCTATATATAGGGAAATACATTAATTGAAATAATCATTATCAATTGCAGGCATGGATTAGGCCATTGGCCTGTTCCGCTTCAGGATGGAAATTGATCCATCCATCTCTTCTTAGGTTTTCCTGGGTCTCTTCGTCCTGTGGGTCAGTAGTTCAATAGCTGCAGAGGTAGTCTATTGTTTGGCATTCTAAGAAGGTGTTCATGCCAATTATTTTGATATTTTTGAATGATTTCAGTTATAGCTGGTGTGTTGAGAGCTTTGCGGATATCTTCATTATGCATGTGGTCATAAAGCGTATAACCCGCTAAAGGTCTTAATAACTTCATTTCTGCAGCTACTATCCTATTTAATTTACTTGTAGTAAGAGTCCAGGTTTTAGAACCATAAAGTAGAGTTGGAAGAGCCATTGTTTTATAAAAATTTAGAATTGTATCTAGGCGTACTTTTTGGAAAAGAATGCTTTTTATTGAAATAATAATAATAATAATATTAATGCTTTATTTTAGCTGGCATATATAGAACATTAATAACGATTGTAACATCTCATTACTTCCTTTACGAAGCACATGGCATAACAAGATTGTTTATTTCCACAAACTAATGCAAAACGCGTCTGATTAATTTAAATTAGGTCTAGTTAATATCTAACTTCAATATACAAGTAAGTCCTGGGGTATTGCATCGCTTCATACAGACTGTTTGCAGCAGTGACGGTTGTGATCTAATGGAGCGAACATCTGATTCCCATGCATGAGGTCGCGTTTTCGATCCCGCTGTAATTTCTCCCTCTCTCTCTCTCTCTCTCTCTCTCTCTCTCTCTCTTTCTCTCTCTCTCTCTCGTCCTTATTTCAATTAATTTTCTTTGTTTTCTTTATTTGTTTTGCTTTATTTTATTTACAGCGTTTACCGCACTATTTATTTGCGCGAAATTATTTTGCCGTGCAGGACACTCAACGAAATAAAACGGATTTTAGTTTCTCAAATCGTTGTGCACTTGTGAACCAAGTAGTAGTAGTAGTAGTAGGACATTATTAGACAAAAAGTAAGATATTTACAATATTATTTACAAATATGGGTCGCACGGGCAGTAAGCCGTACGTGCTGTTGACGTCCGTTACAATAAAGTAATAATTGGTACTAGTGTAAAGAAAAATAAACAAAAAAAAAGCAATAACATTACAATTACATAAAGAAAACACAATAATATTACAATTAAATAATAACACAATAGCATTATACACTAAAAAAACAATAACATTACAATTACATAAAGAAAACACAATAATATTACAATTAAATAATAATACAATAGCATTATACACTAATTAATTTATATATAATTATTAAGAATTAATGGCATTGCATTTTGATAACATATATTTATTCACGAATGAGTGTTGTTCTTATTTTCCGCGTTTTGTCCAGAAATTTACCCAAGTTTATTCAATTTTCTGGATTTACCAATAACTCGTAGCATGACAATCTTCCCCGATTTGAATTTAGAAATCTTTCCGGTAATAACTGACGTCTCCAATATTCTAAATCATTACATTTTCCTAATATATGTATCTCATTTTCAAATTTCCCGCACATTGGACATATTCGCATATCGTGATCGTCGCTAATTTTTAGAAATTTCCATGCCCCTAGTCTAAACCAAGCAAGCCCTGATCTCTCTTTAAATCCTAGGTTGAGTATATACGATTCTTTTCCCCAGACTGTTTGTAAACACAGTGAGCGTTTTCCTGTACATTCGGCGAAACTATATTGTTGGTTTATATCTAAGTAGCTCCTCCTTATTTTTCTCCACACGTTCTTGCGATTTCAGTCCCTTTTTCCCATATCCAGCCCATTCCAATCTTTTGGAGTTCTCTCCTAACCTCGTCTGCCCAAATTTAACATCTATGTTTTTAATTTGGTGGTCGTAACAAATTGTCTAACCATGTGAACCAAGTAGCTGACTTCTGATCATGAACAATGGCTTCGTTCTGGGACTTAAACATTATCTTCTTTCAAAGTCTGTACATAATTAGTGTTTGCAATACTTTTGTATTGTGTAGTAATTTTCTTACGACATGACAAATGTATTAAATAAAATTGTCTACTCTGTATTATTGTATATTACTTTTATTGTATTATAATTGAATTATTGTTACTACTATTATTATTATTATTATTATTCAGTAGTTATTACACCGCATATTGATTGCTTGTGTTGTAGGTGATTGAGGGTAATTCGAACACATACCTGGGCTCGAAGCGAGAATTGGACCCTCCAATATGGGCCAGCAGGATCAGATTCCTGCCATACAGCTATCACAGACGCACAGTATGCATGAGGGTGGAGATATATGGATGTTACTGGAACGGTATGTGCTATTGTATATCAAATTACTAATTATGCACTATGTGTGAATTGATTTCTGTCAGTCAGACATATTAGAGATGATGTACTGATAGATCTCGTGGCTCCTCAATCCTGCTATGGTAACCCCTAATTAACCCGTTTTTTTTCTCTTTTCATTCTCTAATTTGAATCATCAATCTAGGATGCAATATCTCATATGAAGAAGAAAAGGATGTAAATGCAAAAATATCTAAATGTTTAAGAATTTTAGGGTTAATAAATTATATCTTCAAGCCACAGTTAGTCCAAAAGCACTCAAGACTGAAAGTGTATAAAACACTGGCTCTTCCAAATCTTTTGTATGGTAGCGAAGTATGGACGTTGAAACAGAAGGATAAACAAAGACTTAGATCTGCTGAAATGAGATATCTTCGGAGGACTGCAGGATACACACTACTAGATCACAAAAAAAAAATGAAGACATCTTAGAAGAATTACACATGGGATCTTTAGAAAACAAAATTTCTGGTTATAAGTCAAGATGGATGCAACATGTTCATCGAATGGAAGATCACAGAATACCCAAACAAATGTTAAGATATCAACCTGCAGGAAGAAGAAGACCATGACGTCCACTCAAAAAGACTTCTGGATGGTGACAAATGGCCTAAATTCGTGAATGTACTATGATGATGATGATGATGATGATGATGATATCTACCACCATAGATTTGTGGTTTGTGCGTAAGCTTCATATTTAATACATAAATAAATTCTTCTTCTTCTTTAACATAATTTGTAGGATTTTCATCCTGTTTATTTCCAAAATCCTCCTCGGAGGAAGACGTATTGGATGTGCATTCACTGTCTATCCATCTCTTGGCTGGTCTTCCTCTTGTTCTTCTCCCGTCCATTGGTCTATCTTCTTTTTGCAAGTCGGTTTTCTTCCATTCTTTCTATATGACCCTTCCAACATTTTCATTTATGTATAATACATTTGGTTATGTCTTTAATATGACATTTGCCCCTAATTTCTGTGTTGTGTATTTTATCAATAATGTTTTCCCTTGAATAGTTCCTAAGATTTTCATTTCACATGTGCTTATTTTTGTATATGTTGTAGCAGCCCTAGTTTCTGCTGCATATACGATAACTGGTCGAACTATCGTTTTGTATATGCGGGTTTTGCTTTCTATTGACATATGTTCCTTGCGCCAAATAACACTTTCATATAAATGTACATGAACTGTAAACACAATATTAATATTGCATTTTTTGTGCCCTACTTACTGTACGTGGCCGAGGAAAGAATATTCGATAAACCACATCAAATCACTAAAGTTTGACGAAAATTAATGCGATTAGGCTAGTAAAATATCTAGGATGTGACATTCCATACAGTATAGAAGATATTTTACAAATAAATTAAACAGATTCCGACATATCTCGGGAATAATTAAAAACTAACCTTGAAAAGTAAGACAAGAAAAGAACCCGAATCTAATTCTATAAACCGATGGCCACAACAGCATTAACATATGACTATCAAACATGCGCGTTCAATCGATTTGAGAAAATAAACTTTCTCAGGAGGATGGAACAAGTATCACCCGACAATCGATGATTTACCAGTCCAGCGGAAGGAGAGATGTTGAACGACGAACAAGAAGAAGACGGGGAGGTGATTTAGGTCCTGAGTGAGCGGAACGGACCTGAAGGTTCAAACCAAGAAATAGAAGAAAGAAGAAGAAGAAGAACAGAAGAGGAAGAAGAAGAAGAAGAAAATTAAGCTGTATACTCACCAATCATTTTTTAACTATAGTTATTCTAAAATATTATATATTTAATGTAAACGGCGATGTTTGAAAACAAATGAGAAACGGTTGGTACGCTCCATTTGCTCTTTTGTTCATCACTGCAACCAGAATGATAATATTATTTATTGCCAAAAGGTCGCAATCGCAATGTTCTCGACTCTAGTGGAGAAATTCATAACCAACGTTATAGGTATTAATTAAATTCTGATGTCCTATGATGTAAATATGTCAATTATATCTTTCTGCGTTATTTCCTGGAAATAATTCGAGAAGAAGAAGAACAAGAAGAAGAGGAATAAAAAAGAAGAAGAGGAGGAAGAAGAAGAAGAAGAAAATTAAGCTGTATACTCACCAATCATTTTTTAACTATAGTTATTCTAAAATATTTATATATTTAATGTAAACGGCGATGTTTGAAAACAATGAGAAACGGTTGGTACGCTCCATTTGCTCTTTTGTTCATCACTGCAACCAGATGATAATATTATTTATTGCCAAAAGATCGCAATCGCAGTGTTGTAAGAATGCACCCTAGTGCAGAAATTCATAACCAACGTTATAGGTATTAATTAATTTCTGATGTCCTATGATGTAAATATGTCAATTATATATTTATGTGTTATCTCCTGGAAAATAATTCGTTTAAGAAAGTGCAAACAGTGATTTATTTTTTGTGGTATAATCAGTTGTTACAAATGTTTTTATATTATCTCTCGTATGTGCTTTCTGCTGACATTCATGCACTATATATACAATCTGGTAGCCGTATTTCTTGGAGAGTCAGTCACTGCAAAATAATGCTACGACCTATTCAGAATGTTAAAAAGGAGGTGCTTTCCTTATTATGATAAACGTTAGTTGGTAAATTCTAGGCGAAACATGACTGTGATTGGTTGTAAATAAAAAATCATTGAAATGTGATTGGTCATTGACTCCCATTGGGTCCATGAGTTAAATAGTCCACATGATTTCATTCATATACCCAGCCACTCTCGCTGCTTTATTAGCTTGATGTGTGATTTCATTGTTAAGGCAAGATGCCTTGGCGCAGAGCTGGCTCGAGTCCCCATGGGTGAGGAATTTTCTCATGGAATTTCGGCCAATATGGGACCGGTGACCACCCAGCATCGTGAGGCATTTGTGTAGCTACAATAAGTAGCGACTCCAGGTTGAGAAGACCAGCTATAACTGCTGGGGGACCAGACATGCTGACCACATGTCACCCATACACTAACTTATGATCGTATACCTCTGTGATTAACACATGTGAACGTGAGGCCAGCAGCCGGTTGGTAGGCCAAGGGCCTTCTAGATCTGTCGCGCTTGCAGTGGAGTGGAGTGGAGTGGAGTGTGGTGAGTTCATTGCGTAACAATCTCCAGGTAGATATCTTCTTCTTCTGCCTTCCAAGTATTAGGCCAAGGCTTGTTACGATCCTATAGAACATTTTCCCTCCAGCGTTTCATAGGACGGCCCAGTGATCTTCGTCCTCTTGGTATATAATTATAAACAGCTTTGGGGATCCGATTTGAAATCATTCTTTCTAGATGGTGTTTCCAATTTAGTTGGCACTGTTTAATATATTCCAAAATTGGCGTAGTCTTCAATTCTTTTAAGATATCGGTGTTCCTTTTCCGATCCCATCTGGTTTCATCCGAGAGCTAGGGTGTCTTTCTTTCTTCCATTTCTTCTTTCCTTTATTTTCTTTTCTTCTCCACAAAAGCCTGACCAGAGGCTATAAGATGGCAGCCCCATCACTAGTCTTGCCTTCCTTTGGCCAGCAACGAATCGAAGAAACTATTATTATGCTTTCAAGTCTTATACGAGAATTTCATATTTCCTGTAATGGTAATATTTTCATCACAAACGCGATCAAACATATAGCCATATTTATGATTCACCTCGTATGAGTCTACAATTGTGATTTACACATGTGGACGTGAGACCAGCAGCCGGTTGGTAGGCCAAGGCCTTTCTAGATCTGTCGCGCTTGGAGTGAAGTGGAGTGTGGTGACTTCATTAGTTTCATCCACACCCCAATATTTGATTATCATAACCTGCTCATTTATTTTCTTTTCTATTTATAAAACATATCACGAGTATATCTGGTGCCCCACTTCCCGTTCTACATAGTACTAGAAATTCTGGATACGTAGATAATTCTCTGTCTATGGACTGAGAGAAGAGCTTGCATTCATACTCCAGATTTTACATTTCTAAACTTCTTTTTTTGTAATGGACTACGTACGCGTACTTCACTCCTATTGAGAATTTAAATCATTTGCGACGGAAAATCAATCAAACTATCACAAAGTCACTCCACAAATGTTGTTGAATACTTGAGAGGAGGTCACGGCTCTGCCGCGCCACTGGCTTCCACGTACTGATATTGTTTAAATCTGACACAAAATGCAGGAGTTTCTAAACCAAACAACATTTCCCCCCCCATTAAACTATGTTACTTTTAAAGATGTAATAAATTATTGTATTAAATATTATAAACCGAAATAAATATTTATTTTTTATCAGTGTTGCTAAGTAACAATTAATACATCGACAAAGTGTTATAATATTATTTTATTTTATCATCATTATCATCTTCAGGGATTAAGCCTGTTGGCTCGTTTCGGTTTCATGAAAGCTAGAATTGTTAAAATTGTTCAGGCCATCTTCTGTGTGGGCGAACAACATTTCTCCTTCCGTGCGGTTTATAATTTAGCAATATTTTTGGAAATATTCCTTCTGGCATTCTATCAATATGTTCTTTCCAGTCGTTCCTATATTTAATTATTCGGTCTGTAAGTTTGAAAATATTTAGTTCCTTTCTTATGTCTTCATTTCTTTTCTTATCCAGCAGAGTATATCCTGCTATATTTCTTAAAAATCACATCTCAGCTGCTTCCAATCTTTATTCTTGTCTTTTAGTGATTGTCCAACATTCTGGTCCATACATCAATAAAGGAACAGCCATTACTTTATAAAATTTAATTTTTGTTTCTTTTCTTTTGTGTTTAAGGGTTCTTTTAATAGTGCCACACATTATATTAAATTTATTTATTTTGTCATTAATATCTTCAATTTTAACATATGATAAATTGAAACCTAGATATTTAAAACTGTTCACCTGCTCTAAAATTTTATTATCAATTACTATTTTTGCTCTTAAGGTATCATTTCCTTTAAATGTTAAAATTTTAGTTTTATTCTTTGAAATTTTAAATTGAAATTACACTTATTTTTTCCAAATTAAAAATAGCTCTTCTGAACTGGAAATTACTACTTTAACAAAATAAAATTTTATTGAAAATCACTGAACGTAGAGAAATCATCATATATATACAGAGTGCTCAAATTAAGTACACACTTTTTGAAACGTTATTTCTCAGCAACGAAATTAGACAGAAGTACGATTTCGGTGTTAAGCTCGTATATATTCACAGTGTCCATCTTCTGCTAGAGTACACTCCCAACAACGACGTCGAACTGAGCGACGTACCGTCAGGATTGTTACTAGTGAAATATCATTGATGACGTGTTCGATCCGACCACTCAGTTCCTACAGTGTTTCTGGTTTTGTGGCGTACACCGTGTTCTATAAGCTACCCCAAAAGTAGAGATCAAGAGGGGTTAAACCGGCAAATCGAGGTGGGAACTCTATAGCACTTTTTCTTCGTCCTATCCATCTCTGATTGAATGTGCGAACGATACAATTTCTTACATCGATATAAAAGTGAGGTGGAGCTCCTTCTTGTTGGAAGCAAACCTGATTTTCATTCTCAAAGAGCTCATTAAGATTAGGAGTCATGACTTGCAACATTTCCACGTAAGTCTGACTCGTGACAGTCTCTTCGAAGAAGTACGACCTAATTAATCCTCTGGAAGACAGACCACACCATACTGCTACTCCTGGAAGATTAACGGTATTTTCTTCAACGATGTTTGGGTTTTCATTAGACCAGTACACTCAATTATGAGGACTGATTCTGCCATTAAGTTTAAATGTGGCTTCATCTGACCAAACAATTGAGTCCTGAAAAATATAATTTTTTTCGTCACACTTGTGCAGGAATCAGTCACAAAATTGCAGTCTCCTAACTGGGTTGTGGACAAGTCTCGGAATGTACGGGTTCCATTTTCAAGCTAGCAAAATCGATGAATTCTGGATTTCGCGATACCAATCTAACTAGAACATTGCCTCTATGACTTCTTAGGGGATCGTGCAAAAACCTTCATGACTGCATCAGCACTCTTATCAGTGGAACTTCTCTTTCTTCCGCATCGACCTTTCAATACATTTTGCACCATTCCATCGACTTTCGACTTGTCTCGGATTCTTGTTATTGTTAACTTTGTTAACTTGTTGGTGTACCAAATTCAACCTTCCAACATCTTTGAACTTCAACAATACTCTCCTCTTTCCAAAAACACTTCAGTAAACCACTTAATTCATCGAATGATAATTTCACTGCCATGTTTGTTTATAAACACATGAAGAACCATGAACGTGTTTCTATGCTTTTTCAGTGCCTTTTGGATAATATACAACAAAAATTGTATTTTTGTCTCATTTCTTCTTCTTCTTCGGCTTTCCCCCATTTATAGGTTTGCCGTCTTCAGTTTCCATTTATCTCTATCATTCCAATCTCCTTCTTCCAAATTCCTGTCTCCCATTATAGTTCTGACGTAGGTTTTCCATTTCCATCTTGGTCTGTCACGTTTATTTCTTCCAGGGGGTGACCATTGGTATATTTTTTTGGCCATCTTTCATTTTCCATTCTTTGTACATGGCCATACCATTTAAGCGATTGATTTTCAATCCTCTTTACAACCGATGTGGTGACATTCATTTCTCTCCAAAGGAATTTATTTCTTATTTTATCCTGTCTTGTTTTTGGTATGCTTCTAAAATAATCAAATTCAACTGTTCTAATTATATTTTTTTGTACTTCCGTCAAAGACCAAGTTTCACTTCCATATGACAAAATATTCTGTATTATGCTTTTATAAATTTTCATTTTAGTTTCCTTTGTAATATTTTTTGTTCCAAATTATTCCATGTAATGTCTACGTTGCATTTTTTGCCATTGCAATTTTAGTCTGTACATCTCTCTCTCCAACGATATTACATAAAAAAAAACTTTTTTTTATTTTCCCTGCTTCAAGTATGAGGTCATCCATATGCTTTCCCAAACACATATTCTGTTTTCTGTAAATTTACATTCAGTCCCCATTTTTTATATTCTTTCCATTAGTTTATTTATTATGTATTTCATATCATCGTCATCCCCTGCAAAATTATTTGATCATCTGCAAACAACAATGAATGCAGTACTTTCCTCCTATAGGAATACCCATTTCAGACATTTTTTATACCACAAGTTAAGAGCCTGGTATAAATAGATGTTAAAAAGAATTGGTGACAAACTGCATCCCTGCTTAAGGCCTTTGTTCACTGTGAATTCCTCTGTTAAATTATTCTGTTTTTTACTTTAGCTTTTATATTACCATAGATCCTCCTAACAATATTAATCCTTGTATCACTTTTATACATATTTCTCATTGCCGTCCATAACAATTGTCGAGGTACAGTATCGTATGCCCTCTCTAAATCAATAAAGGCCATATGTAGTTTTTTTATTTTTTGCTAGGATTTCTTTTGTAATTGTCTAATACAGAAAATATTATCAATACATGTCTCACTTCTCTGTTGAGAAATAACGTTTCAAGGGTGTATGCATCGATTTGAGACACTCTGTATTATACAAGAGTATCTATATTAACTGTATACTCTCTGGGCCGTGTTCTAAACTTGCCCATTTGGTCATATTGATCATTCATTTGAGTGCATATTTTAGCGATTTGCAGTCTGTTCGATAGGCCTATGCATCTAAATAGATTATAAATGTAACAAAATTAGAGGTTAATAAACCGAATATATTCCACTGGTACTATTTAAATATTGATGGGTCACTGCTATTTGATAGATGCGATGAAGCTTGTAATGCATTTCTGGTCCAGTGGCTCGGATTGTCAACAAGTAGGAGGATGATGTTATTATTCCCTTATTTTGAATTACAAACAAGATAAACATCAAAATTCTATTCAGGTTCTATCAAAATAAAGTAAGTTATTCCAGGCTTTTGAAAAGCGTATTCAAATCCTGTACAAGAGTTTTCAAGAGACTTCAAAGATATCTTAATCCTGTAGAGAAATGACTCGAATTGTAAAATATAAATGAAAGCTCCGGAAAGCGTTGTAATCTTATTTACGAAACGACGTCCAGAAGAACAATGAAATTATTCTCGGGGAAAAAAAGAGATAGAAAAAACATCTCTATTCGCTGTACTCTACGAAAGCATCATCAGTCCTCAGAGTATTTGTACCGCATTAAAAGCACACAATACAATTATTTTTTGAATGAGATAATAATATTTTTAAATGCCTCTCTATTACACAACATCAAAACCTCATCGAGGCATCCTTTGATGAGAAGGTTTTATGAACCGGTTTACTTAGCTTCTTCTTCATCTTCTTCTTCACGGTTTAGCACTAGCTTGTTCCGGCTCGAAATTGCTGCTCTTTCCATATTTTTCTAGGTCTTCCCAAACTTCTTCCTCGTGGTGAATAGTTGTATGCTGCTTTGAATATTCTATTCTCAGTCATCCTTGTCAAGTGTTCTTTCCAGTTTGTTCTGTATTTCTCTATAGTTGTGTTTAATTCCTCTACTTTTAGTTGGTGTCTTATTTCTGTGTTGTGTTTTTTGTCTGTTCTTTGATATTCTGCTGTTGGTCTGAGGAATCTCATTTCAGCAGCTTATATTCTGGCAGATTGTTGTGTTGTCACTGTCCATGTTTCGGATCCATAAGTAATAATAGGCACTGCCATTGTCTTGTATAATTTCATTATAGAGTCTTTCCTGGCTTTATTTTTCAAAGTTCTTTTTAGTGTTCCTGTTATATAATTAAACTTATTTAGACAAAAAAAAACACCAGAATACGTTTTATATAACACTTTGGCTAGACCAGTGTTGACCTATGGTAGTGAAGCATGGACACTAAGAAAACAACATGAAAGCAGAAATGATATTCATGCGCAGAACAGCGGGTTACACCAGATGGGATCGGAAAAGGAACACCGATATCTTAAAAGAATTGAAGACTACGCCAATTTTGGAATATATTAAACAGTACCAACTAAATTGGAAACACCATCTTGAAAGAATGAGTTCAAATCGGATCCCCAAAGCTGTTTATAATTATATACCAAGAGGACGAAGATCACTGGGCCGTCCTATGAAACGCTGGAGGGAAAATTTTCTATAGGATCGTAACAGGCCTTGGCCTAATACTTGGAAGGAAGAAGAAGAAGAAGAAGTTTGTTATTTATATCTGTTTCCGCTGTGCATGATATTTCGCAACCTAGGAAGTTATATCTTACTACTTGTTCTATTGGTTTATTTTCTAATATTATCTTTGTCCGAACTGGATGCGCGCCCTTGAAGGTCATTGTTTTTTTTTATTTTTGTGAGGATATTTCCATGTTGTATTATTTTGATATTTCATTTAGTTTATATAACATTCTTTGTAGTTCGTTTGCTTAGCATAAGAGAAAATGATAGTGAGTTGTACTATTCATTATATAGTAAGCTGATAGGATTCTAGCTTGTCTACGTGATTATAGGCTTCCGGATGTTCCGCGCAGTAGCAGAGTGGTTTAGGCAAGGTACCTTGGCGCAGAGCTATCAGCCTCGCGCTGGTTGGAATGGAGTTTTAGCTAGTATGGGACCGGTGTCCACCCAGCAACATGAGAAATTTGGGTAGCTACAATAAGTAGTGGTTGCAGGTTGAGAAAACCACGTATAACGGCTAGGGGATCTGACACGCTGACCACAAATCACCCATACACTACCTGGATGATCATCTACCTCTGTAACACATGTGGATGTGAGGCCAGCAGTTGGATTGTAGGCAAAAGGCCATCTAGGCATTTCGCGCCGTAGAATTAAGACTTCCGGATAATTTTTCCCTTATTTTTATAGTATATATATATATATATATATATATATATATATATCTAGTAATAATGGAGAGTATAATACATATATAAGAAAAATAAGTGTTTGGATTGGATTCGCCTGGTAGTGTAATGGATATCACACTGAGGTACAGACACAGAGATCCGGTTCGAATCCAGTCCAGGCATTTATTTTTCTTATCATTCCATATTAAGCTTGCATTGTTCAATGTTAAACATTTAATTATAACATCTATAAAGCGTCACTGATATAAGGTAAAAATATTCTCTTTATTTGCTTACTTGATATAGTCAGCTGCTAGATGACGGTGAAGACGAGTTCTCGCGACATCTAGTAATAATGGAGAGTATAATACATATATAAGAAAAATAAGTGTTTGAATTGGATTCGCCTGGTAGTGTAATGGATATCACACTGAGGTACAGACTCAGAGATCCGGGTTCGAATCCCGTCCAGGCATTTATTTTGTTATCATTCCATATTAAGCTTGCATTGCTCAATGTTAAACATTTAATTATAACATCTATAAAGCGTCACTGATATAAGGTAAAAATATTCTCTTTATTTGCTTACTTGTATAGTCAGCTGCTAGATGACGGTGAAGACCGAGTTCTCGCGACATCTAGTAATAATGGAGAGTATAATACATATATAAGAAAAATAAGTGTTTGAATTGGATTCGCCTGGTAGTGTAATGGATTTCTCTCTGAGGTACAGACTCACAGATCCGGGTTCGAATCCCGTCCAGGCATTTATTTTTCTTATCATTCCATATATATATATATATATATATATATATATATATATATGTTTACAGGTTTAATCGTAGTTGCATATATTCTCACTTTCTACTATTAACTAACTTTAAGCTTAACTCAAGGTTGATTCATGATTTCCTTAAATTGATTTCAGGCACGTTTCCCTATAATCATTCATATTTTTAGAAGTTGTTCAATCAAACAAGGAGTGTGCTAAGTAATGAAAAATTAGAAACGAATGCGTATATAGTTGTAGATTTTTTTTTAGGAATATTCCAGAATACAGTGTTTCTCCTTCAACCTAAAGTGATTTGTCCTCAGAGGCTCCTGTCTAAAGCATCTTCTTCCCTCGAATCACTAGCTTCCGTACTTCTCCTCACTCCATCTATCGAACGTTCTACAGGCCTGCCTCTTTTACTTCTTGCATTACCTTTCCAATTAAGGATTTCAAGTAGGGAATCCCGAGTGTGAAGATCCTCAGGCTCCTAAAATAACCTTAAGTCTGGAAAAGGAAGTTTCTTAGCAAACTTTACCGACCTTCAACATCCAAGTAATACCTTAGTTGCCTACTAGATGTCTCACTGGGTCCATATACTGACCATATGTCACTCGTGGCATATGTAGGGAAATAAGCGTAACTAAAATATCTTTATAATATTGTAATGATACTGTGAAAAGAAAGATTAATGTCTTAACGACGAATCGAACCGTGGACCTCTAGTTCTCCGTACTAGTGTGGAGCCCACTACACCATTCTAGACTTGGCACAAACATTATACCCGTTCAAAGTATCTCTGCAGGCGGAAGAATCGGGAAGCTCTGTTTGTTGCTACACGTGACGTCATATAAGGCAGTGTACACTGTCAGCGTCCCACGTCCCATTCCCCTTTGCACTCATAGATAGCAGCGTCACGTGATCTATTCCTGCATAAACACGACTGCAGTGCCCTCCGTCAACAACTGCGCTTACTCCTTAAACGGGTAATAACAATTCTTTCCACATATACAAATCTATAATTCTCGTTTCGCCCGCTGCCAGGTAGGTGTCACTACCATCACCAACGGCCGGCTTCGTTTAGCGTATCTATATTTGAGAATGTTACACCACCACTTTTATAACGTCCGTCGCCGTGGCGTAGCCGGTAGAGTCCCTACCTTCCACTCCGGCGACCCGGGTTCGATTCCCGGCGTGGTAGGAGATTTTAAATCTCCACCTTGGGTCTGGGTGTGTGTCCTGTCTTGTGTTTTTATGTGTGAATAAGATAAAAAGGTTAACAAAGGCAAAACAAAAAATAATAACAGTGTAAACGAAAGAAAAACGAGAAAGAAAAAGAAAAAAAGCAGTAAACGATGTTGTTTAACATTTTCCAATACTGTTATTTGAACACAGTTCCAATAATGGCTCGTATTATAAAATTATTATGATAATGTGAAAAGAAAAATCAATGTCTGAACCAGGAATCGAACCGTGGACCTCTAGTTCTCCGTACTTGATTCCTGGTTCAGACAATTTTTATTTTCACAATATCATTATAATATTATAATATGATCCATTATTGGAACTGTATTAAAATAACAGTATTGGAAACTGTTAAAGAAATTATATTTGTCTAGAAATTCGTAAAAAAGGAGAGGCTATGGCTAAACTCAAATGGTCTTGATGCCAATAAGTAAGTAGATTCGAAAGAGAGGGATGTGCTTAATAACATAGTGAAAATGTAAAGGCACAGACGCCTATGCAGTTAGAAGATGCTTTGGAGCCAGATGGAATTTTGTAACAAAATCTTGCCGAACAGCACAACATTAAGACGAAATACATTATTCACGCACACATTCATACTAAACATGGCGTCTATGATAATTATGATGGCCACATGATGTTCGGGGACCGTTTGGGACTTAAAGTTTCCTGGCATTTGTCTTACAGGTGAGGAAAAATCCCAATCAAAATCCAGCACCCAGGAAACGTTATCCCGATCGAGATTGAACCCAGGCCCACTGCATACCTTGAGACCAAAGTGGTGGACTGGGTTTAATTGTAAAAAAAAATAATCGTCGTTTATTCTAATTTTTTATAGAAAACATTACTCGTCTATTATGTTTCATTTACACTGCTTTCTCGCTAGTAAATAATATATATATATATATATATATGGTATGATAAGAAAAATAAATGCCTGGACGTGATTCGAACCCGCATATCTGAGTCTGTACCTCAGCGTGATATCCATTACACTACCAGGCGAATCCAATTCAAACACTTATTTTTCTTATATATGTATTATACTCTCCATTATTACTAGATGTCGCGAGAACTCTATCTTCCCTGCCATCTAGTGTATATATATATATATATATATATATATATATATATATATATATATATATATATATATATATAGTGGAAAACAACGGGAAGCTTAACGAATCAAATATATAATATGTACAAGATATATAAAAAAACGAGAAAAAGATTATTAATAGCATAGTATAAATTTAAATAAATAAAGGTGCCAAGTGTGCGGCAACCCCTGATATCTTGAGGAAGAAAATTTCAGGAGCGGGCAGAGGCAACTGTTAAGGAAGTAGAATATATATATATATTTATAACATAGATAAAGCATCACTGCTATAAAGTAAAACTATTTTCTTTAATTTGCTTACTTGTTATAGTCAGCTACTAGGTGGCGGTGTAGACCGAGTTCTCGCGGCATCTAGTAAAAATAGAGAATATAATATATATATAAAAGATAAGTGTTTGAATTTGATTTGCCTAGTGGTGTAATGTAAAGCACGCTGGAGTACCAACCCAGAGCTCTGGGTTCAAATGATGTTCAAGCAATTCATTTTCTTATGTCATATATATATATATATATATATATATATATATATAGGCCTATGCTGTTATGTTATTATTTTTAAATTATATCGGTCCCCTCAGGGGTCCTCATCTAGGGGATATGTGGATGGCGACCACAAGGTGCCCAAGCTGTGCAAAACATTTCTTCCACTTGTGTTTTGCACTCTTTTAACTTTACTATCTAACCTCTCTTGGTTAACTCTTGTTTTTTTTACGCCGACGCTATTAGGGCATCCTAGGGCTAGGGAGTCTTTCCTTTCTTCCATTTCTTCTTTCCTTTATTTATTTTCTTCTCCAGAAAAGCCTGACCAGAGGCTATAAGATGGCAGCCCCATCACTGGTCTTACCTTCCTTTGGCCAGCAACCAATCGAAGGGACTATTATTATGCTTTCAAGTCTTATACGAGAATTTCCCTCAAACGCTGGAGGGAAAATTTTCTATAGGATCGTAACAGGCCTTGGCCTAATACTTGGAAGGAAGAAGAAGAAGAAGAAGAAAAATATATCGGTTGGTATTTGATCACTGAACATGTGGTTTGATTTAAATATGACAGGGCCAGTGTAATACGAAGCAAGTGTTGCTGTTGCGAGAGGTTTGACATATTGATGATACACCTCACAGCATAGAGCCCTCAGGGGCAGACATTTACCGGACTCCACGTTCTTTGTGAATCAACAGGAGAGTGGAGGTAGTTTATTCCGAATACAAAATAAACGTGTAGCACATTTTGATTGGCAGGATAAATATTATTCATTAATGTTATTACCATCGCATGGTGCATGTTTTATTACTTACTATTAGTAGTAAAACTATAGGATGTCTCTTAATTGTTGTTAAATTTTGCTTTCCGTTCTGGTCTTAGTATCCATCCATAGTAATTCTGCCCGAGGGCAGGTCCTTCACTGCAATTATAGGATTTTCATGCTATGCTTGCAGATTTACTAGGGAATTGTAGGTGTGGTAGCTTCTTGTTGCTTTCCACACTAGTGAAGGATGATCATGATGATGGCCATATGATTTCGGGGACCGTTTGGGCCTTAAAGTTTTCCTGACATTTGTCTTACAGGTGAGGAAAAACCCCGATAAAAACCTCACCCAGAAAAACTGCCCCGACCGGGGATCGAGCCCAGGCCCGCTGCGTGACAAGACAGCACGCTACCTCTAGACCACAGCGGTGGACCGGCTTAGTATAATGCTATGGATAACGTTACTTTTTTATTGTAAGAGGGAGAATATATTTTTTCTCGATACCCTTTCTTCAGTACACGTTTCAGATTCGTGTATGATAACCACCAGATCATCATGTGATAGTAAAACTAAATATATGGTCACACGTAGAAATTCAGTATATAATGGAAATGGACAGCTAATGACAAATGAGGGAAATTTTGAGGAAGTGCCTGAATTCAAATACCTAGGAACAATAATCACAAATAGGAATGAGACGCACAAAGAAATTAAACATATGCTCAATTCTGGAAATGCATGCTATTATGCATTGCAGAGACTTCTGATGTCCCAACTCCTTTCAAAAAACGTTAAGCTGAAAATATATAAAACTGTTATTCTACCAGTTATATTATATGGGTGCGAAACATGGACTCTTACTTTAAGGGAGGAAAGGAGATTACGAGTATTTGAGAATAAAGTACTTAGGAAAATTTTTGGATCAAAGAGAGATGAACAGACAGGTGAATGGAGAAGACTACATAACAACGAACTACATGGTCTGTATAGAAAGCCAGATATAATAAGAACAGTTAAGTCTCGTAGACTGCGATGGGCAGGACATGTTGCGCGTATGGGGAAAGAAAGACGTGCATGGAAGCTTCTTGTAGGAAAGCCAGAGGGAAAACGCCCAGTTGGTAGACCAAGAATGAGGTGGGAGAACAACATTAACTATGATTTGAGGGAAGTAGATTATACAGGGAATGATTGGAAAGCATTAGCTCAGGATAAGGATTTATGGAGAGCTTATGTCCGCGCGGCCATGAACCTACGGGTTCGATAGTGCCAGTGAGTAAGTAAGTAAGATTGTCAAATACACAAGCAGTAAGAATATTTATCTAATTGTTTCATTTCAGATTCATACATTTGTTTCCATGCGTTACTTGGCACCTTTAAGTCACGCTTACACAGTTACCTGTTGTCTAATAATTAATTTTTTTCTATTTATTTAAATTTGTACTATGTAATTAATAATTTTTTCTCGTTTTTTATATATCTTGTACATATTATATATTTAATTCGTTAAATTTAGAGTAAATCAAAATACATTATAAATATTAATTGTATTGTATTTATAACATGTAATCGTTTATGTATATTGTAATTTAGATGTAAGAGACTATTTTTTTATTTTTAAAACCTGGTTGAGTGGCAGACAAGGCCTTAAGGCCTTAACTCTGCCAAGTAAAATAAAGCTATTATCATTATTATTATTATATATTATTATTATTATTATTATTATTATTATTATTATTATTATCATCATCATCATCATTATTATACAGAGAAAAGGATTCCAACAGTTGATCGTAATAAAGCGTTCATCCCATGTTCTGCTGATGAGTTTAGAGTTTATATCTTAGTGTTCTGTTTTTGTATAATATTATGACCGTTTGTATAATTAATTATATTAGATGGCTAGATTCAAAATTTTAATTCCAAATATAATAGTGGAATTCAGGCTTTCACGGCCGGTAATCATAATATTAAAATATTGCGGGCTTTGTGGCCGTGGTCTATAACTGGTATTTCTTCCAGACGTTTCTCCCTCAACTGTGAAAGGCGTCATCAGGGGCGAGTGCTTGTAGGCTGTGTTCCATTGTCGTAGATTCGACATTTCAGAGTCAAGTCTACGGCAAGGGAACACCACCTAGGTGCACTCGCCACTGAAGATGCCCTTCGCAGTTGAGGGAGAAACATCTGGAATAAACACCAGTTACAGACCACAGCCACATATCCCGGAATAGTTCAATATTTCAAATATAATAGATATCAAAAAAGAAACTTGGCACATTTTTTTATCTTGAGAAAAAATAATTGTTTGGAATTACTTACCTATGTGTTACTCTTCACTGAGTAAATATATACATAATTTAAAGGAATATCTATCGTAGTGGTTAAGGCACTGAGCTACAAGCCGGAGGGTCGAGGGTTCAAGTCCCGTTGGGGTCAGGATTTTTAAACTGACCCAAACCCTTTGGCGGCAATATGGCCCTGGGGTCGACTCTGCCTCTAACGGAAATGAGTACCAGACGCTTGTTCTGGGGTAAAGGCGGCCGTCACGCAGGGCTGACAACCCGGCTGACATCAAGTGCCGATTGTCTAGAAAAAGTGGGAGCCTTAACCTCCTACTACCCCAAGGGCCTCCTGAGGCCTGTTGTGGGATCACTTTACTTTACTTCTATGTCGATAATCGAATGTTGAAAACGAGTAATGTGGTTATATTCTTAACATGTCTATTTATAGTAAAATGTTTTTCATGTTACTGTAAATTAACGTATTTTTACATGTAAATAGTCTATTTTAGAAGAATCTGTTGCCGGAAATAGGCTTTCTTATAGTGAAGAATAAATACATACATATTCATAACCTTTCTTAGCTACATCCTTCATTCAGGTGCTGCGGCTGGGACTCGATGTGTGGCGTTATAGGGAGTTTTAAATCTCCATCTTAAGTCTAAATGTGTGTTCTTTCTTTTGTGCTGTCTAAAACGTTTGACTCTGACTTCATACTAAGCACAGATCCAGGAAGTTCCCGGTACTGTCTAATATATTATGGTTCAGAGTTCTTGCTCCCTGGTTACATACGACCTACCCAGGCCATTGGCTTGTAAGTCCCATGGGTGCTCTAAGTCCTACGAAAAGAAGGGAGCGTAAAAAAATAAAAAAATAATAACAAATATTTATTTCGCGTCTTCTTCATTTTTCTACTTTTCTTTCTAGCTCCTACATGAAATTTATAAAGCAGTGCACAAGAGGGAAAGAATATTCATCGAATTATGATAGTTTATTTTAAAATTAATGTTTCAGTATATAAGGATGAAAAGTAAAAATTAAGGTAAGCAAAAAAAAAAGTATCAGTTGTGGTCCCGGAAATTACCCGTTTGCGATATATATATATATATATATATATATATATATATATATAGAGTATGATAAGAAAAATAAATGCCTATACCTCAGCGTGATATCCATTACACTACCAGGCGAATCCAATTCAAACACTTATTTTTCTTATATATGTATTCTACTCTCCATTATTACTAGATGTCGCGAGAACACTGTCTTTACTGCCATCTAGTAGCTGACTATATCAAGTAAGCAAATTAAAGAGAATATTTATTTTACTTTATATATATATATATATATATATATATATATATATATATATATGGAATGTGAAATTGAATCTATAAACCTTTGGAAAAATGATAGAAGACTAAATTGGAACGATCACATAGATAGAATGGAGAACAGTGGATTAGTGAAGAAAGTACATGACTGGACACCTCAGCAGAAGACCGCAACTACGATGGAAGGACGTCACCATACCCCGGACCCGTAGTGAATGAACACGCAACAAGCTGCCAGCTTTCATGCGTAGAGGAAGAAGAAGAAGAAGAAGAATATATATATATATGGTTGGGAAGCGGAGATTTCGACAAAAATAATAACAAGAAGGAAATGTTTATACAAACAAGGTGTAGCCTATACCAAACATTTTCAATTGAGATACCAGTCTAATTATCAGGTGCTTGTAAAATTGAGCTTTTGTTATTTATGTTTTCACTTGAATGCTGCGCTTCTTTCGTGATTAATAAATTAAATACAAATTGTTGGAATTAGTACTTAGTATTCACACGCCCCCTACCAACAAAAAGAAATAAAATAAAATATCATAAACCGGTTAATTTCCGGAGTCCCATGTTTACTGACATTCTGTATATAGGCGTAATTAAAAATACACAAACTAAATAATATTTAGTGGAATAACTCCTCAAATATTGTACATGACTAGTCCACTGCTGTGGTCTCGAGATTGTGTGCTGCCTTGTCACGCAGCGGGCGCGGGTTCCATTCCCGGTCGGGACAGGCTCCTGGGTGAGTTTTTTTCGGGGTTTTTCCTCACCTGTAAGACAAATGTCAGGAAGCCTAAGGCCCAAACGGTCCCCGAAAATCATCCGGCCATCATCCTTCGCCGGTGTGGAAAACAACAGGAAGCTATCACACCTATAATTCCCTAGTAAAGCTGCAAAGCATAGCATGAAAATGTTATGATTCAGTGAAGACCTGCCCTCGGGCAGAATTACTATGGATGAATGGATATTGTCCATGGGTTCTCATTTGTTCTTGAAACTCGCTAAAATAATGTTTTGTTAATGAAATCATAAGCCACATTTTTTTTCATATTTGTAGCATATTTGTAGCATGTGTTACTCAACAAATGAAACTATTTTTATTTCTTACATATTTTCAGCCATAGCCACATATGCTTTCCTTATGTATTGTAATTATTATGCATTTTATATTGTGATTATAAGGTGTAATTTAGCAGCAGAGTTGGTCATCTTTTTCACATAAACGAGAACTGTTGAAAAGGACAGGACTTGTATCTACATCACGAGGAAGAAAACGTATTTTTTCATACTTAAAGTAGTCTATATTCTTTATGTTGCAGATGGAATTGTAAGTTACTCAATGCCTCAGGGAGATCTTAGAGGCGCTGGATGGGAATTCTTTGATTCCACATACGATGGCCATTGGGATGGTGAACTCCGTCGAGGGCTTGGGCAACTGACTGATGGGAAAGTAGGACCTGATAATTTTAAAATGGGCTACTACGACTACGAAAGAGGTAAGTCAGTGTGAAGAATCTAAAATTATACAGTCTTTGTTATTATACAGGCTGTTCGGAAATTCTCTTTACAATGTTCTATAGCTTGCAGAGGGAACTTAGCAGATAAAGTTTCGAATAGTTTGTCCGGAAATATACCGTTTTCACGTGTAGGAATTTATTAGACTAAACGTAAGATATATACAATGTTATTTACAAATATGGGTCGCACGGGCAGTAAGCCGTATGCGCTGTTGACACTCCGTTACAATAAAGTAATAATTGGTAATAGTATAAAGAAAACCAAAAAGAAAACAATAATATTACAATTGCATAAAGGAAACACATTAATATTAGAGTAGTGCAGGTACAAGTTCGCAGGTACAAGTTCGCATTGGGCATTTACATCTCCGCGTCTGCCGGGTACAAACCGAAAGTAATTTATTGATTTATGGCTCTCTTACTTAATTTATACAACCCAACATTAACTGATTTCGTGACATGTCCAATGTCAAGGGAATAATAAAGAAACTTCAGTTTGTCATTTAAGAATAAAATGGAGCGAGCAAACCGGAACATGATTCGCTGGTACAATGTGTGAAAGAGCTTGATGGTCAATATATATAGCCGCTGTTACAATGGATAACTTCTAACCACAATGTTAATTACAGTAGAGAAGTTTAGTTAGTTTGCGTATAATAGTATATTATGATGCGAGGTTCGGAAGTGGTTTTTACAGAAGCGGGGAAATGTTTTTAATTTCCGAGATTCTGTAAAACACTTCACAAACGTGCGTTGTACATTATTTTTTGCGCGATGGTGTTTTCAAAATAATAAATAATAGTAAAATAATAATATCTTTGTTGTAAATATTTGCGTTCATTATAAACAACTGACTAACGTTAACAGTGTGGGCAGTGTTTATTAGTTGAGACTACAGCAGACCGTGACACCAATCAGTCATAAAATGGCGGCGAGTACGCATTTATTGCTGTATATTGTTTCAAATAAAGTCCAGTTCAGTGATTTGTTCCATATAATGCATATTAACACTACCTTTTGGATATATTCTTGTATGCGCTTTGTACGTAGTATACATAAAGGCCGGGCAGTGTCTTTACTTCCCGCTCGAGGATTGCAAAATGTAATATTACAGTACAGTTATTTAGGTTGGCACCCCGTAATGTAGGAAGCTGAACTTTCAATCATGGTCGTCATTGCTGTAAGTACGACAAAACGCATTATCGAGCAAAAACAATTATTTTTCTTCTTCTTCTTCTTCTTCATCTTCTTCTTCTTGTAAACCCTTGTTTGCCTCAACGAGATTTAGGCGCTCACCCCCTGCAGGGAACAAATTAAACCATACAAATTTACTTACACTTGTTTTCGTACAGATGTCATTGGAGTGGCCCGTGGTCAGCGTTCCGCCTCATAGTGACATCTAGGAAACGAAGGTAATACTAGGACGGGAAAATTCGGTAAATTTTGCTTAGAGGCCTTTTTATTCAGGCTTAAGATTATTTTACGAGCCTGAAAATCTTCAGACTCGGTTACAGTGAGAAAATTAAGTTTCTTTATTTTGCCTTCACATAGGACATTGCCACGAAATCAGCGAATGTTGGGTTGTGTAAATGTACAGAATTTAGAATCATTAAACTATTATATATTTATCCCCATGAGACGCGGGAGATTTAAAATCTTAATGCGAACTTGTTAAACTTACAGTATAAAAACAGCATGTTTCCGAACAAAAGTTCTCTTTCAAAACATGATGTACACAGTTCCCTCCACAAGCCCCAGAAGTTTGTAATGAGAATTTATGAATACCCTGTATATGCTCCAATATCTAAGAAAACCTTTTTAAATATCTTCTTGTATGGAACATGTGAAAACGAGAAAGAGTTCTACAAATCATAGCTGATATAGGCCTACGTATATAATTTGAGGCCTGTATTATACCATCAAATTTATAATGTAACTCACTTTGTTTTATTAAAAGCTAATTTTATAATAATTGTTTTGTAAAATACTTGTGCCTCATATTTTTTGAGGATTTATTTAATTTGGAATATAGGTTATGTGCTAAATAGTAAATGAATTTGTGTGTAAAAGCTTTTTACAATAATGACATTATTATCGTTATTCTAGATTAATAAACTGTATATTGCAGACGCTTTAACATCTAAGGTAATTGAGGGCCTAGAATTTTCGCTTGTATCCCATAAGCTATGCATTAGGCTATCCATTTATATTCATATGTTTTTGAAGATATTTTATTTTTATTATAAAATGAAAAATGGGATGAAATGTGTTTTGGTAATGAAATTTGAACCCATCACCATCCTTGAAGAAAACCACAAAAATCTCAGTCCAAGTTGCTCTTCATACAATTACTTATATCCATTGTCTCATATTTAGAGGTACATTTTAAATGATTACCAAGAAAACCCATCCCGTTTCCAGTATCTATCCTCAAACCATAACTTAAACACAAGATCACAACATAGTCTCTTACTTAATATACCACAACATAGGACATCACATCACTCCATGTCATATACCATCTCCACTTCTCGCAACTGGAATTCCCTACCACAAGAAATAAGGGGCTGCCGGACATTAGCATCTTTTAAAAGAAATCTAAATTTATATTTGCTCTAAACTCGACTTCATTATTATCCAGTGTAAGATATATATATATATATATATATATTAATTGGTGTTTCCCGTATAATGTATCATATTTATATTATTATTATTATTATTATTATTATTATTATCGTATCATTATTGTTATTACCCTATAAAATGTTGTTTGTACATGACATTTACATTGCTACATTATTGTATCTTTAACTGTTTATAATTAGTATAGTGTATATCTATATTTGTCGAATATTTATTTGTATTTGTGCTGGTTGAGTGGAAGAGAGGGCCTTATGGCCTTAACTCTGCCAGAATAAATAAAGTATTATTATTATTATTATTATTATTATTATTATTATTATTATTATTATTATTATAAGATATCAGGCATTTATTTCCAACATAACTGAATTAAATTATATCGTCAGATGAACATACATAGTTAATTAATTGTTCAATTCAAATTTTGTTTGGACGAACTTTTATCAGCTAATCCTAATTTAGGCATTAAATATCTCAACAAATTTAAATGAGAAATTTCACAATTTTGGAAATAATTTTAATGCAGGCAGTTTTGTAGTCCTATAGCGTAGTGTCATTCTTCTTTTTATTAGAACTAAAAAAATAAGTCAACAAAATCGCATTTTGTATGCACTGAAACTTCATTGTATCAATTATGACAAGGGATCCCAAACATCTAATATCTTTAATCGTTGAACAGTAAGTCTGAAATTATTATTATATTAATTTTCATATCCTAATCACGAAATCATGCCATTAAATCTTTAGAGAATGAGGATGGCTTACAACTCAATCGTATTAATAAGCTGTTAGTTT
This sequence comes from Diploptera punctata, assembly GCA_030220185.1. Classification (NCBI taxonomy): domain Eukaryota; kingdom Metazoa; phylum Arthropoda; class Insecta; order Blattodea; family Blaberidae; genus Diploptera; species Diploptera punctata. Next base: position 360,325 of record JASPKZ010007807.1, on the reverse strand, counting down.
ATGCTGATGATGTAGTACTATTGGCCGATAGCGAGGAGATACTAAAGGACAACACGCACACACTATTGAGTAACACTAAGAAATTAGGACTGGAAGTAAATATCAATAAAACTAAATATATGGTCCCACATAGAAATCCATTAAATAATGGAAATGGACACCTAATGACAAATGAGGGAAGTTTTGAGGAAGTGGCTGAATTCAAATACCTAGGAACAATAATCACAAATAGGAATGAGATGCACAAAGAAATTAAACATAGGCTCAATTCTGGAAATGCATGCTATTATGCATTGCAGAGGCTCTTGATGTCCCAACTTCTTTCAAAAAACGTTAAACTGAAAATATATAAAACAATTATTCTACCAGTTATGTTATATGGGTGCGAAACATGGACTCTTACTTTAAGAGAGGAAAGGAGATTACAAGTATTTGAGAATAAAGTACTTAGGAAAATTTTTGGACCAAAGAGAGATGAAGAGACAGGTGAATGGAGAAGACTACATAACAATGAACTACATGGTCTTTACAGGAAGCCAGATATAATAAGAATAGTTAAGTCTCGTAGACTGCGATGGACAGGACATGTTGCACGTATGGGGAATGAAAGACTTGCATGGAAGCTTCTTGTAGGAAAGCCAGAGGGAAAACGCCCAGTTGGTAGACCAAGAATGAGGTGGGAGAGTAACATTAACTATGATTTGAGGGAAGTAGATTATACAGGGAATGATTGGAAAGCATTAGCTCAGGATAGGGATGTATGGAGAGCTTATGTCCGTGCGGCCATGAACCTACGGGTTCGATAGTGCCAGTGAGTAAGTAAGTACGAGTAATCACGAAATCTCACAAACACTATTTTATCGTGGTATAGCGTTTGAATTAACAATTTTGCATTGATATACTGTAATTGAAATCAGTACATAGATCCTTCATCATCAACATCAAGCATTAAACTTAATGCCTGTTCCGATCTCATGTTAGAATCGGACTGATAATCATTTACTGGGTCTTCGTATATTTTTTCGTCCTACTGGTCTGCAATAAAGAATCTGTTTCGTGATTCTGTTATTATTCATTCTATTGATGTGGTCCATCCATTCTTCCCTGTATTGTGCAGTCCTATCTAATAGCTGAATTTTCTAGTCTTCGTTCCTGATTTTTAGTTAAGACCCAGTGTTCCGATCCGTATAGTAGTATTGGAACTGCCATTGTTTTATAAAATTTGAAAGTTTCTCCTTTCTAGTTTCATCGAAGCTTCGTTTTATGGTGCCACACATATAACACTGGTCAACATGATTTTTGTCTCATGTATGCCAATAGTTGTACTTAATGCAGTTTTTTATCGTGTTTTCAAATATGTATTCGGAATTTCTCCATCACCCACAGTTTTTATTTCAATTTCAATTAATGGATTTAAATAATTATTTTTTTAATAAACGTTTTATCGTCCATTTGTCTATTGTAAAATAAAACCAAATGAGGTAACTCAAGAGATTTCAGCTATGGAAAAAGATATATCAAGGCAAATGAAATCCTAATAAGCTGGTCGGTTATTGTTGGACCATGAGGAGGGATGCTCCACAGGCGAAATATAGCAGAAAATCGTCATTTCTTATTTTCTAGGTGAGTCCGAATGTTCGAATATTCTGTAGTTACGAATGTAGAAAATATTAAAGTGTTTGAAATTATAAATGACTGTCTCTCGGAAACCTTTACGTGATGGAGAAAAACCGATATCTTGTTTGAATTCAAGAGAAAAAATACTATCGGAATTACATTTATCTTTCTCAGACAAAAAATAAAAAGTTTTTTTTGTTGACCAGTGTAATTAAATTTATTTATCTATTTTGTTTACAATGCCTTCAGTTTTTCTATATGACACATTGTATCCCAGATAATTAAAATTGCTCACCTTTTCTATTGTTTTATTATCTAATGAAATTTTCACTCTTAGTGCATCACACCCTCAAAAAGCAAAAACTTTTCCATAGATCAATGTAATCTCGAAATACCTGGAAACTACTACCAGTACTTTTATTTTCCCTAAATAAAGTATTGTAATTCACTTATCAGTGTCACCACTGTATTCTATATATGCACATTAGCGTTGTAAAAATTAACAAACATACCGTCGTCGTTTTTATCCGTCGTAATAGATGCAATAGATAGATAGATGGAAAGCTCTGCGGCTATCACTTAAGTGTTGGCGGTGAGCGATCTGTTTTGTTTCCCCTTTATAGTTAGAACCCCGATTTCCTGTAAAACACATTAGCCCCGATTTAAATTTTGAATTTAAATTTGATGTTTATGACAGATGGTAGCAGAGAGAAGTCGGAAGCGGACCTTTTGGGGTTCTATTCCAGCATTTGCTCTTGGACTGAGGGAAACCGCTTAAATCCTCAATCGGAATATCCGATCACGCGGAATCGTGCCAAGTTTGGCTTTCGGATATTTCTGTATTGGGAGGACCAAAACCAGACATCAGGCTTTTCTTTATTTAAGTATAATCTATGTACATTTCTGGCTATTACAATTATTCATACAATTATGGTAATATGTATGCACATTTAAGTATTAATAACTTAATGTTCGCCGATGATTTAGTCTTACTACACCATGATGAAGATCTGTTACAATTGGCTGCTTACAAACTAAATGCAATATGTAGCGATTATAATTTTAAAATTTCAATAAGTAAAACAAAAGTAATGGCATTTTGTGGAAGAAATACTCTGCGTGCAAAAATAGTAATTAGAGACGAAATTATTGAACAAGTATCCCACTTTAAATATTTAGGATGTGACATCAGCTATGGGTATGGTAAAGATATTGAACACAAAACACATCAGTTTCAAGCTATTTGTGGTACAATAAATAGGACATTGAATAATAAAGCCCATAAACAAACAAAATTGAAATTTTATAAAACAATGGTTGTCCCTGTCCTTTTGTATGGGAGTGAATCTTGGATTACCACTACCAAACAAGAAAGTAAAATCCAAGCAGCCGAGATGAAATTTTTAAAAAGAGTAAAAGGCTGCACTAGAATTGACCAGATAAGAAACGAGGATATCCGTGAAGAACTGCAGATATACTCCATAAAAGAAAATATATTTAACAACAAGATACAGTGGAAAGAACATGTAGAAAGAATGGAAGAAAATAGATTACCAAATAAAATATTCCATTATTTTCCAAGAGGAACGTCCTCGGAAGAGATGGCCTTAGATCTATTAGTGAAGACGGAACAGGCAACTCTTGCCTAAACCAGGAAGTGAAGAAGAAGAAGATTATGGTAATATGTGCATTTTTTTAAAAATGTTATTCTTCAGTTGTTATTGCTGTTCTCTCTTTAGTTGTCTGGTGTGTCAATTTCTCTGGAACTGGTGGAATGAACCTGTATCAGTAGGGTTTTTTTTCAACTCCTATGACTTTATAGTATTGAATCTATACTTTTATCTTTAATATTGAATATCTATCATTGCTTTTTGAAGAAAACAACTGAGTTTACATTTAGAGATGCCGCTGTTAAATTAGCTAATTAGTTTTGTAATAAAATACTGTAATAATAGTATGTGAAGGTTGGAATAAAGTGACAGACTGATGATAAATCTGCTTCACTTGTATTTATTTTGTTTTAATGTCATTGCAGCATAACAAAGGCATGCTCATAGTACAATTATTAATTTGTTGAGGTATGTAGAGCGAAACAAGTTCATTAATTATTTCTGTCATGCAATAAATCTATTGTAATTGTGACATTGGCGCTTTTAATGTAATCTTGCAATGGAGTGGTTTTTGTTAATTTCCAGTCAACTGCTTTCATTAATACATGGTTTTGACGCTTTCGGCAACTTTTTTATGATGATGCCGATGAACGGGTATTAGAAATTCCTTAGTATAGTGCACAATAACAATAAATTAAAGCCAACATATTGATATTATAACTAGTAATTAAGTAATGAATTGACTCGGCGTTTACGTGATGAAAATCCATTTTTATGTTAAATAAAAATAAAACTGAAAGTTTTATATGACTTTTATATTTAATAAAATACAAATTTATTATAGCTGTTTCAGTACTTTGTACCTTTTTCAGACGAATTTTATCACGATTACAAATTAATTTTGTTATTATATATAAACTCCAGTATATAATTTACAAATTTCGGTGAGTAAGACAAAAACTATGGCGTTTCAAGGGAAAATACCGATAAGAACTAAAATGTTATTAACAACAATATAATAGAACAAGTTAATAACTTACTTATCTTGGCTGCAATCTTTCGTACGACACATGTAAAGACATAGACATAAATTGGTCAAATTTCAAAAACTTATAGGAACAATAAAAAGCATTTTTTCCGGAAAGTACGTCCAGATACAATTCTAAAATTTTACAAAACAATGGCTCTTCCAACTCTACTTTATGGTTCTGAACCTGGACTCTTACTACAGGTAAATTAAATAGGATAGTAGCTGGAGAAATGAAGTTATTAAGACCTTTAGCGGGTTATACGCTTTATGATCACATGCGTAATGAAGATATCCGCAAAGCTCTCAACACACCAGCAATAACTAAATCATTCAAAAATATCAAAATAATTGGCATGAACACCTTCTGAGGATGCCAAACAATAGACATACCTCTGCAGCTATTGAACTACAGACCCACAGGGCGAAGAGACCCCAGGAAGACCTAAGAAGAGATGGAGGGATCAATTTCTTTCCTGAAGCGGAACAGGCCAATTGGCTTAATCCATGCCTGCCATTGATGATGATATAAACTCCAGTACATAACAACTGTAACTATGCAACTTTTTTTTCGTGTATACTAGTTTTCCTTCTTGTTTTACCTTTTTCTCTTTTTGTTTTACCTGTTTGTTAACTTTCTTTAATTCTCACATAGACAAAAGGACAGGTCACACACACCCAGACCCAAGGTGGAGATTTAAAATCCCCTACCCCGCCACAAATCGAACCCGGGTCGCCGGAATGGAAGGTAGGGACTCTACCGACTACGCCACGTCGACGGACATCTGAATGTAAACAAACAAATTTTAACAAACAATCTCTTATTATAATTTTAAATTAATCACATTTTTTAAAATTTGTGATAAGAGATCGATTGTTAAAATTTGTTTGTTTACATTCAGTTGCATAGTTACAATTTTTATGTACTGGAGTTTATATATAATAACAAATTTCATTTGTAATCATGATAAAATTCATCTGAAAAAGGTACAAAGTACTGAAACATCTGTTACGAATTTGTATTTTAATAAATATGAAAATCATATAAAACTTCAAGATTTATTTTAATTAATCCACATAGTCTTGATTATGTTAACCTCACTATCGAAACGCGTTGGCTATTTTAATATTTTGGTTTGGTGATTTTAGTTTTATTGGTAGTGTAATACATCTTTATTATCACCAACTTACATCCTGTTTATTAATATAAACCCAAGAAGTTTTAATTTTTAAAATATTAAAAATACGCTTAAATACATAATTATGATCATTCATCCAAAATTTGTTTCTTTCGCCAAACGTAATAAAGGTCCCTTACTCAGGTTAATGGCGCAAGATGAATAAATTAGACCTAATAAGCTGTAATATTTGCTTAAAAATGGATGGCAGAATTGGATTTAGGAGATTGAGATGGTCAGATTACGTAATTAGAAGTAGTAGAGGCTCATTCAAAATTTATGTAAGAGATACTTGTGAAGCAGGCCAAAGTGGGGCCAGCGTCGATGGGGCCATGAAATTTAAACACCTCTTTTAGGGAAATCGATAAATTAAAGTATGAATTGTGGAGTCTATATGACAAATGATGGACCTCGGTCTTCTAAGGGTTGCGTTTCTAGATTTTGGTCTAGGGTCCTGGTTTCAAACCAGGTCCGGTGAGATTGATTTTTAGGATGGATAAATCCAAGAGCAAGATCTCCGAAAAGGGAATTTAAGCCATGAGTCTCGAGTCTTAAGACTTTAGGTTTCATAAAGTAAAATCAGCCTAAATTAGGGATGGAGCAAAATTTCGGCCTTTCCGTGCAAGAATTACTTTAGTTGCTTATTAGATCTCTTTATGAGGCAATGATTTAACCACTTGTCACTTGCTGACATCTGTAGGAAAATAAGGTTAACTAAATTAACTTAACTCCCATAAGGGAGCACCCTTGCTATATGAAGGGTATGTACAGACAGAAGACAAAGGGGTTGGTGCACCATTTTTAAGTGAAGTTTCCCCTTTAGATTCTAGAAGATTCAATTGAATTAATTTAATTTAGAGTACAGCTTATTGGAAAAAAGGATAATGAATGTGGCATAGAACTTCCACATTCCATAAGGGCATAAAGTTTTTGTTATTTACTTTGGATTATTGATAAGGAACCGGTATATGGTATATGAACTACACTCTATTTCAAACGACTGCACTGCAAAGTACACACAGTTGTCTAGCCTTGAGGCTGGCGTTGGGCTCTCATTGGCTGTTTCCCTCATTATCTCACCAAACAGCCAATGAGAGTCCAACGCCAGCCTCAAGGCTAGACAACTGTGTGTACTCTTGCTGCAATGACGTTTGAAACAGAGAATAGTTTTGCGCCTCGCGATCCTACCTAACTTTTTATTACATTGAGTTTGAAAGTTTTGAGTGACTATATCGACATTCCTATGCCCGGGCCCATAGAAGGCAAAGTTTAATCCACCTTTCCTTTGTAAATTACTTAACATATAATACTGAATGCTGAACAGTATTATAATCGTGGAAGCTAGAAGGAAAGAGGTGATTAATTTGGCTTGAGAAAGCTTTAGAAAAATATATATATATATATATATATATCTATATATATATATATATACTATATCAATACGAAACATGACTAGCTACACAATTAGTAAACATAAGTTAACTAAAAAAAGTAACTTTTAATGAAAATCACTCAGATAATTGAAATACAAATAATTTAACAAAAATGTATCTTCTTGACCATTGAAAGAAAATATATGAATGAAATAATATAAATTACACAACTCGGTCATCAATAATTCAAACAGTCAATAATAATAATAATAATAATAATAATAATAATAATAATAATATAATAATAATAATAATAATAACAATAATAAAAATACTACATACATACATAAATACATACATACATACATACATACTACATACATACATACATACATACATACATACATACATACATACATACATACATACATACATACATACATACATACATACATACATACATACATACATACATTACATACATACTTACATACATACACACATCAATTGGCTAAAGAAGCCGCAGCGAGCAGAGACCTAGAGGAGAGATCTACAAGAAGATTCCGAAAAGTGTAGTTGTTCAGTGAACTGTGCAAAACAAGTGTACAAAAATGGCAAAATGAATGGGAAAAAACCACTAAGGGCCAAGTAACCAAAATCTTCTTTCCCACAGTATACGATAGGCTAAAATTAAAACTCAAACTGACATATAAATTAACTATAATGCTAACAGGTCATGGGAACAACAGATCCTATCTAAATAGATTCAAAATAATAGAAAACCCAAATTGTCCCTGCTGTGACAAAGTGCAAGATATAAAACATATATTACAGGAATGTAAATTATTAGATAAGGAAAGAGATAAACTCAAAGCAGTAGTTTTAGGAAACAAGAATTGGCCAATTAAGAACAATGAACTCATTTACACTTACAATAAGGAATTTTCAATATTTTCAAATTCAATTAAATTTTTATACACTTTAGGTAAGTAAAACATAGAACAATAATAATAATTATAATAATAATAATAATAGCTTTATTTTACCTGGCAGAGTTAAGGCCTTAAGGCCTTGTGTACCACTCAACCAGGTTTAAAAAAAATACAAAAAAAAATAGTCTTAAATCTAAATTACAATATATATATATATATATATATATATATATATATAAACGATTACAAGTTATGAATACAATACAATTAATATTTTAACAATAGTATTGTATATAGTGAACCATCTAGCTTTAAGTAAGATAATCTAATTGTAAACACTGTTTAATTTTATAGTTGTATAATGCATGTAGTATTACTCCACGTAATGGAGCATGCAGTTGAATAATAAAATAAATTAAAAAAAAAACATACATACATACATACATACACACACACAATCCAGTCCAGCCGAGGGCTAGGGTTCACAGTACTGGTTGCCCTACCCTGGCTTATGGGACTGATGAAACCAAACAGCTCCTTCGAGCTACAGTCGACCTAACCACGACGATCTCAAAGTTGACGATGACCCTGATACTAACTTGCACAGCTTATTTGAGGCTTTCGATAACGAGGGGAAGATGCGCAGTCACACGCAGCGCATAAAGAAGGAAGAGGGAGGTACGTAGGAGAGAGGACAACGAAGACAGGAATTTGGCACAGTTCTATAACTTCCCTGTAAAGGAAAGACACGATGACGTAGTTGTTACGTACCGAAAAAGTGATTCGGTACAGTTTCAGTTGGCTGAGGTTAGGTACTTGTGGAAGACTTTGCGAATTCACAAATAACCTGTGGGGTTTTTTACATCTAAATTTAGTTCAGTTGTTAATCAGTTAGATATCGGTTGTAACATTTATTTTTAAGTTCATATTCCACTGGAATTTACATCTAATTTACGGCATGAAGCAAACTGCCCTCGTTGTACGTACCTACGTATTTTTAAGTACGTTGTTTTGTTGTTTCAGGCCAAGGCTGGGTCGGTTGGCGGAACGACACACGAAATGGACAACCCGTAGAAATTAAATTTGAGTTCGACAAAGTTCGAGAGTTTACTTCTGTACATATATACTGCAATAATCAGTTCACTAGAGATGTACAGGTAAGACATTCAGAATTTGTTTCTTCTCAACAGAAAAAAAAAATGCACATGTAGTAATCATTAAGTAAAAAATAAACTGACCATCAGATTATGTTTCAAAACAAGGTTAATAACAGTATAATGATATAAAAAATGCTATTATCTGACAAGAAAATGTATATGAGCGGGACTTTCAAATTTCGTTCAATAAGATGTCTTCTTAGACAAATTTTTGTGCGAAAAAATTGAAATTTACTTCGAAGGCAGTCTACTTGTATTTGTAATATTATTACTAATTTAGTACCATTGAATAGCCGATTTCCTAACTTATAATCGATTCCATATTATTAGTTCTACACTCAGATTCAACCCAGGAAGTTACTGAGTGTTTGGAATAGGGAACTGGGTTGCCATTTTAACAGTATTTTCATGAGAGAAATCGTTATATAAAACTGAAGATTGCAATACAGCAGGTACATAGTTGTTAGTTGTAGCCGTCCAAGCCACCCACTCTTAAAGAAAAAAAAAAAACACATTTACCACTGTCACTGAGCTCTTGCGGATCTGTATTATCCTGTGTGGAAGTGTCGACTCTCACATTTACTATAAAACTAGTTTGCATGCCGTAAAAGAAAAACTATGTATTTTAAATGCATAGTAGATATATTTGGGAAAAGTACAAACTGACCCAAACCCTCTGGCGGCACTATGACCCTGGGGTCGACTCAGCCTCTAACGGAAATGAGTACCAGACGCTTGTTCTGGGGGTAAAGGCGGCCGTCACGCAGGGCTGACAACCCGGCTGACATAAAGTGCCGATTGTCTAGAAAAAGTGGGAGCCTTAACCTCCTACTACCCCAAGGGCCTCCGGGCCTGTTGTGGGATCACTTTACTTACTGCTAACATTTCCGACTTTTGTAATATTTCCGTTTGTCTCACGGATGTAGCGTTTCTGTATGGTTGTGTTTATTTTCGCGCAGTGCAAAATGTCAAAACAAAAAGTTTCTAGTGCTTTCCGTATAAGACAGTATGTAACAGAATTCGGTGAACAAGTATTTCTACTGAAAGGTGTGTATTATTTTGCAATGTGTGCGAAATTAAAGTCGCTGCAGATAAATGTTTCACAGTACACCAACATATCGGGCGCGAGAAACATTTGAGGGCTCTTAAAAATGTGCACAAAAGAAAAGTGTCTCAATTACTGTTAAAACAAATTGCTTCCACATCAAATAGAAGTCATCTCTATTTTTTAAAGAATTATGTGAAGTGTTTGTCAGTGCAAATATTCAACTAGAAAAACTAAACAATTCTAAACTACGTGATTTCCTTGAACTCCGTAGGTCATGCTGTTCTAAACGAATCAACATTGCGTAAAAACTATTTAATAAGAGCTTACGAAGACGCGTTAAACCATATAAAACCGTGTTAGCTGACAACTGCCGATCGTTCACTTTTGATCCTTTTGGTGAGGTAGTGCTTACGTACGTGCCTCAACAATGGCTACAGCCGTCAATAATTTTAGAAGAAACTGGAATATGGCCACTTAATGTGAATGTTTTTGATGAGGCAGATTTCTTGTCTTCTTCAACAACAGACATTCAGATTGCTTCCGATAATAATAGCAAGGCAACCAATTCCAAACCTCAGGAACATCTGACGTCAGAAACATTTCCCTTGCCTGAAAGTCTAGAGTCGCCAAACCACAGTCATTTTCAAAGTGCCAGCCCACAAAATATCACACCCATTCCAAAAGGGTCTCAAAAGAACAAGCGAGTTTGAAAAAATTGAGCGATGACCACGGTGGTGTATTGCAATGCCAACTAAGGTATGTTTAGTTAATAAATTTTCATATTAGTTTAATAGAAATGAGATTGACCTGGTGTTAATGATTTTTTAATTAATTTATATTACTAATAAGAACAGGAATTGCTTAAGAGTAGTTCCCCAATCAATAATGATCATTATTTCTCTTAGATCATTTCTAATTAATAAATTAATAATTAAAAATTAGTTAATTATTATGAAATTAAACATTTTCATTAGATCATTTTTTTACTATTTTAGGTCATTTTAAGAGAATTTTAAGGGAATATTATAGGTCACTTTTTAAACATTTTAAGGTCATAAACATACGGGCCCCAGTGATGAGTAAGCGACCTTATGGCTCCCGTGCATGTGTTTGCTCTCATAATATTTTGTCTACTCGCCACATCTCGAATCAATATACAGCCACAGATGAATTTAATAATAAAAGCAGCACAAGACAAAACTACAATGCAGTGTCCTGAAGGTTGTACTTGAACGACCCTCCTCATGCTGTCTTTTCAGTTTTTAAGAGGGTAATCCATATAATTGCCTGCTATGACAGATTTAAACCCCCTCGTTCACATCCTGCTCGCTGTATGAAAAAACAGTTGACTCAACATTGAATGCCCCAGTGAGCACTTTGATTGCAAATGAGTGAATTGATGTTGCACATGGGCTCATGTACTTTCTAATATAAGAGAACAACAGGCACCTCGGGACAGATAAAACACGCTCCCTTGTTGTACAATAGTTGCAGATCTTCGTTAACAAAATTGGGGTTCGGAATGACAGGGGTGATCAATTCCTACTCGCGAGAAAATGACAAAAGTTGAAAAAAACGTGAGATTCATACGAATCAAACACTCATCATCATCATCATCATCATCATCTGCATTCATGGATTAGGTCTGTTGACCCGTTCCGACTTCAGCCCATCTCTTTCTAGGTCTGCCCACATATCGGGTGCCTTTAGGTTCGTATTTTGTTATTTGTTTTGTATATCTAGCTTCATTCATTCACCAAAGAGAGATGAACAGACAGGTGAATGGAGAAGACTACATAACAATGAACTACATGGTCTTTATAGGAAGCCAGATATAATAAGAACAGTTAAGTCCCGTAGACTGCGATGGGCAGGACATGTTGCGCGTATGGGGAATGAAAGACGTGCATGGAAACTTCTTGTAGGAAAGCCAGAAGGAAAACGCCCAGTTGGTAGATCAAGAATGAGGTGGGAGAACAACATTAACTATGATTTGAGGGAAGTAGATTATACAGGAAATGATTGGAAAGCATTAGCTCAGGATAGGGGTGTATGGAGAGCTTATGTCCGCGCGGCCATAAACCTACGGGTTCAATAGTGCCAGTGAGTAAGTAAGTAAGCTTCATTCATTCTGTCTATGTGTTGCTTCCATTTTTGTCTATATGTATGTATTTTATCAGTTATTGCAAATATTTCAAGTTCCTGTCTTATTTCTGTGTTCTTGATTCTGTCTTCCTTAGTGCACCCTTTAACAGATCTCAACAATTTCATTTCTGCCGCCGTTATCCTACTTAGATCTTGTTTCTTATGTATCCAGGCTTCTGATCCATAGAGCAGTACCTGTATTGCCAACATTTTATAAAATTTCAATTGGGTCTCTCATGTTGTTTTGTTATTTAGTGATCGTTTTATCGTACCACATATTCCCTGGAATTTTGCTATTTTATTATTTATATCATTATCATAATTAAATGAAATGTCACATCCTAGATAATTGAGATGGTTCACCTGTTCTATGATTTTGTTTCCTATTACTATTTTGGATCTGATTTGATTTTTCCCTTGGAATTCCATTACCTTAGTTTTATCTATGGATATTTTGTGATTATATTGTTCATATATATTATGCAATTTAAAAATATTCCTTTGAAGCTCATCTTCCGTATTTGCTATTATTACCTGGTCATCAGCATATAATAATGTTTTCAAGTAGTGTGTTTTATCTAATTTTATTCCTTTATTTGTTTCTTCACTAATCAAACACTAAGGAGCTTAATTTTCGTAAAATAATCTCTCCTTACTGGAGATGTGAAAAAGAAAATCTTCATAAGATAACAGTAGATTCTTATCTAAAACATGATTAGTAAAACAGAAGCGTCAAGAACGAAGTCCTAATGGACACCTTAGTCAATTTAAGCATAACATTTGTGCCTACACTTCATTAATACTATTATTACATTTATTACTTCATTTTCTCATAAGAATAGTATTAAGATTGATCAGTATTTTAAGCTGGTGCTTTATATATGTTGCATATCTAGGATGCAATATCTCATATGAAGAAGAAAAGGATGTAAATGCAAAAATATCTAAATTTTTAAGAATTTTAGGGTTAATAAATTCTATCTTCAAGCCACAGTTAGTCCAAAAGCATTCAAGATTAAAAGTGTATAAAACACTGGCTCTTCCAACTCTTTTGTATGGTAGCGAAGTATGGACGTTGAAACAGAAGGATATACAGAGACTTAGATCTGCTGAAATGAGATATCTTCGGAGGACTGCAGGATACACACTACTAGATCACAAAAAAAATGAAGACATCTTAGAAGAATTACACATGGAATCTTTAGAAAACAAAATTTCTGATTATAAGTCAAGATGGATACAACATGTTCATCGAATGGAAGATCACAGAATACCCAAAAAAAATGTTGAGATATCAACCTGCAGGAAAAAAAAGACTTTTGGATGGTGTTTCTCTTGAGACCAAAACAGGTCAACAAATGGCCTAAATTCGTGAATGTACTATGATGATGATGATGATGATGTTTTATATAACCGATAGTTTAGTACCTTGCGTGATGGAGAAAAACCGATATCATATTTTAATTCAGGAGAAAAAATACTATCAGAATCCAAATATTTTTCTTTCTGAGACAAAAAAAGTTTATTTTTGTTGCTCAGTGTTATAGATTAATAATGATTCGGTTAAATACGCTATTAATAAAGTTGGTATAAGTAAAGATTATGTCCGTTGTAGTCTTCTTTGTCTCATAGTTCGGAATCTTAGTTATGTCGTTATTTAGAGGGTATTTTTAAACGTTTAATTTAATTGGACTTAAATATACAAAAATACTAATCCACAGAACGTGTTTTTAATAATATTGATTTATGCTGTTTAAACCGTAGATCTAGTTAAGAATTGCACAAAATTGTGAAGTGTTGAACCAAGCCACAAAATATCTAGAAACTTACGTTTTACCTATTTTTCTCTCTTTTTTTGGAACAACTGCGCCATATTTTACAAGTGCGGTAACTTATTTTACATAATGTAGTGTAATTATTGATATTAAATGCGCATATTTTAAATAATCTTACATAACATTCTGAAAATAATGCAAAACTACATGAAGACAGTAATGCAAGCTGGAGGGCTAAGCATCGAAGATGCCCAAGACCTAGGCTTTGGAGGTTTGGCACGGGAAGACGGCAGCAGCTGTAAAAACCCGAAGACAGATAGAATTAATATTTTCAAATGTCCCTATAGGTCTATAGGGACGTATAGAAAATTATATTGACTTTTAAATCATGCCCCAAATGGTAGTCATTGAACAATCACGTTTCAATTAATTTTGTTTTACAACCAATGACAATCGTGTTTCACCTCGATCTTTATCGATTTCTCGTTATCAGCTCCTGCTTTTGCGATAAAGATATATCCTATTTTTAATATTCTGAACAGCTCAGAACATTATTTTTCTCCAACAAATACATTGGATATAGCAAACAATGTACAGATTCCTTGATTTTACTGAGTTGTTTACTAAAAAATAAATCAGTAACCTATAATGCTGATTATAATATACAGTTCGATGTGTTTCATTATTTCTCCACTACGGTTATTCTTACAATATTGCGATACTGTTTGGCAATAAATAATATGATCAAATTGCAGTGAATATACATAACCACACATTTCTGATTTGTTTTCAAACATCGCCGTTTACATTAAAAATATAACTACTTTAAAATACCGGTAACTATATTTCATCATCATCCTTCACGAATCAGGTATCTGCCTCTTCCGATCTCACAACTGTTCAGCCCAGCGCTTTCTTAGTCTTCCCACCGATGTTCGTACTCCAGGATTATACATCAGTGCCATCTTTGGTATCCTGTCTTCTGTTATTCTTTGTAGATATTCTATCCAATTGTTCATGTGTTCTTCTATTTGTTGAATAAGTGGTTGTACTTTTAGTTCCTCTCTAATATTATAATTTCTAATATGTTCTTCTCTTGCAGAACTTTCACGGCCCATAAGAATCTCATTTCCGCTGCCTGAATTTTACTTTTTTCTTAAATAAAGATTTGTGAGTAAATAACTTAATTTTATTCGTTAAATAGTCCTAACAAATGCCCTCTTGATTTTCAAATCCTCTAGATAAATTGGAAATCATTTGTGGCATTACTTACGAAAAATAAAGTTGTTTATATATTTCGAAGAAGCAGTGCCTACTTTGTTATATGCTGGGCGTGGAAACAGCTCTCCTATTGTAAATATGAGCAAATAAAATGCCTCTCTTCATTGAGGATGCTTTTATTTTGTTTGTAAGAAGTTAAGTTTTGTTATTACTTCTTTTTCTTCCTTCCAAGTATTAGGACAAGCCTCTTAAGATCCTACAGATAATTTTCCCTCCAGCGTTTCATAGGACTGCCCAGAGATCTTCGTCCTCTTTGTATATAATTATAAACAGCTTTGGGGATCCGATTTGAACTCATTCTTTCAATATGGTGTTTCCAATTTAGTTGGTACTGTTTAATATATTCCAAAACTGGCGTAGTTTTCAATTCTTTTAAGATGTAGGTGTTCATTTTCCGATCCCATCTGGCGTAACCCGCTGTTCTGCGCATGAATCTCATTTCACAAGCCGTTATTCTGCTTTCGTGTTGTCTTTTTAGTGTCCATGCTTCATACCGTAGGTCAACACTGGTCTAGCCAAAGTGTTATATAAACGTAATCTGGTGTTTTTTATACAAGGGATGGTTTCATAACTTGATTAATAATTCCCAAACTTTTATTATAACTAGTAATTTTTTCAGGGATAACCTTTTCATCCCAGATAGAGAGATAATATCCAAGACATTTGAATTGATTACATCTCTCTAAATTTTATTTTGGAGACAGATTTTACTTTGTATGGGGTCCTTCCCATGAAATGCCATAATTTTACTTTTGTTAATTGATATTTCCATATTAAATTTGGCACATATGTTTTGTAAATTATAAACTGATCGTAGCAAATCATTTTCGGAAAGTGCCAAAAGAGCTAAATCGTCTGCAAAAAGAATAGCATCGAATTTGAGGTTCCTATTGATGGGTATATATCCTCGTTGTGTTTTCCTCCATTCGTTTATTAATCTATTCATATATATATAAGCACCGGCGAAAGTCCCCATCATTTGCCATCTTGTTTAACAGAGATTTCATTATCTTTATAGATATTGAAGATATTAGTAATATATTGTTGTGGAACGTTATCATCAATACTTAAATGTTTTTATCCCAATAATTACACATGATTTATTATAAAATTTGATATTACATTAGGGATGGTAGTGCTTTGTACCAGTTTATCAAGTATGGAGAGTATGTGTTGAGCATTGGACTCACGTGCAAGGGGAAGGCTGCACAATTTGAACTAATTAAGAAACGTCAGTTCTTCACGTGCAACCTCAGCAACAAACATACTGCAGCTAATCTAAAGCGCAGGCCCCTGTTCCAATTTTCCCCTCCCTGATTACTCACCACTCCAGTATAATCAATTTGAGACATAAAGCTTGGATTCATGTATAATTCAGGGATATACAGTAAACAATCATAATAAAATAAACATTTCTAGATCACACCACGACTTAATCAACAACCAAACTTGGGTACTATATTCAGTTGAATTCCTAAAGGTTTAATAAAGCAAATCAGGATTTTTTTTTTGTCTAATCCCACCAGGTTATCTTTTATGACATTTCTGGTTTTCTCCCCTGACATTGGCGTGATTGTAACCCACTTCTGAAGTTGGGGCGCCTAGAAGGCGGAGTTACGTTACCCCGATGATATGATGGGTGATAAATGATAATGAAGCGCCAGGAGAGTTCTTAACCTAAATTCCAGACCATGGGCAACCACAGGAATAATTCCCTTTAAAAAATGCCTATGGTTTGACCGGGGAATCGAATCCGGGACCCCGTGAACAGTAGTCAGGAACGCTAACCTCTAGCCCATGAGGCTGGTCAAAAATCAGGAAATTTAGATCATATAATTTGTCTATTATGATCACTCAAGAAGAATGTATAATTATAAACCAAAAGGGAGAAGGACGTTGGGAAGACCATTGAAGAGATGGAAGGACCAATTCGACCTATAATGAGATCGGAAGAGGCCATTGGGCCTAATTCTTGTTGTTGATAATGATGATGATCACTCAAATATTTCTCACATCTATGCGATTGGTTATGGTTTCCGACTTTCGTTATATGCAATGCAGAAATCTATGTAGTAGATTGGAACAACGTATGGTCTCGAGCTATCAATGTCCTTAACACGGTAACCTTATATATGTTCATTGTTATGAATGAATAGAAAATAAATCTATTCTACGGTGATATCTAGTCTGTTATGGTGATCCTGGGTTCGATACATCAGGCATTCACACACAACTCATATTCCAATTTTCTGGGCTGGGCCCAGGGACTCGAAGGAATGTCAGGATAGGGATGTATGGTGAGCTTATATCCGCGCGGCCGTGACCTACGCGTTCGACAGTGTCAATGAGTGTTTATCTCCCTTTTCTTTTGAAATTGGCGGTTTTGTAACCCTGGATGATGGAGTTACGTTACCCCGATGAGACATCGGGTGATAAATAATAACACTGAGCAACAAAAAATATTTTTTTTTGTCTCAGAAAGAAACATATGTCATTGTGATAGTATTTTTTTCTCCTGAATTCAAATATTATATAGGTTTTTCTCCATCACGCAAGGTTTCCGAGAGACAGGCATTTATAATTTCAAACACTTTAATATTTTCTACATTCGTAACTACACAATATTCGAACATTCGGACTCACCTAGAAAGTAAGAAATGACGACATTTTCTGCTACATTTCGCCTGTGGAGCATCCCTCTTGATGGCCCAACAATAATCGGCCAGCATATTAGGATTCCATTTTCCTTGATATCTCTTTTTAATAGCTGAAATCATTTGAGTTAGCTCATTTGGTTTTATTTTATAGTGGACAAATGGACGAAAAAACTTGTATTAAAAAATTATTTAAATCCATTAATTGAAATTGAAATAAAAAAACTGTGGGTGATGGAGAAATTCCGAATACATATTTGAAAACACGATTAAAAAGCTGCTTTTAAGTACAACTATTGGTACTCATGAGACACAAATCATGTTTACCAGTTTTATTAATATATAAAATTATGAAATATTTACCTAAAAGATCCGTCTCCTCAACTATATTGGTTATTTATCTGTAGCGCTTTCGGGACTAGTCCCATCATCAGCAGGATTCAAAACTGGTGTTTCACCAAAGATAATGATAATGCAGTATCATTCTAGACCATTAGCGGCAACAGGAATAATTTCCTTAAAAAATGCCTGCGATCCTATCGGGAATCAAACCTGTGACCTAATGATCTGTAGTCAGAAGTTCTGAAAAACAAGTCTATTTATGTTGGTCGTATTTTAATATGATATTATTTTATTCTCCATGTTTTCTACTGTAAGTAGACCTTGTAAAGTTTGGCGAGACCTGGGGAATGGAGATCAAGTTTCTACAAAACACATAGAAATACAGCTGTGAATTGCTAAGTGCCCAAGCAGGCAAAAGGGACGCCTTTACACGGAAATTAGCACATGGTGTGCTGACGATGTAGTAGAAGGGGTTTTGTTATCCTCCATGCAAAGTCTGTATATCACGTGACTTCCGATATTCTCATCGTGCTCTCCCTTTCCTTTATGCTCGCCTGATGCAAAGGAAATATTAACGATGTTTTACGAAATTTTCTTCTTTTTTAACGTCGTATGCGTGCAAAGTTTTAAATGTGACGTAAATTAATGGGCCAGAATTTAGTTGTATTTTACATGGTGCTGCAATGGTATTGAATCAATCAATAGATTAATTTACTTCCTTTTTTATGTGAAACAAATATAGTTTGTTTAGAAATGAAAATAACAACTGTTTAATAAGAAATTATGTAATATTGCGCGATTAACTTTCCATCCATCCAATAGCTAATTGGCTCAAATTCGAGCTTTGGCCTCCGTTATCGTCTGCCACCAATCATTTCTATTCTGCGCAGCAAGCCTCCAGTTGCGACAGTTAAGTAGGTTTGCAGCATCTTCCTTAATACCATCCTCCCATCGTTTTCTCGGTCTTCCAACTCGTCAATTCCCCATAAAACTTGCTGTAAGCATCTTTTTTGGTGTTCGGTCTGTTAAGAGCCTTTGTACATGGCGAGCCCATTCTAATTGCTTTAAGTTAATAAAATTGAAAGGTCAGGTTCATTGTATTTGTCATACAGTTCTTTGCTGTATCGTATTCTACACTGACCATTAACTTCTTCACTTCACGGGCTAGGCAAAAAGTGCCTGTTCCGCCTCACAGTTGTTCTGTCCATCTTTTCACTGCCCTTCCTACGTTCCTTGAACCTCTTGGCTTGTAGTTGAATGCTGCTCTTGGCAACCTTGTTACATTCATTCTTTCCACATGTGTAAACAATTTCTCTCTATAATTCTCTGATTTTCTCATTCAATGGATATATATTTAACTCTGTTCTTATGTATTCATTCTTTATCCGATCCAATCTTGTGCAGCCTTTTGTTCTTCTAAGGAAGTTCATTTCGGCGCTCTGTATTCTACTTTGTAATTTTTTGGTCATTACCCAAGTTTCGCTACCATAAAGTAATGCAGGAACTGCCAATGTTTTATAAAACTTCAATCTAGTGTCTCTTCTTGTTTTATTCTTTAATGTTTTATGTATAGTTCCGCATATTATTTGAAATTTCGACAGTTTCATATTTGTCTCTTTCAGTTTTTTTGTATATAGTAAAATTACAACCCAAATATTAAAATTTGTTACTTGTTCCAGAGGTTTGTTGTCTATTACGATTTTCGATCTTATTTGTTCGTTTCCCCAAAATGCCATTTTTTTTTTCTTTTGATATTTTAAAATTATATTCTTGGCATAACTGATTTTATAGATGTAAAGAATACTGCAAATTATTTTCATTTTCTTGAATAATAACCACAAGGTCAGCATTAACTTATGTCATTAAATTCTTTAAAAATAATTCTCCATTCCAATCGAGAAATATTTGTCTCCATTAACATTTTACGTTTAATACTTATTGATTTTATTTATTTATTTATTTATTTTCGGTTTATCGCCGACATATTCCCATTTATTATAATATGAAATCAACTTGGTTATGTAATAATTTCCCATTTAATTTCGGCTCTTTTGACGTAAACATAATTGAAACAACAAATTTGTAGAAGCAACAACAATAAAATTAATTAACGAGAAAGGATAAACTTGTATTAATTGAAGTTTGAATTATTGATAGCTGGCTGCATCCCCATTCTCTTCCATTCGGATGCATGATGCAGGTCGCATGTATTGTTTCTCACGATGTATAAAAGGATTATTGAACTGTAACCACGAGTGCAGGATCTAAATGTACGTGCACTGAGCATAGGTACAGTCACTGCTTCAAATATTTGCTTTTACAACCTATCCATGAGTATCCTGGATGGGATATTCCTAGATGGCGCAAAATACCTATAAATACTATAAATGTACAGCCTTTGAAATAAATGTTGGCACACAGGTAATTTTCAAGTCCCAGAACGAAGCCACTGCGCATAATCAGAGATCAGCTATTTGGTTCACAAGTATACAATTACACTGGTCAACAGTGATTTTGTTACATAAAATATTTTGGGTGATTCTTATGTGTTTTCATCTGCTGATTCCAAAAATGAAGTCAGAAATTTTCCATCACCCACCATTTTTTTGTAATTTTGAAAATAATTATTTTCCTATTTATTAGCATTTTTGGTATATAACATGATGATTAGAAGGATTATTTTACATTTATATTTAATTTCATTGTGCCAACAATGGACTTATAATGTTTTGCGATTGTTGCCTTGAATTCATAACTTACAGCAATGACATTCTCCTACAAAACTGTGATTGTATGTTTTAAGTTCGCAGTTGAATAGAAGCTTTCTTAAAAGAAAGAAGCTAATTCTGTGCTCACTTTCGTAGTCAAGTGAATTGTGATAGAAGTGTATTGTAAAGACTAAGTAGTGTACTGTATTGTAGTGTATTGTATTGTAGTGTATTGTAAAGAGAAGAGTAAAATTGTATTTGTATAAGAAATATGTCTCGAAAGTGTGTTAACAGTAGAAACAACTTCTGTTACTTGTGTGGTGAGCTCACTTTCAAAGCGCAGAAGCGAAAGTTTACTCCTCTAATAAAAAGAGCTTATCACTGTTATTATAACAACAAAATAGACCAGAACAAGATATGGGCCCCGGAAATCTGTTGTACCAAATGTGTAACACTATTAACTGGCTGGTTGAAAGGATCCCATCATATGCCTTTCGCAGTCCCAATGATATGGCGCGAACCTAAGGATCATTTGACAGACTGCTACTTCTGCTTGACAATATATCTGGAATAACTTCCAAGTCAAGACACACCGTTAACTATCCAATGTTAGATTCAGCAATTCGACCGGTACTTCATGGGCCAGGTTTACCCATACCAATTCCACCAGATCACATAACAATGATTGAAGAACTTTCTGATGTTCAGGATTTACAGAATGATTCAGATTTTGCGGAAGATGATGCTATAAATGAAACTCACTTTCTAACACAGGATGATTTAAATGATTTGGTACGGGATCTTGGTTTAAGTAAAAGCAAGGCAGAATTACTTGCTTCAAGATTGAAAGGATGGAAGCTACTGCAGGATGACACCTAAGTAACTTTTTTCCGCAATCGCCAAAAGGAATTTGAGGATTTCTTTTCTAAAGAGAAGGACCTAGTTTTCTGCAATGATGTTGAGAATTTGTTCCAGTCACTGGGTATTGAGCATAAATCTGAGGATTGGCTTTTATTCATAGACTCCTCGAAAACAAGTTTGAAACGAGTGTTACTACATAATGGAAACATATATCCACCCGTTCCTTTAGCCCATGCAGTTGGTATGAAGGAAAATTACGAGAATATGAAGCTCTTACTATCCGCTATAAAGTATGACAAGTTTTCTTGGCAGATATGTGGGGATTTGAAAGTTATAGCCATCTTACTTGGGTTACAGCTTGGCTATACTAAATTTTGCTGCTTCTTGTGCAAGTGGAATAGCAGAGATATACTTACTTACTTACTGGCACTATCGAACCCGTAGGTTCATGGCCGCGCGGACATAGGCTCTCCATACATCCCTATCCTGAGTTAATGCTTTCCAATCATTCCCTGTATAATCTACTTCCCTCAAATCATAGTTAATGTTATTATCCCACCTCATTCTTGGTCTACCAACTGGGCGTTTTCCCTCTGGCTTTCCTACAAGAAGCTTCCATGCAAGTCTTTCATTCCCCATACGCGCAACATGTCCTGCCCATCGCAGTCTACGAGACTTAACTGTTCTTATTATATCTGCCTTCCTATAAAGACCATGTAGTTCATTGTTTAGTAGTCTTCTCCATTCACCTGTTTATTCATCTCTCTTTGGTCCAAATTTTTTCCTAAGAACTTTATTCTCAAATACTCGCAATCTCATTTCCTCCCTTAAAGTAAGAGTTCATGTTTCGCACCCATATAATATAACTGGTAGAATAATAGTTTTATATATTTTCAGCTTAACGTTTTTTGAAAGGAGTTGGGACATCAAAAGTCTCTGCAATACATAATATCACGCATTTCCAGAATTGAGCCTATGTTTAATTTCTTTGTGCATCTCATTCCTATTTGTGATTATTGTTCCTAGGTATTTGAATTCAGCCACTTCCTCAAAATTTCCCTCATTTGTCATTAGCTGTCCATTTCCATTATATACTGAATTTCTACGTGTGACCATATATTTAGTTTTACTGATATTTACTTCCAGTCCTAATTTATTAGTGTTACTCAATAGTGTGTGCGTGTTGTCCTTTAGTATCTCCTCGCTATCGGCCAGATATATATAATTAATTAAAAAGTTTAATATGTAAAATTTTTATATGTTTTATATTAAGCAATTTCATTATATTTACGGTATTCTATGTTTTGTGTGTTATAATTTACATTTTTAAATGTTTTTGAGCATAAAAACCCTATCCCTATTCATCAATAATCAGAGAGAATTTAAGAGAGCTGGAGAGAGAGATAGAGAGAGAGAGAGTGTTGCGATAAACAGCTGTATTGTTATGGAGCTGCAGGCGACAAAGGAGAACCCCAGCTCAAGAGTTCATTTGTGATACACGTTTATTGACTGTTTCTCAACGTAACTTCTGTTGTGGACAGGTTCATTAGTGATTCTATAGTCTTCTTGAGTCCTTTGTGAAGCGACCTCGTCAGCCGCCGCGCCTTCACCAATATTCAGTTTCAAAATTTACATCTCCTCAAATCTGTGATTCTCACAATGCAATCTGTTATCTGAATTGAGAAATCCATAACCAAGATTCGAAATGTAATTTGTGTTTCATGATTAATTTCAATTCTGTGACGAAAATACCTCAGCATTGTCAAGAGCTCCAGAATATTAAGACATGTCCGTAAATTCGTAATTTTGAATATTTACGGTAGGGTTGAAAATAAAGAGAAAACAAAATAATTCCATTCATTCAGATATAGAACTGTGTCATTCCGATATGAAACTGGAATAATTTGAGTCTATAAAATATTTCATAATCATCATCCGGTATCATGACAGCTACCGCCCTCTTCCGGAAACCAAACACCATTCCTATCTGTCCATCCATTGATCTTTCTCCAATCCTCTGGTAATAAATAGCCGCCTACACACTTTTTATCCAGGTTTTCTTTGATCTTCCTTTCCATTGGGATCCATTCCATAATAATTTTAGACAATATTTGCTCTGGCATTCTTCTGACACTTTAATGTTTTATTTTCTATATATCTATGATGACCGGCTCCTGTTATACACCCATAATTTTCCTTATATCTTTATCTTGTATTATATCCATTGTACATTTTCCAGCTGATCTTCATAAAACATCCATTTGGGTACTTAAAATCCTTTTCATTTCCCTGGTAGGAATTTGCCAAACTTCAGCACCATATGTAAACATGCTCTGAACTATGGTTTGATAAATTTTTAATTTTCTATTTTTTGTAATATTTTTGCTCCACCAAACACAGTTTAAAGCGTTTATTGCTTGAATTGTTTGTGCGATTCTATTTTTGTTTTTTAATAAAATGTTTATTTCTTCCTGATACTGTATCACTATAGTGGGATATTGGTTATATATGTTCGTTTCATCTCGTACCTAAAATTTGATCGGGTCTGACATAGAACACGGAAGAACTCATGCGGTAAAACAGATTTTCGCGATTTTATAAGACACAGCCCCAACTAGTGATAAAATAAAGAATAGTTTTAAAAAACTAAAACACGCTTTATTAGAAAATCGAACTAAGAAAATGAAAAATAATTTTAATTTCCAACACGCTTTGGATAAAATTAAAGTGGTCAACAAAAAAATCATCTCCAACACATATAGAATAAAACTAGAGTTATCTACAAAAAAAATAATTTTACCATCAAAAGCGTGGGGTGCTTTCTATAGTTTTTACGTTTTCTTCTTAGAGACTTTACTTTTACCAATATATGTTTATTATCAAATATATTAATTGATATAGAGCACCCCATGCTTTTGATGGTAAATTTTTGTTTTTTGTAGATAACTCTAGTTTTATTCTAGATGTGTGGGAGATGATTTTTTTGTTGGCCAAGCGTGTTGGAAATTAAAATTATTTTTTTAGTTCGGTTTTCTAATAAAGCATGTTTTAGTTTTTTAAAACTATTAATTTTTCATTTTTTAGTTCTAATACTTTACAGAATAAGATAAAAATGTAAATATCTTTAAATTCGATACTATTGTAGTATGAGCTAAAAGTAATACTCTTCTATAACAATCCTTCGGGCCGTATTTGAACCAGCGATCTATGGATTACTGAAATTATATACCACTACAGTCCACAGCTCTACCAAATGAGCTCTTACAACGATTGAGTAAGAAGTTGATAAGTCCGCAACCTATTATACCGGTTTTTATTACTTTGATTTTCTGCTGATTCTGGCCAGGATTTTAGAAACATTTATGAAATTATTGTATTGTCCTTTAGAAGTATACAAAGTTTCAAGTCGATCGAATGATTTTAAGTGGATGAAAATCGTGTTGAAAAGTTCCGTTACATAATTACAAAAACACTTTTTTTTTTCTGATGATTCTGTCCAGGATTTGGAAAAAAAATGTCTGACATTATTGTATTGTCATTGGTCCTTTACAAGTATACAACGTTTGAAGTGTATCCAATGATTTTAAGTGGGTGAAAATCGCGTTGAAAGATTCCGTTACATAGATAGATACATGTCAAGCTAATATAAAGCGTGCAAAAAAGAGCTAACTCCCCTCCATCTCTCTCAGTCAGTTGCTTTAGTACGTAATGCTGCAAAGCCACGCCTGATCAAACGATAAACCCTTGTCAGAAACATAGCAACAGTTATATCGGATCACGTTTCTCTTATTTTCGCGTTATGGCTAATCTTGACTTTTTATAACTTTTTTAGATATATTTTTTGATATCTTAGGGTTTGTTTGAAACACAATACCTATCTGTGGAATGTACCCGATAACTTTCAATTTCTCATAAAATAAGCTAAAATGTACCTTCTTAGCTCAGAGCCGTCGTCCTCAACTTACAAAATATGTATGCTTTTTTATCTGAAGGTCTTTCAGAATCTCCATTCCATCTTCAGCAGGTCTTTCTTCGCTACATTACTTGATGTTCTCGGTGCTCGTCTTAATGTAGTGTTGTAATGTAGCGAAGAAAGACCTGCTGAAAATGGAATGAAGATTCTGAAAGGCCTTCAAACAAAAAAGAATACGTATTTTATAAGTTGAGGATGGCGGCTCTGACCTAAGAAGGCACATTTTAACTTATTTTATTTTACGACTATCCACCTCAACGGTTTTAACAATGAATTTTATTAGTCTTCTTCTTCTTCTTCTTCACTTCACGGGCTAGGCAAAAATTGTCTGTTCCCTCACAGTTGTTCTGTCCATCTTTTCCCTGGCCTTCCTACATTCCTTGAACCTCTTGGCTTGTAGTTAAATGCTGCTCTTGGTAATATTGTTACATTCATTCTTTCCACATGTGTAAACCATTTCTCTCTATATTCTCTGATTTTCTCATTCAAATTTTATTAGCATTGTTTCAATTTATCCTCAGGAATAAAAACTGCGTACCGTACTCGAATTTTCTTCTTTTGAAGTATTCAGTCGATCTTGCCAGAGGTGAATACGCGCTCTATCTTTCGACTATAAGGACAACTATGTGAAATGATGGAAAACAAGCTTATAGCTATGGTAAACAACGATTTTCTCTCCATCTGACAGCCCTCAGTAATATTCTCCTATATTCCAAAATTGTAGATCCCGTGATTTACATGACATATGATGAGTGTATAACACTTGAAAGCATATTCTTTTTTCAGACGATTTAGCTCTTCCGGCACTTTCCGAAAATGATTTGCAACGATCAATTTATAATTTACAAAAAAAAGGTGCCAAATTTAATATGGAAATATCAATTAACAAAACTAAAATTATGGCATTTCATGGGAATGACCCCATACAAAGTAAAATCTGTCTCCAGAATAAAATTTTAGAGATATCTAATCACTTTAAATATCTTGGATATTATCTCTCTGTCTGGGATGAAAAAATTACTAGTTATAATAAAAGTTTGGGAATTATTAATCAAGTTATGAAACCATCCCTTGTACAAAAAACACCAGATTACGTTTATATAACACTTTGGCTAGACCAGTGTTGACCTATGGTAGTGAAACATGGGCACTAAAACGACAACATGAAAGTAAAATAACGGCTTGTAAAATGAGATTCATGCGGTTTACACCAGATGGGATCGGAAGAGGAACACCGATATCATAAAAGAATTGAAGACTACGCCAGTTTTGGAATATATTAAACAGTACCAACTAAATTTGTAACGCCATCTTGAAAGAATGAGTTCAAATCGCATCCCCATAGCTGTTTATAATTATACACCAAGAGTACGAAGATCTCTGGGCCGTCCTATGAAACGCTGGAGGGAAAATTTTCTATAGGATCGTAACAGGCCTTGGCCTAATACTTGGAAGGAAGAAGTAGAAGATGATGATGAAGAGTGTTTTTATAAAGTTTATATTATTTTTGTACCTTGTGTATCAGGGTTAATTAAAATATATGTATATTTGATTAAAATATTCTCGAAGAATTTGAAGCTAATATATTAATAAATTTATTGTTTTAAAAATATTAATAGTATTTTAATAATCCTTATAAAAAAGTTTATTTGCTGTATCGTCAAATATAATTCGTGAAATGCAATAATATGAGTTAACAGGATGCATTTTGATGGCTCATCGCAGCTTCCACATGTTGGCCATGTAGTATCACATTTCTAAATTTAATAATTAAATCATATATTTGCATGTTATGGGAACATTTAAAAAGCTATCAATATTGTGGAAATGTTGAATTCCTTAATTCTTCTTCTTCTTCTTCTACTACAAGGTTTAGGCTATGCAGCCTGTGCCGGCGAAGTTAAAAGTGGAGTCCATCTTCTACGCCAACATCTCTTGTCCCTCTGGGATTATACAGGAAGGTTCTTTTTGGTATTCTTTCGTTGTTCATTCTCATTAAGTGTTCTGTCCATTTCTTATTATTTTCGCTGATTTTATCTTCAATTTTATATATATATTTAATTCTTCTCGTATAGTTTCATTCCTTATTCTATCCGCTCTTGTGCATCCTTTCACATTAGGTAAAAACAGCATTTCCGCAGTCTGTATCCTGCTTTTATCCCTTGATCTCATTATCCAATTTTCACTTCCATACAACAACAAAGGAACAGCCATTGTTTTATATAATTTAAGTTTCGTATCTTTCCTTGTTTTCCGACCTAAGGTTCTTTTTATGGTTCCACAAATAGCCTGAAATTTATTTACTTTATTTTCTATATCTTTATTTTCTCTATACGTTATATCACATCCTAAATATTGGAAATGTGATACTTGTTCTATTGGCCGAAGAGAAGGCAATCTACCTAAGGGAAGGCACCCTAAAAACAAAGCTGAAGCAATTTGGGAGGCTGTAAGGTGGCAATCCCACCACCCAACTATATCTGCGCAGCCCTTGTAAGGCGGCCAGATGAATTTTCTATTACTAAAAAGCGAAGGAGAAAGCCGGACGGAAACACTGATAATGGACCAGGCAAGAAAAAAAAAAGAATTCCTTAATTACTAAACTTATTTTAATAAAATAAGTGGTTGAAGGCGGTCGGAATTCTATAGCAGGATAATCATATCCATTTTTTATATCGTATATTGTCGAAGATTGTGCGGAAAATTTAATGAATTGTTTGAACACACGTTTGAAAGGATTTGACTTTTTTATTGGCTCTATTTGGTGCTGTGTTAGGGTTGTATGGGAGGCCCATTTCCGTATGACAAGAATGCTCCGCTCTCGCTACAGATATTCCAGTATATATGCAATATTTTTCACTCCATAAGGTTTAGAAATAGACTTTTATATAACAACACCCTTCAGTGTTCCTTTCCAAGCGACGCCAAAACTTCAACGCGAAAACAGCCCTAAAGAATATGCTACGCTGATAAGAAGACACTCCCAAGTATTAAAATAAATATCCCATGTATCGCCTTCTTCATAAATTGAGTTACTGTTCTAAAATTCTTTGTAGCACGGATATTACTCTACCTTGTAGAATAATAGCAAACGATGAAAATGTTCCTTAAATATAGATCCTTCCACAGTTAGACTCAATAGACGTTCCTTGAATCGGTTAGGATGACGATCACTTCAACGATAAAAGTGCTCCAGGATTAAGTTAAGTGAATATAAAGGATACGGGAGAAAGAATCAGTAAATCACTTTTTCATAAGTAATGCCACGAGTGATTTCCAAATTTATCTAGAGAATTTGGGTCCCGCGCCGTAGCCGAGCGGTTAAGGTAGGAAGCCTTGGCGCAGAGCTACGGGACTTGCGCTGGTTCGAGTCTCCATGGGGGAAGAAATTTTCTCATGATATTTCGGCCAGTATGGGACCGGTGACCACCCAGCATCGTGAGGCAATTGGGTAGCTACAATAAGTAGCGGCTCCAGGTTGAGGAACCAGCTATAGCGGCTGGGGGACTCGACATGCTAACCACATGTCACCCCTACACTGGCTGTTGATCATCTACCTCTGTGATTGACACATGTGGATGTGAAGGGCCAGCAGCCGGCTGGTAAAAGGGCAACCGCTGAAAAGTGGAAAGACCCTCAGTCGGAATTTGGAAATCAAGAGTGGCATTTGTTAGGACTATTTAACGAATAAAATTAAGCTGTTTAATCACAAATCATTATTTAACTATAATTATTTTAAAATATTTATATATTTAATGTAAACGGCGATGTTTGAAAACAAATGAGAAACGATTGGTACGCTTCATCTGCTTCTTTTGTTTACCACTGCAACCAGATCATACTATTTATTGCCAAAGGAACGCAATATTGTAAGAATGCTCTCTAGTGGAGAAAAATTGAAAACAATCTGGTAGCCGAATTTCTATTGTGCTTAGTCACTGCAAAATAATGGTCAGACCTGTTCAGAATATTAAAAAAGGAGGAGCCTTCTTTAATATGGTAATTATAACACTGATAAATATTTCATGAAACACGACTCTGATTGGTTGTAAAACAGAAATCATTTAAACGTGATTGGTCATTGACTCCCATTTGGGGCATGAGTTAAATAGGTCTGAGCATTATTTTGCAGTGACTGATCCTGTAAAAATACGGCTACCAGATTGTTTTCAATTTTTCTCCACTAGAGAGCATTCTTACAATATTGCGTTCCTTTGGCAATAAATAGTATGATCTGGTTGCAGTGATAAACAAAAGAAGCAGATGAAGCGTTTCTCATTTGTTTTCAAACATCGCCGTTTACATTAAATATACAAATATTTTAAAATAATTATAGTTAAATAATGATTTGTGAGTAAACAGCTTAATTTTATTCGTTAAATAGTCCTAACAAATGCCACTCTTGATTTCCAAATTCTCTAGATAAATTCACTCCTCACTTCGTGAGTCGTGAATTTATCAATAATTTGGAAATCACTCGTGGCATTACTTATGAGAATTTGGAAATCAAGAGTGACATTTGTTAGGACTATTTAACGAATAGAATTAAGCTGTTTACTCACAAATCATTGTTTAACTATAGTTATTTTAAAATATTTGTATATTTAATGTAAACGGCGATGTTTGAGAACAAATCAGAAATGTTAGGTTATGTTCATTCACTGCTGCTTGATCATATTATTTATTGCCAAATAAGATCGCAATATTGTAAGAGTGCACCCAAGTGGAGAAATAATGAAACACGTCAAACTATATATCATAATCAACATTACGGGTTATTCATTTATTTTTTTAGTAAACAACTCAGTAAAATCAAGGAATCTTTTCATTATTTGCTATATTCAATGTATTTGTTGGAGAAAAATAATGCTTTGACCTGTTCAGAACATTAAAAAGGGGGAGCTTTCTTTATTACAAAATCAGGAGATGATAAAGAGAAATCGATAAAGAGCGAGGTGAAACACGACTATCATTAGTTGTAAAACAACATTTATTGAAACGTGATTGGTCATTGACTAGCATTTGTGGCATGAGTTAAATAGTCTCTGTAAATCAATCAAATACAAACATGATGTCTCCATAACACTTCTTTATCTTAACCTAAACCATTTATTATATTAAAAACTGGTAACTGTAAAAGATCGTCTGAAGTACTATATATAAACCTGACTGATTAAAAATCTGGAATTCGTTATAAGGCGCTGAGCTTTCATAGAGTGAATGCCTTAATATAGATTGACAACATCTTCTTACTATTAGAGCACCCTCGTTTAAATTATTCGGAAATTTTAACTTGGCGTAATTCGAACAAAGAAAGCTCTTTTTTAAAAACTGTCTACCAGGAGTTTCCAGTAACAATCCCCATGATGTTAACGCACATTTCTGACAAAAGGAACACCAGAATTGTAATAAATGACAATATTTGCTTCAACTGAGATAAAACAATTTTCATTCACCCTAAACAGCCTTTCTCTTCTCTCTCTCTGTATCTAACTTCCCGTTATATGAACATTCTATTTAAACCTTCCTTGTTTTTTTCCCCAGCCTCCTCTTCCTTCCTTCTTATTTGTAATTATCACACTTTCCACTTTACAGTCCTTTCACCTTAATGAAGCCCATGTTTCTGTTGACATTTTGTTACAATCCTGTCCGTTACACGTCCCATCATCCCTTCTTTCAACTTACAATTTTCTTACAAATAAGCTTGAAAAACGTAAATTATTGATTCCTTACATATACAGTCAAGGAAGTTGAAAAATAACTTCACTAGCATGAAAAAATTATCATAAGTAATGGCACGAGTGAATTTATCTAGAGAATTTGGAAATCAAGAGTGGCATTTGTTAGGACTATTTAACGAATAAAATTAAGCTGTTTACTCACAAATCATTATTTAACTCATGGTTATTTTAAAATATTTATATATTTAATGTAAACAGCGATGTTTGAAAACAAAGGAGAAACGTTGGTAAGCTTCATTTCCTTCCTTTGTTCATCACTGCAACCAGATCATAATATTATTTATTGCCAAAAGATCGCAATATTGTAAGAATGGACCCTAGTGGAGAAATGTATAACCAACGTTATAGGTATTAAGTAATTAGATGTCCTTTGATGTAAATATGTCAATTATATTTTTCTGCAACGTCAATTCCTGGAAAATAATTCGTTTAAGGAAGTGCAAACAGTGGTTTCTTTTTTTTTGTGGTATAATCAATTGTTACAAATGTTTTTATATTATCTATCGCATGCACTTTCTGTTGACATTCATGCACTATATATACAATCTGGTAGCCGTATTTCTTGGTGGGTCAGTCACTGCAAAATAATGCTATGACCTATTCACAATGTTAAAAAGGAGGTGCTTTCTTTATTATGATAAACTTTAGTTGGTAAATTTTAGGCGAAACACGACTGTGATTGGTTGTAAGTAAAAAATCATTGAAATGTGATTGGTCATTGACTCCCATTTGGGGCATGTGTTAAATATAAATAGTCTTTCTAAATTAAAAATAAAATATGTTTGGAAAATGTGTGGCAGAAGGTCCCCAACAATGATTCGAGTTGTGACTCAGTAGTTAAAAACGGTGAGCGATATTTATAAACTCCTTTTAAGCGCTAAGAAGTTCAAATTCTTAATTCGAACCCTCTTTTCTTTAAATGGGCGTGGTCAATTTATGAAAGGGAACATTATTGTTCATTTATTTTTCAAAATTAAAACGAGTAGTAGTTTTAACATCAGATATATATATATTCTACCGCTGTGGTCTCGTGGTAGCGTGCTGCCTTGACACGCAGCGGGCTCGGGTTCGATACCCGGTTAGTTTTTTTCCAGAGTTTTTCCTCACCTGTAAGACAAATGTCAGGAAGCTTAGTGCCCAACTGTTTCCGAAAATCATCCGGCCATCATCATCACCATCATTCACCAGTGTGGAAAGCAACGGAAAGCTACCACACCTATAACACGCTACTAAAGCTGCAAAGCATAGCATGAAAATGCTATGATTGCAGTGAAAGACCTGCTCTCGGGCAGAATTATTACGGATGGATATATAATTTTAAAATGAATGATTATAATGTTTACTTTCAATAGAGATGTTTTAAAACACGGTGAATTCAGTTCATTCACTTAACCCATTCGCCTCAAAAGACGAGGTAGACTCGCCGGCAGTTAAATGACCTTCAACTCAGAAGACGAGGTACACTCGCTTAACTCTGCTGTTATATATTTTGCAATATTTCGTACATCCCTTGGAAGGGTAATATTTTGTTAACATTTATGAATAGTAGAGGAATGTGTTTTGGCCTTCACCCTTATTGTGATCTCAAGTACCGTTATATTTTGTTTGTTTTGAATGTCTGAAAATAGACAATATAATTTACGCTAACTTAAATCCGATTTCTGGGGAAATGCATTGAGCATCTAAACCTGAAGCGAATGGTTAATGATACAGTTCCGCTATCGAATTGGATGTTTATTCGTGAGAGGTAGCGGTATGGTAATACATTATTGTTATTATTAATATTGACTATAGTTTGGTTTCAGTGTATTTTCATAACACATTGCAATTTCTAGATACGAATGAGTATTTGAAGGACCTATACACCCATCTAATATATAGTGTCTCCCTGTAGTAGATATAACAAAGTGGAATGGCTTACTGTAGCGAGAGGGATGTTAGTAGAACTTGGCACGTTTGTCGTCGTCACACAACATTGACTTGGTCTTCGCCTTGTATTAGCCGTATTAAGAACCCAGAGAGTGTCACGGCCGATAAAACGATGTGCGGAATATTCAATCACCTGGACTGTCGCGGGCCCCTGTTGATCTCTTCTTGTATATTCTTCACGCGTCTTCGGCGTTCTTCTCCAGCAACCACCACGTCGTTCCATTCTGTTGTTTTAACTACATTACAACAAGGTACATGTTTTGCACTCGACTCTCCTAAGAGAAAGCTTTACTGATTAAAATATATGAAAATATCATTGCTTTTATTACAATTAGCAATTTTAGAAAAAAAAAACATTAACCCTTAAATTGGCAAAACACAAATTTCTTCTCTTAGTTATTTGAATGTTGCGGACCGCAGTGAAAACGGAATCTTGTGTCACTGTTATTATTACGTATATTGTATAATTAGAGCACATTTAAGTGGTTTCTTTTTGTTAGTTTTCTTCTGGTTTATTTAAAATATGCAATTAATTAAACCAACTGATATATCCAAATGGAGAATTTAAGGGTTATGTTATTTTATGAAACTAAATCCTAGAATTGCTTAAATTTATTACAAAATAACCTTAGTGGCTCAATGGTACATCACCAGCACGTACAACTGGAAGTTTGTGATTAAAATCTTGACTCAGTTGACATGTTTCTCTTAGCATATAAATGACGGCTAATCTGGAAGTAATACCCCTCGTACATTTAGAACTTGCCAATTATTTTATCATCAAACAACAACAAGGATTAAGCCCAATGGCCTGTTCCGATCCCATTATAGGTCGAATTGATCCTTCCATCTCTTCAGTGGTCTTCCCAACATTCTTCTCCCTTTTGGTTTATAATTTTTAAGAAGAGTAAAAAGCTGCACTAGAATGGACCAGATAAGAAACGAGGATATCCGTGAAGAACTGCAGATCTACTCCATAAAAGAAAATATATTTAACAACAAGATACAGTGGAAAGAACATGTAGGAAGAATGGAAGAAAGAAGATTACCAAATAAAATCTTCCATTATTTTCCAAGAGGAAGAAGAGATGTCGGACGTCCGGAAGAGAGAGATGGTCTTAGATCTATTAGTGAAGACGGAACAGGCAACTCTTGCCTAAACTAGGAAGTGAAGAAGGAGAAGAAGATTCTTCTTGGTATGCGTTGTTCATTCATTCGTAATACGCGCTGAAGTCAAGCATTTTGATAATATTTTATTCTTTCACAGAGATTAAATATATTAAGTTCTGTTCTTATATCTTCGTTTTTCTTTTTATCGGTCCTTTGGTATCCTGCTATTGCTCTCAAACATCTTCATTTCAGCTGAGAGGGGAGAGGGGAGATAAGCATGCTGGACTAGGGGCATAGAAGTTTCAGCCTAATATACCTGTTGAATGGATTAGAAAATTCCGAATAGGTAAATTGACAGAATTTCGAATTTGGAATTATTTCTTCCAAATTCGAAATTCTGTCAATTTATCTATTCGGAATTTTCTAATCCATTCAACAGGTATATTAGGCTGAAACGTCTATGCCTCTAGTCCAGCATGCTTATCTCCCCTATCAGCTGATATAATATTAATAATAATAATAATAATAATAATAATAATAATAATAATAATAGCTTTATTTTACCTGGCAGAGTTAAATCCTTAGGGCCTTGTCTACCACTCAACCAGGTTAAAAAATACAAAAAGTATTCTTAGATCTAAATTACAATAAACATAAATATACATGGTACGTCTAGAATATAATTACTATTTACAAAGTAATTGATTCAATCTAGAGTTAACGATTGAAATATAAAATGTTCAAGATAGAAAAGTCAGATCAAAAATTAGAAGTTGTCGAGAAAAATGAGTTGTTTAACAACATGTATTTTTATAAGCGTGACTTAAAAGTGCCAAGAGTGCGGTAACCCCCTGACATGTTGAGGAAGGAAATTCCAGGAGCGGGCAGAGGCTACTGTGAAAGAAGTAGAATAAGAGGAAGTGCCATGAAGAGGGGTTACAACAATTTAGAACTTGCCAGCTATTTCTTTCAAAATTGCAATTATTGTTAATTTATTTTTTTTATTAATGGCTTTTATAATCCAGTCGGTAGGTAGATTAGATATTTGCTGCCACCTCTATGTCTCTAGTCTATCATGCTTATCTCTTCTTTCAGCTGATAAGGTAAATTGTTTAGCCTTACACTCATCCATTCGCCGCGGTGTCTAGTGGTTATGCTCCTTGTCTCTGGTCCAGAGCATCGCGGGTTCAAACCGATCCTGGATCGATGGATTTGTAGCATGGAAAAATCTAAAGGACAAGTCATCCGGGAGGGACTTTAAAACAAGTCGTGCCTCCCGATTCTTAAGATTTTTCTGGTTTGTAAAGAACCTCAAACCTATAGGCCTGTTAGTGCCTCTGAACGACCTTCCCCATTCAGGTAATACCTTATTGCCTAGCAGATGTATAATTGAAGAATTTATAAAACACTGGCCAGACCCATATTATGTTACGGCAATGAGGCCTGGACAATTCGCAGTGTAGATGAACAAAGACTAACTGTGGCAGAAATGAAACTTATTAGACGTACTGCAGGCCTCTCAAGAACAGACCATAAAAGGAATTCTGAGATTCTCAAAGAATTACAAACAGAATCTGCCATGGAATATGTACTAAAATACAGAAACAACTGGAAATCTCACGTAAGAAGAATGAGCAGAATAAGAATACCACGTCAAATCTTAAATTACCAGCCACCAGGCAAGAGATCTTTGGGCAGACCATACAAACATTGGATTGAGACCGTAACAGACTACTAGGTCTATCACATGAAAGGAAGAAGAAGAAGAAGAAGAAGAAGAAGAAGAAGAAGGTGTGTCATTGATGCGATGTGTTGTCACTGACATCTGTAGGCAGATAAGCATAATTAAGTTAGCTATGTCAAGAAACTCCCGTTAGGGAGCACCCATGTCTCCAAGAGAGACGTATATATGGACATGGGAATATGTTTTGTCAACATACCTATATATATATCGCTGTAAGTTTAAAGAATACATTTACTCTAAGCCTTAGATCGCTCGGTCTCCTAAAATAAGATACTATTTTCATTGAGATATAGTTATTTCTTATTCTTCTAATACATTTGACACTAGATAAAATATGAAACATACTCGAACTTCATAATTTATAGCTGGAATAATTTAAAAGTTCACACTTCATTTCCTCTTATTACCAATAACTTAACGATCGCATTTTGCACATGTAAAATACCAGACTTTATAAGTAACATAAATAATAAAATACAAGGGACATAAAACCATCTAGAAAGCCTTTATAACACATGCAAACTTAAGATAAGGCACTTTATAGCTTTGTTGTAATTCAAGCAAAAATTGCTGTTTGTTGGCAGTCATGCGAGTTTGAAAATTGCCTTCTTTCAAATATTATGATGTAAATCTCCAAATATTTAGTACATTTATGGGAAGTATATGATGTGTAACATGCGATTAAATGTTATGAACATCACTTATTATGAATTATACAGAGAGGTTCTTTATTGTGACCTTAGATTCCGCAGCTTACTATCTGAATTGGATAGAGCATTCGCCTTTTACTTTTACCGCATATCCATACTCAAAATAAAGCATAATTATATGTCAAAATTTAAATATTTAGGATCTATTTTAGATAAAATTGAGGATTCAACTACAAAAATTGAAAGAAAATAACTGATGGAAGAAGAATCATTGGTATGATGAACTCAGTGCTTTGAAATAGAAATATAATATACAGAACGAAGAAAAAGAATTATATTTCAAGTTCTGTTACAAAGCATTTTATTATATGGGTCCGTAACCTAGGCAATAAGTAGAAAACAAGCCAACAAGCTGTTAGCGGTTAGAAATGGATTTTTGGAGGCGATCGACAAGAATTCCAAGAAGGGATAAGGTCAGATACAGCACAATAAGGGAAATCATGCAAGTTGAAAAAAAAAGTAGAAAAATAGAAGAAAAACGTTTGAAATGGTATGGACACCTCATAAGAATGGAAGAAGAGAGAATACCAAAGAAAATCCTTAATTGGAAAGAACGTTCGATAGATGGAGTGAGGAGAAGTTTGGAAGCTAGAGATTTGAGGGAAGAAGATCCGTTAGACAGGAACTTCTGGTGACAAATCACTTTGGGTTGAAGGAGAAACACTGCATTGTGCAATATTCCTAATCAATTATTATTATTATTATTATTATTATTACCTAATAAAATATTATTATTATTACCTAATAACTTATTATTATTATTATTATTATTATTATTATTATTATTATTATTATTATTATTATTATTATTATTTGTAGTCCTTTATCCTAGAATCGTTATGACTTTTTACTTGTAGTTCACAGACCTGTATAAATATAGGGGCTTCATCTCATCTCATTCCTCGACCTGACCCCGAGTTGGACACGAGTTGAGGATATTTATATTTATTTATAATGTTTATGAATTTGAAATAATTATCATGATGATTTTTCAGCAAAGTTGGAGAAGGAGTATCCTGTCATTTAGTTCACAATTGAATAACCCCTTGAGAAAAGTCAATTTAGAAATTAAATCCGATCATGAAATAAAACTGAGAAGGAAATATGTTATTGCTATACCAACAACAGTGATCTTGTAGAGGAATTGCTTTGCTTTTTGTCCGCAAAGCATTACACCAACCAACTACTTTTGATTCTTTCTTCATGTGATGTTGCATCTAATTCTAATGGTGGCAGCATTACTGCTTTATGTTGAATTTTTATAAAACACTATAGACAGTGACATGGAAATGATAAATATTTAAACACATAGTTCTGAATAGACAGTTGATACATGCTCTCATATGCTGTGTGGCGCTGCAAGCGCAGGGAAAGATAATGTAAGAAGTGCAAAGAAAATGTTGCTTATTTTGTATTCAACTCATCTTTTTCTCTCCCTATTCCTACAACATACTGATTCCTACAGGAGTGCAGCCTCACTTTTCCTACACAATATTCACTCTTTCCTCTTTCCTTTCTTACAACATTTTTGTTATTACTCGATAAAACTTTAGATCATTGTGCTTCCTGGTTATCTTCAAAGAATTGTTTTACATTTATCGTGAAATATCTATACTATTTTAAACTCAAATTGGATTTATTATACCTGTAATAATTATCATAAGTAATGCCACGAGTGATATCCAATTTATCGATAAATTCACGACTCACGAAGTGAGGAGTGAATTTTTCTAGATAATTTGGAAATCAAGAGTGGCATTTGTCAGGACTATTTAAAGAATAAAATAAGCTGTTTACACACAAATCATTATTTAACTATAGTTATTTTAAAATGTTTATATATTTAATGTAAACGGCGATGTTTATAAACAAATGAGAAACGATTGATACGCTTCATTTGCTTCTTTTGTTCATCACTGCAACCAGATCATATTATTTATTGCCAAAGGATCGCAATATTGTAAGAATGCACCCTAGTGGAGAAGTTTATAACCAACATTATTAGTATTAACAAGCGAATGATGACAAATCAAGAGCATTTGAACATTTGAATACTACTACTACTACTACTACTACTACTACTACTATAAATGTATTAATTAATTTCTGATGTCATTTGATGTAAATATGCCAATTGTATTTTTCTGCAACGTCATTTCCTGGAAAATAATTCTTTTAAGAAAGTGCAAACAGTGGTTTCTATTTTTTTGTGGTATAGTCAATTGCTAGAAATGTTTTTATATTATCTCCCGCATGCACTATGAGCTGACATTCATGCACAATATATACAATCTGGTAGCCGTATTTCTTATGGAGTCAGTCACTGCAAAACAATGCTATGCCCTATTCAGAATGTTAAAAAGGAGGTCCTCTCATTAATATGATAAACTTTAGTTGATAAATTCGAGGCGAAGCATGACTGTGATTGGTTGTAAATAAAAAATCATTAAAATGTGATTGGTCATTGACTCCCATTTGGGGAATGAGTTAAATAGTCATACGTAATGCCACAAGTAATTTTCTATTTATATAGAGGATTTGGAAATCAAGAGTGGCATTTCTTAGGACTATTTAATGAATAAAATTAAGAGCTGTTTACTCAAAAGTCGTTATTTAAAAATTTGTATATATTTAATGTAAATGGCGATGTTTGAAAACAAATCAGTAATGTGAGGCCATGTATATTCACTGCAACGTGATCATATTATATATTGCCAGATAGGATTCCAATATTGTAAGAATGCACCCTAATGGGGAAATAATGAAACACATCAAACTGTATATTATAATCAACATTATAGATTATTAATTTATTTTTTAGTAAACAACTCAGTAAAATCAAGGAATCTATTCGTTATTTGCTATATTCAATGTATTTATTGGAGAAAAATAATGCTCTGAGCTGTTCAGAATGTTAGAAAGGAGGATCTTTCTTTATCACAAAATCAGGAGCTGATAAGATAATTTGATAAAGAGCGAGGTGAAACACGACTATCATTGGTTGTAAAACAAAATTCATTGAAACGTGATTGGTCATTGCCTCCCATTTGAGGCATGAATTAAATGGTCACTATAATACAATTTGGCCGATCTGTTATGTTCAAAGTTTGTTCTATTCTTTTCATGAAGGAATTTCTACGTGGATTATTATATTTCATATTATGGCGGTGAACATTTTCGGATTGTATAATTTCACATTTGATATTTTCTTATTTTATTGTTTAATGTGCATCGGCACCTATCGTGAAATATAGCGCCTAGGTCCTCTGGATGTATGGGCTACACCAAATATTGTTTCGCTTAAAGTGTTATATAATATAAGAGTTTATTAATTATGATTTATTTAGGCCTATAATGGATTATGAATATGTATTAATGATGAAACAGATCTTGGAGAGTTTGATGAATGATGAAACCCTTGAAGAGAAACAAGTCAGGTTAGTCGGCCCTGGGATTTAAGCACGGGATTTTTAGATATGAATCTTCCGATTCTTTAGTGCCAACTTTTGTTTCATTATGTAGGAATTTCTGTCTCTATATCTAGCTTTTTTTTTAACATCTCCTATTGCCCACGCCTCACAGGCATACGATCTACCAGGAAATGATTTTAAACTCTGATTACATGCTTTGATTTTTGGCTACACAAGGATATGAAGGATCTTCCCGGATGATCTTAATGCCACGAATACCTCCGAGATAACATGGACTTTTAAATCAAGGCACGTCATTTACTCCTACAATCAACTGAATAAATCTAGTGTGATACGGGTGATTATGATGGTCAATGACGAAAGTTATCGACATTTATCTTGCAGGTGAGAACACATCCTGTGAAAATTTCACACAGCAAATTTGTCCATATCCCGGATGCAAACTTCGACAACGATGCTACCCGTCGATCACAGCACTAACTATATATATATATATATATATATATATATATATATATGTGTGTGTGTGTGTGTGTGTGTGTGTGTATAATAATACAATTGCGCACAATCGTGCAAAATTAATTAATTGGCGTATTGCGCTAATGACATTGTCACTTTGGAACACAATTCCAGATGATATCTTGTACACTTTAGTCCGCACGGTTTACATCTGCAACTGCCTTCGATTTGATGGTAAGTGACATTCACACACACTTTGTGATGGAAGCCGTGGACTGCATCTGGTGCCTTAGTTCATTGTTTGGTCCACACCAGCTCCTATCTATCATGGCAGGCGTACCGTAGAATTCTTCAGGAATGGCATCCCGCTTCTGTCTTCTCTCTTGCATCTATTGTTCGTAAGCTTCAGTGGATGGTAGGTAGTAGCGCATTCTGAGGTCTTCCAGGAAGAACTGTTCTCTTGCTAGTATATAGTCTAGTCTCGAGGGAGTGAATTTAGAGACTGCTAGAATTATATATATTACTTCACATGCGTATGTCCATAGTTAGGTTTGTAGTAAAAATGATCGAATACACTATCCTAATTATGACAATTTTTTATTCCCATACGACATTCTTAACTACCGCATATGTCGTGCATGATTTGATGTAAGATGGAACTGATAAAAAACGTAGTGATAACTTAAGGAAAGTTTAAATTATTTTTATAATATTATGTATATATTAACGCCGCTGTGGTCTCGAGATAGCGTGCTGCCTTGTCACGCAGAGGGCTCGGATTCGATTCCCGGTCGGGACAGGCTCCTGGGTGAAGTTTCTTCGAGGTTTTTTCTCACCTGTAAGAAAAATATCAGGAAGATAGGGCCCAACGGTCCCCGAAAATCATCCGGCCATCATCATCATCATCCTTATCATTATCATCATCCTTCTTCACCGGTAATGAAAAGCAACGAGAAGCTACCACACCTATAATTCCCTAGTAAAGCTGCAAAGCATAGCAAAAAAATGCTATGATTGCAGTGAAAAACCTGCCCTGGGGTAGAATAATGTGGATGGATGGATATATTTACGACTCTGAATTAATACGTTTAGTACTTGCTGAATAAATTATTGTTACGCATAACAAAGTGAATTAACAAAATAAATTTTAGCACAATACATATAGAGTGTCTCTAAAAGCTCTCTAAATTCATATAGTAACTAGTATTAATAAGCTGTTAGTTTATGCTGATGATGTAGTACTATTGGCCGATAGCGAGGAGATACTAAAGGACAATACGCACACACTATTACTAAAGGACAACACGCACACGCTATTGAGTAACACTAAGGAATTAGGGCTGGAAGTAAATACCAATAAAACTAAATATATGGTCACACGTAGAAATGCATTATATAATGGAAATGGACAGCTAATGACAAATGAGGGAAATTTGAGGAAGTGACTGAATTCAAATACCTAGGAACAATAATCACAAACAGGAATGAGATGCACAAAGAAATTAAACATAGGCTCAATTCTGGAAATCCGTGCTATTATGCATTGCAGAGACTTTGGATGTCCCAACTCCTTTCAAAAAACGTTAAACTGAAAATATACAAAACTATTATTCTACCAGTTATATTATATGGATGCGAAACATGGACTCTTACTTTAAGGGAGGAAACGAGATTACGAGTATTTGAGAATAAAGTTCGTAGGAAATTTTTTGGACCAAAGAGAGATGGACAGACAGGTGAATGGAGAAGACTACATAACAATGAACGACATGGTCTTTATAGGAAGCCAGATATAATAAGAACAGTTAAAGTCTCGTAGACTGCGATGGCCAGGACATGTTGCACGTATGGGGAATGAAAGACGTGCATGG
Organism: Diploptera punctata; assembly: GCA_030220185.1. Taxonomy (NCBI): domain Eukaryota; kingdom Metazoa; phylum Arthropoda; class Insecta; order Blattodea; family Blaberidae; genus Diploptera; species Diploptera punctata. The sequence goes on along the minus strand of JASPKZ010007807.1, from coordinate 317,649 downwards.
AAGCTTCTTGTAGGAAAACCAGAGGGAAAACGCCCAGTTGGTAGACCAAGAATGAAGTGGGAGAACAACATTAACTATGATTTGAGGGAAGTAGATTATACAGGGAATGATTGGAAAGCATTAGCTCAGGATAGGGATGTGTGGAGAGCTTATGTCCGCGCGGCCATGAACCTACGGGTTCGATAGTGTCAGTGAGTAAGTAAGTAACTCGAAATATATAAATTATCCGATTTTTTGTAAGATATATTATAGCCTATATATTTTTTGACCCTGAAAACAAAACTCCTCCTGATGGTTAAAGGTGTGCATAGGGTTGGTATCCCTTCCACGTAAAACATATATTACTTATAAGCTCCAAACAGGGGCGAGCAACTATCATATGGAACGGAAACGGATCAGAAATGGTCTAAACCGAGATGGTAGATGGTGATATTGATGATATATTAATTTGATGTAAGCAGAATTCGGCAGCTTCCTCATGTTATGTTATATGATGCTGGCGAAAATTTTATTATGGGTATTTAAGAGAGAGAGAAACTTTTAATTAAATAACTTATAACTTAGAAGCATTTGTTAGTCAAATTCGTTATTTTCCGAATGCAGATATTAAATCATACAACTACGACATACTCTATTTAAAACCTACTCAACGAGAACATAATTGCAGACATAAATCCGTTATACAACCTGTATAACACCATCAGTTCCAGTTAAAATGCAGAAGATGAAACATTGTTTTCGAAAGGCCTCCATATTAGAATAACTTGAAGTTTAATATTTTTTTTGTGGACGACTGACTTACCAGGTAAAAATTATATATATATAACATATAATTGTTACCTGGTAAGTCAGTCGTCCTCAACTAAATTATTAAACTTCAAGTTATTCTAATATGGAGGCCTTTCGAAAACAATACTCCATCCCCTGCGTTTTAACTGGAATATATATATAAGACTAGAACAACCATTGGAAGCAGCTGAGATGCTATTTTAAGAAATATAGCAGGATATACTCTGCTGGATAAGAAAAGAAATGAAGATGTAAGAAAGGAACTAAATATTTTCAAACTTGCAGACCGAATAATTAAATATAGGAACGACTGGAAAGAACATATTGATAGAATTCCAGAAGAAAGATTTCCAAAATTATTGCTAAATTATAAACCGCACGGAAGGAGAAATGTTGGACGCCTACACAGAAGATGGTCTGAACAATTTTAACAATTCAAGCTTTGATGAAACCGGAACGAGCCAACAGGCTTAATCCCTGATGATAAGATATATATATATATATATATATATATATAAAACATCTCCATTACATAACCTCAACGGTGCTTTAATATTAATTTCAAAAGTGTTGATTTAATGATATATCGGGAAATTTCCTATCTATCTTTGAAGTGTGACAGATTTTTCGAAGTACATTCCTCTTAAAAATATGTATAATGATTTTATGTTTTTAAACACATTTCTTTTTCTAGATAGATTAGAATAGAAAACACATTTATTTATATTTTTGCCTACTGCAATTAGGCATAACGATCATGGAATGAATGGGTAAAATGTAATGCGCGGTTTCCAAATTGTTTCTGTATGAGCACAGGTTTTTCTATTGCTTTCATTTTTCAAATAAGAAGAGTTCGGTCAATTTTCTCGGCATGTCATGCTCCCTACCGATCTGGCGTATAAATTGTGCATATTTGTAGAACAGGGGTACCTTCCCCCACCTCTTCTAGGTCTCCACGTGCCGAGGTTTCGTGCTCAAGAACCGTCACAGTTAAATCATTCTTCCTCAATAAAGCATAATGGATTTTGCAGAAAGAGGAAATAAGGGGAAAATATTCGCGTAAATTTAGAAGCGATGGATATAACATGCTCCGGGTAAGCTGACACACCCTCCATCATAATATTGTAACTACATTTTTCATTTTAAATGGTTTGGCAACATGATTATATGAAGAGTAAAGTGTTCTGAATTATTTAAATATACAAAGAAAAATCATATTAGACCTAAATAGTTTTAAGACATTAGCATTTTCTTAATATATAAACATTTCGTGTCACGTTGTTTGTCCGCGATGGAATCCTAAACTACTGAACCGATTTTAATAAAATTTTACACACTGTCTGCAGTTTGACCCAACTTGAGACTTAGGGTAGTTTATAACTAAATTTATAGTCGCATTATTTTTTATTGCAAATTATTTGTTTATTATTTAACAAAGAGTTATCTGTGAGTTCCATACGATTCTAACAGATGGCGGTGTAAGGTAATTGGTTAATTATTTAACAAAGAGAGATCCAGATGGCTGTGCTTTTTGTTGCAACCGCGAATTTCAATTGAATCACAAATATTGATTATTTCACAATTTAAGTGTGTTCAGTGTTTATTCTATTTTCAATATTATTAATTTCGTGTGTAAGTATTAGTTTTAAGTAATCTGGCTGAAAGACAGCAACTTAATTTAAAATTTTAACATGTACCTTAGCCACGCAACGCGTGGCCGGGACTTCTAGTATTATATATATATATATATATATATATATATATATATATATATATATATATATATTTTTTTTTTTTTTTTTTGCAAATGCCCCAGGTTGTCTTTCGACATTCCTGGTTTCTCTCCTGGCATGGCGTTCTTGTAACCCACTTCTGAGGTTGGAGCGCCTGGAAGGCGTGCTTACGTTGCCCCGATGATATGATGGGTGATGATGATGATGATGATAGTGGTGCGCCAGGAGAGTACCTAATCCTAAACTTAATCTAAGATGAATATGAATGATGATGATTGCGATGGCCATATGATTTCGGGGACCGTTTGGGCCTTAAAGTTATCCTGATATTTGTCTTACAGGTGAAGAAAAACCCCGATAAAAACCTCACCCAGAAACAGTCCCGACCGGGGATCGAACCCGGGTCCGCTGCGTGACAAGGCAGCATGCTACCTCGAGACCCACAGCGGTGGACTACTTATTATATTGTTGTTTATATTATTTTAAAAGCTCTGTCTTGTTTACCATGTACATCATATTCTACATCAGCTATATGCAGTATTGTATGACTCAGAAATATGGATTCTGAATAAACAGTCAGTTAAAAGAATAGAAGCAGCAGAAATAAAATATTTACGATTTGTGGCAGGATATACTTTAATGGATAAAAACGGAGTGAAGAAATCCATAAAGAACTACAAATATTCAGTTAAAATAGGAGAGGATAGGGAAAGATTGTATGGACATGTCTGCAGAATGGATCCAATAGATTGCCTAGGAAAAGTCTGAACTATCAACCGAGAGGAGGAAAAAGAGATCGGGGACGCCCATGATAGAGATGGACACAGCAGCTATAATACTTATTTATTTATTTATTTATTTATTTATATTACCTGATGGAGTTAAGACCGTAAGGTCTTCTCTTCCACTTCACCGAGTTAAATTATGCATACAATAAGAATTATGATTGATACGCAATATATATAGACTACACAATATCAATTTGACAAGGGTATGAAAGAAAAATAATAAAAATAATAATAGTAATAATAATAATAATAATAACAAAAACAATAACCTATGATTAGAGTAAGTAAATGACTTGGTAAAGAAAGTTTAAAATATAAAGAAACAATAAAAGTGTACATGGAAACGATAAAAGTCTACTCGGAGCTGGAAAGAAACAAAAAGGTTTAATCCTTGCAAGAAGAAGAAGAAGAAAAGATGAAGAACAACAACACCTTAATGTTATATTCTGAGCTGAGCAACCCGTAGGGATAATGTTGTTGCAGTGGCGTCATTGGTCGGGTGAGCGTGTTCAGACAGAAGTGTTATACATTTTTAAAACATATTACTTACGTTATTCAAAAAAGTAAAACTGGATGGAACGGCTTGAAGCTGAACGCTTCTGGATTTATGTATACAACTTCTTCCCTGCAGTTGTACTAGCTCCCCACCTGGATTGTTTTCGTTCGTCTCCTCCCCTATAGTGGGTTGTTTATCTCAGCACATACGTAACTGTAGGTGATGTGGTTCTCTTGGTATATAGGCTAGTCATCAATTTTTGCACAAATTTGTTGCTGACTTTAAGGGGCAATGGGTGAAATTCGTATATTCCACAATTTTATTGATAGAAACTTCGTGTGGTATGTATATCCATAAAAATGAAATATGGTATAAAAAATGAAATGTTTAAGTTTCACTTAGTGTTAATTATTCAGATTTCAGTTTTAAACAAATACGGTTTTTCAAAATCTATCTCCATTGTCATGTCAGAGGTAAAGTGTTTAAAATAATATATATTTACATTAAAAAAGATGTGTATAATAACTTATTCAATCCAGAAATATCATTATTTTCTAGGAGAGATGAAAAAAAAAACTCCACATTCATTTTTTTAAAATATATTTAGTATAAATCATCATATATTTTATTTTGACTATTTAACACATGCCCCAAATGGGAGTCAATGACCAATCACATTTCAATGATTTTTTGATTTACAAGCAATCACAGTCGTTTCTCACCTCGATTTTATCAGTTTAATGTTATCATTTTAAAATCAACCTCCTCCTTTATAACATTCTGAATAGGTCATAGCATTATTTTGCAGTGACTGCATATGGCTACAAGATTGCATATGTAGTGCACGAATGTAAATACATAGTGCTTGCGGGAAATAATATAAAAAACATTTGTAGCAATTGATTATACCACCAAGAAATAAAGGAATTATTCCCCAGGAAATAACGTTGCAGAAAAAATATAATTGATATATTTACATCATAGGACATCAGAAATTAATTAATACTTATAATATTGGTTATAAATTTCTCCACTAGGGTGCATTCTTACAACATTGCGATCCTTTTGAATAAATAATATGATCTGGTAGCAGTGATGAACAAATGAAGCGTACCAATCGTTTCTCATTTGTTTTCTAACATCGCCGTTAACATTAAATATATAAACATTTTGAAATTACTATATTTAAATGATGGTTTACGAGTAAATAGCTTAATTTTATTCGTTGAAAATTATGGCATTTCATGGGAAGGACCCCATACAAAGTAAAATCTGTCTCCAGAATAAAATTTTAGAGAGATCTAATCAATTTAAATATCTTGCATATTATCTCTCTATCTGGGATGAAAAGGATATCCCTGAAAAAGTTACTAGTTATAATAAAAGTTTAGGAATTATTAATCAAGTTATGAAACCATCCCTTGTACAAAAAAACACCAGATTACGTTTATATAACACTTTGGCTAGACCAGTGTTGACCTATGGTAGTGAAGCATGGACACTAAAAAAACAACACGAAAGCAGAATAACGGCTTGTGAAATGAGATTCATGCGCAGAACAGCGGGTTACACCAGATGGGATCGGAAAAGGAACACCGATATCTTAAAATAATTGAAGACTACGCCAATTTTGGAAAATATTAAACAGTACCAACTAAATTGTAAACACCATCTTGAAAGAATGAGTTCAAATCGGATCCCCAAAGCTGTTTATAATTATATACCAAGAGGACGAAGATCACTGGGCCGTCCTATGAAACGCTGGAGGGAAAATTTTCTATAGGATCGTAACAGGCCTTGGCCTAATACTTGGAAGGAAGAAGAAGAAGAAATAATCCTAACAAATGCCACTCTTGTTTTCCAAATTCTGTAGATAAATTCACTCCTTACTTCGTGATTCGTGAATTTATCGATAATTTGGAAATCACTCGTGGCATTATTTATGATAAATTGTTAATTTATAATAATTATGACTACCTCATTTCATCAATTAGAGTGTCCAGAACATCCTGTAACAAAATAAGGTATCTGAGGAATGATAATAGTTCATGAGGGAGAAAAAATATAAGGATGGAAACTGGAGCAACATTGCAAATTGACGTAAAACGACATCACTGTAAAGAGTGCAATAACATGTTGCCAACATTGAAAAACATGCTAAATAAATAAAATAAATAATTCTAAAAGTTATTAAATTCTTATTAAAAAAATAATGGATGATCTGTTAGCAGTAATGTTGACTCTTATAACATTTAAACCCTGTGGATTTAGTTACATTTGATGTAGTTTCATCTGGATGTACAAATTTAATAACAGAATGCTTAATTCTAAAGAGCTTTATTTCGTAACCTTAAAGTGTTTCCTCTTATTCAATCAATTATTACATTCCTTGTATAGGTTTTTATTAAATTATGTAGAGAAATTGCATTAACGTTACTTTCATCAAGTCTACAATACTCTCTCTCTCTCTCTCCCTCCTCTCTCTCTCTCTCTCTCTCTCTCTCTCTCTCTCTCTCTCTCTCTCTCTCTCTCTCTCACTCGTTCTAATTCTAGAAGGTTCGACTGTGTTCTATTTCCTTTCGCTAAAGAAGTTAATAAAATTATAAGACAATTTAAATGTCACAAGAATGACATGAAATTATAGCTGTTCCAAATTCATTAAAATTCTTAATTTTTGTCTGGCGACGATTTTGTTTTGTTTTCTGGTCTGTGCAAGTACGAATCTTTCCATTAACCTTATATTTTGTCGACGTTGAATGAAACTTTACAATTCCTCATTTGTATATACGTATTTGTTACGAATACATAGAGTATTTTACATAGATATTTAATTTTTTCATAGATTATTTTAATTATTCCAAATAAAAACAGTGTTGAAATAAAGCACTTAGACATATTATATTTCAGGGCAGAGTTTGATTATGGCAGGACAAAGATTGCAAGGCTAACTGTAAAATCTCTGCATTTATACTAATGGAATGTTTTAGTACAGTTAGTTTATAGCTGGGAGGAGAGAAGCTTAGTATATAACCCTGGCAAAATAGGGGACTCGTGTCTGTTGAACATGTTATATTTCAGGGCAGAGTTTGATTATGGCAGGACAAAGATTGCAAGGCCAACTGTAAAATCTCTGCATTTATACTAATAGAATGTTTAGTACAGCTAGTTATAGCTGGGAGGAGAGGAGCTTAGTATATAACCCTGGCAAAATAGGGGACTCGTGTCTGTTTGAAGCTGATGGGTAAGTCTGCATACCATTTTTCTTAATATAATATACCTAGGACATTTGGAAAAGGGAATCAAGTAGTTAAATATTTTAATACTATTTTTCAAAGTGTAAGAATTATTAGATAATTATTAAAATGTAAATTAGGGTAGATTTATAAACGCCCATCTCCCTCTCTCGAAACTCAAGAAAGTTCGAATGTAGGTTTTCTTAACATAAGCTTAGATTAGTTATTTAGGGTTAGAATACTTGTAATCATTATACTCTAGAAATAAAATAGTTAAAATTAAGAATCCATTTATTTATGTTCGAAAACACGTATGCCTTTTATAACTATAGTCCGTGAGGGCTAAAGTGTCTACAATATTCTAGAAAGAGAAAGAGAGTACTCACCATCTTCTTTCTCACTCATACGCATATCTCTTCACGGTGACAGCGGTAGGGCAGACACTCCCTGCAGTGGTGGCATTCCCTTCTTCTAAAGATTAATTTTACACTAATATAATATCTAACTCACTCTCACAAACTCCAAACGAACTCTGAAACAGTCGCCACTGACAAAAATTACGTGAACAAAAGTGACCGGGCGAAAGTGGGGGTGGAGTTTTTCTAGCATTCCTAAGTAATTTTACAAGGGTAGCCCATTATAGTACACATGTCACTCAGACGTCTAGCGAAGGGTGGGAAGAACAGTTATCTAGACAAGGATAGAAGAAATCATGCCAACTTACAACTTTTACACTATAATACATCCACGTACTAACGCTCGGCTAGAACCTCATGCTAGCTAAATTCCAAGACCCGAAGGTCGTTTAAGCCCTAAGAAAGCCAACAATTCGTAATAGTATTATTTACAAAGTAATTTTATTTGCATTGGAATAGTATTATAACATAATTTTATTGGAAATATTTGAATAAGTTATATTTTATTGAGCTTTCAGTTCGATAAGAGATTAGTTGAACTAGGAATTAAAATGTATCTAATTGAAGGCGAACGAGAGAATTATTAAATACTGCAGGTAGAGTGAGTGACCTTTGAAAAAAGATGAGAATCAGATATGCACACAGAGATCATGACTGTTATTGCTGCTATACATTATTCACAACATTTCTTCTGCCAGATACCGTATTATCTGACATCGCCTGCACACACTCCTTGGGCGATCAGTTATCAGAAAAAATGTGAACGTTTTGAAAGATGAGAATATTACTTCTTCTTAGTATTTTACTTTATATTACTTTATTTTAAGAAAACATTTTTTTAGGTATCAGCTAAATGCTAAAAGATCATTGAGACGGCATAGGAATAGATGCTTGATTTTTCAGTACTACAACATGAAAGGAAGATGATGATTGCGATACAAGTGACGTAAGCACTTGTTACTGATCAAGAAAAAGTTTGAAAAACTTTTGAATTTTTTAGATCTGTCAGCATCCGCATTATTATATGAGATAAAAGCAGCCCTCAACAGACCGAAAGGGAAATACTACGTGGTCTTCATAGATTATGAAAAAGCGTTCGATTACATAAACAGAACAAAACTACTCACGAAGATGAGGGACATGATTGGAAACGAGCACCCCATTCTTGGAATAGTACACGACATAATGAGGCGAAACTGGTTACAAATAACAGATGAGGTTGCGGCATCAGACGAGGTTATGCAAACTAATGGGATACTACAAGGAGACCCCATCAGCCCGCTACTATTTAACATAATGACGGCTGACATTGGGAAAGCAACGAACGGGACCACGCTGGTAATGTATGCGGACGACATGGCCATTGGGGCAGAAAACAAAGAAGAATTGCAAAAAGGCATAGATGGGATACAGCGATGGGCTATGGAAAATGAGTTCAAGATAAACAGCAACAAGACAGTACAAATGGTTTTCAAGAAAGGAGGAAGAACAGCGGCAAGTGATAATCTAAAACTAGGAGAAGAACCGATACGAATGGTCAACAAATTCAGATATTTAGGCATAACACTGCAGCCAACAACAAAGTCTTTCAGCGCACATGTGCAGGAGAGAGCAGCAGCAGCTATAAGAGCTATGTGCAGTATCAAAGACATCACATCGTTAAAATTAGTCACAGCCATGAAATTATTCGCATCAGTGATCACCCCGATCGTCACCTACGGGATAGAACTGATATGGGAGAAACTATCGACCAGCGATTTGGAGAGGTTAGAAAAAGTAAAACCAAGATTCATCAAAAAGGCATTAGGTGCAAGCAAATACACACCAAATAGAATGGCCTATATGCTAGCCAGAGAAACCTTCTTCCTAGAGGACCTGAGGCAAAGGATACTACTGCCAGCAACGGAGCCATATAAGAAAGTCATCGAAAAAAAAAAAACAGAGAGAAAAAGAGATCGACGAAGATTTCTACGCCTCAGATGCCATGGTAAGCAGAGAGTGGACTGGAAGTAACCAACCACAAAGGCACAGAATCATAGGTTTAGCAATACACGGATATCATCACAAAATGTGCAAAAATACAAAATTCCACCAACCGAGTGATTCGTGTGAATGCAAGATATGCGACCAAAAGTGTGAGCGATACCATTACAAATAATGCAGAATATGGACAGGATCACTGAACGAACTCATAAAAGACAAATCATAAACTTATAACTTAATGCTCTTTCGAGTGCCTCTTACCAATTTATTAGGTGCTTACCTCATGTATATTGCATACTATTTTTTTGATCGATGTGACTAATTTTTATTAAATATAGTAATAAATGAATTAAAAAATATTTTTTCTCAAATGCCCCAGGTTTGTCTTTCGACATTCCTGGTTTCTCTCCTGACATGGCGTACTTGTAACCCACTTCTGAGGTTGGGGCGCCTGGAAGACGGGGTTACGTTGCCCCGATGATATGATGGGTGATGATGATGATAGTGGTGCGCCAGGAGAGTCGCTAATCCTAAGCTTAAACCTAAGATGAATATGAATTATGATGATTGCGATGGCCATATGATTTCGGGGGACCGTTTGGGCCTTAAAGTTTTCCTGACATTTGTCTTACAGGTGAGGAAAAACCCCGATAAAAACCTCACCCAGAAAAACTGTCCCGACCGGGGACCGAACCCGGGCCCGCTGAGTGACAAGGCAGCACGCTACCCCGAGACCACATGAATTAAATATTGGTTGGATGTAAATGACTTCTATGAGAAAGAAACATTTGGTGATCGTTGCTATGTAGCTTTTCATTTGTTTTATTATAAGTAATGATTGTTGGCTGTGGAGACATTTTTATATGTAGTACGGTTATTAGAATCTGTTTGATAATTTTATTATGGAAGTAGTCATGATAGATGATAGTGAAATTGAAAAAGCCTGGAGAATGGGATGTTCTGCATTAATTCCGGAAAAGTCTAAAGAAAGGTACGAGTTAGTGTACAAAACATTCAAGAAATGTTTTATTTTACTTACCGAACGTGTGCTCTTTGAGTCCATATCAGCATTGCGATTTCTTTTGCTTGCATAGCAACCAGGTTAGATGTGGGAACGTTGACTTACTTCCAGTAACAACAATATTGGTAAGTATGAGAAATTAGTCACATCGACCAAAAAATAATTTTAAGAGCCTTTCCATATAAGAATAGGCCTATATGATATATTTGAAATTGAATTTACATGTTCTTGGAGTGAGTTCGAATTTTGCTATCTATATCGAGAGTATCCGGCAACTAACCTACATATCCTGGCAAATTTGATATTACCCCATCTCCAAAAATAATAAAAATATTGATTTTACTGTAGAAATTTAGTATTAAATTTTTACATTTGATGTCCTTAGCCTACCAGCCGGCTGCTGGCCTCACATCCACATATGTTATTCACAGAGGTAGAAGAGCATACAGTCAGTTGTGGTCAGCATACTAGACCTCCCAGCCGTTATAGCTGTTTTTCTCAACCTGGAGCTGCTACTTATTATAGCTATCTAAATGCCTCACGATGCTGGGTGGTCGAAATTCCTAGAGAAAATTTATTTTCTATGGAGACCCGAATCAGCGCCAAGTCCTGCAGCTCTGCGCCAAGGCATGTTGCCTTAACCACTCGTCTATGGCGCGGGATAATATAAAATATTATTCTTAAACATGTAAATTGTACCAATAATCTAAGACGAGAAGGATTCTGACTACGGACCCAAAGGATTGGACCTGAACATCAAGAGCGAGTGGTGTAGATTTGTCTCGCTCGATCGTGCCAGGACTGGCCCTTCGAATTAATATAGAATTTTTCTTGAAGGAGTAGTAATCTGTAAGGTAGATAGTCACCTAATCTGTAATGTTACTGGCAGTAGCTAAGAATGTTGCGATCCTTGCGTGTGCAATTCAGATAGACCATCATGACATGTAACATTCTCATATAACTAACTTACTAACTCACTGGCACTATCGAACCCGTAGGTTCATGGCCGCGCGGACATAAGCTCTCCATACATCTCTATCATCAGTTAATGTTTTCCAATCAACCCGTAATTGGGTAACTCACAATACTTCATTGCATAGTGGAGAAGGAATGTCTACCGGTTTAGTAAACTCTAACTAAGTAACTAACTGACTGGCACTATCGAACCCGTATGTTCATGGTCGTGCGGATATAAGCTCTCCATACATCCCTATCCTCAGCTAATGTTTTCCAATCATTCCCTGTATAATCTACTTCCCTCAAATCATAGTTAATATTATTCTCTCACCTCATTTTTGGTCTACCAACTGGGTGTTTTCCCTCTGGTTTTCCTACAAGAACCTTCCATGCACGCCTTTCATTCCCCATTTGAGCCACATGTCCTGCCCATCGCAAACTACGAGACTTAACTGTTCTTATTATATCTGGATTCCTATAAATACCATGTAGTTCACTGTTAGTTAAGCCTTCTCCATTCACATGTCTGTCCATCTCTCTTTGTTCCAAACATTTTCATAAGAACTTTATTCTCAAATACTCGTAATCTCCTTTCCTCCCTTAAAGTAAGAGTCCATGTTTCGCATCCATATAATGTAACTGGTAGAATAATAGTTTTATTTAAAACTTATGTCGATGGAAATGGATTTCTTGAGGAGAGCAGCAAGATGTTCAAAATTAGACAAAATAAGAAATAATGTCATAAGAGAAAAAATGAATATTGATTATTCAATACTATATTATATACAGTATAAGCAATTAAATTGATATGGGCACTTACGACGAATGCAAGAAGAAAGATTACCCAGGAAAACATTGGAATGGTGTCCACCTGGAAGAAGGAGGAGAGGAAGACCTCGAAACTCGTTGATGCAGGAAATAAGAACTGGAATGAGAGCAGGAGGACTGGAGGATTGGATCGAGAGAGACGAGTGGAGAAGAAAAATAAAACTTTAGGCACAGTAAGATGTGTAAACATTAAAATTCTGTATATAAATAAATAAATAAATATATTTTCAGTTTAACCTTTTAACGATGCTCATATAATATGCCTTTACATAAAATGGAAGTATTAGTTGAATATAACCGCATTCACTTTCAGAACTCTCGATTATTAAATGTTATTAACTTGCAGTTCTCCAGACAGTGTTTGGTATGTAACATTATTATTATTGATCCCTATTAGGTTCGTCTTCCGGGCATATAGGCCGTGGTCTAGTCGTTCTTCTACTCGACGTTCCGTCTACTGCTGCGGTAGACATCATCAGGAGATACTGCGTGCTCTCTGTGAACTCCTCAACAGTCGGCTGCAGACTGGCTGGTCGTTGGAAACTCCCTCCCTATTTATAGGCACGCCCCTGGTGGAGAGGCGGTTTTCTGCGCGGTCCGTGTTGCGTGCTGTTTTGTCCAGGCTGTCGCTAGTAGAAGTCATAGGCTTCGTTGTCGTGTTATGCAGTGCCGGGATCCAGATTTTGTTTATCTTCATGGTTTCTTCTTTTTTGTTAAAGGAATTTTTGTGTTTATATATTTCAATGGCTTCTCTGTATAGTCTGGTGTAATAATGTGATGTTTGGGACAATACCTGTGTTTCTTCGAATCTTATTATATGTTCTTGGTTGTTCATCCAGTGTTCCGCTACGGCTGACTTTTCCTTTTGTTTTAGTCTGCAATGCCTCTTGTGTTCTTGCAATCTTGTGGTAACCATTCTTTTTGTTGTGCCGATATAAACCTCTCCACAACTGCAAAGGATGCGATATATACCGGCAGCACTTAACGGATCTCTTGTACAGGGTGATTACAAATGATTGGAGCGATTTCATGATTTTATGGTAGCTGTAGTATTCGACATATTTTCACGAACTTTTACAGATACATAGAGCAACTTCCCAGGTTTTTTTTTGAGATGTTACAGGTGCTCCATATGCTCCCCCTTGGTGATTCTGCAGATATCAAGTCTGTAATCAAGTTCGTCCCATACTCGACGTAACATGTCCCTATTAATTTGTTCAAAGGCATTGATTATGCGAGCTCGCAGTTCTGGTAAGTCTACTGGTAAAGGAGGCACAAACACTGAATCTTTCACATACCCCCAAACAAAAATCGCACGGCGTCAAATCGGGGGAGCGTGGAGGCCATGACAACAATTTCTGATCATTCTCTCCACTGCGACCGATCCATCGGTTTGCAATCTCATGTTTTAAAAATTCACGAACATCGTGATGGAAGTGTGGTGGAGCACCATCCTGCTGGTAGATGAAGGTCTCACTGTCGGTCGTCAGCTGCGGCATGAGCCAATTTTCCAGCATGTCCAGGTACACGTGTCCTGTAACGTTCTGCTCGCAGAAGAAAAAAGGGCCATAAACTTTGAACTGAGAAACCGCACAGAACACACTAACTTTTGGGGAGTCGCGAATGTGCTGCACAATAACGCGGGGATTTTCTGTGCCCCAGATTCGCACATTGTGTTTGTTCACTTTGCCATTCACAAAGAATGTTGCTTCGTCACTGAAGACAAGTTTCTCACAAAAACCATCCTCATCCATAAACTGCTGCATTTGTGTACAAAATTCAAACCGACTCACTTGTCAATGGGCGTAAGGGCTTGTAGAAATTGCAAGTGGTAAGGTTTATGCTTCAATCTTTTCCGCAAGATCTTCCAAACGGTCGGTTGTGGAATGTTCAGCTCTCTGCTCGCTTTTCGTGTTGATTTCTGTGGGCTACGTGTGAAACTCATCCGCACACTCTCAACCTTTTCTTCACTCACTGAAGGACGACCCGTTGATTTCCTTTTACAGAGGCATCCTGTAGCTTTAAATTGCGCATACCATCGCCGAATGGAGTTGGCACTCGGTGCATCTTTCTCGAACTTCGTTCTGAAGTGTCGTTGCACAGTTATCACAGATTGAGTTGAATGAAATTCAAGCACAGCATATGCTTTCTCCTCGCCTGTCGCCATCTTTGATAACTGCTGCGCTCTCTCGGTTTAAAGCTGAAACACGGCTGCGAGAGAAAACAAAAAAAAACCTTATGAGTTTTTATACATAACTTTAAAGTTCTGTGAAGATATGTCAAATAAGATCGCTACAATAAAATCATGAAATCGCTCCAATCATTTGTAATCACCGTGTATATTTGGCTGGGCGCAGTATATTGCCGACTGGACCACGGCCTATATGCCCGGAAGACGAACCTAATAGGGATCAAGACGCCGGCCGTGAAAGCCTACAGTTATACATTATTATTATTATTATTAAATATGATTTTTAAAGAATTAGGACTGGAAGTAAATATAAATAAAACTAAATATATGGTCACACGTAGAAATTCATTATATTATGGAAATGGACATATACTGACAAATGAGGGAAATTTTGAGGAAGTGGCTGAATTCAAATACCTAGGAACAATAATCACAAATAGGAATGAGATGCACAAAGAAATTAAACATAGACTCAATTCTGGAAATGCGTACTATTATGCATTGCAGAGACCTTTGAAGTCCAAACTCCTTTCAAAAAACGTTAAAGTGAAAACAAATCGGCCGCCGTGGACTAGTGGTTATGCTCCTTGCCTCTGGTCCTGAGGGTCGCGGGTTCAAACCCGGCCGGGGTCGATGGATTTTTTAGGACGGAAAAATCCAAGGAGCAAATCCCCCGGGCGGGACTTCAAGCCGTGGGTCCCGAGTCTGAGGATTTTCAGGCTCGTAAAAAATCCTTAAGCCTGAATGAAAGGCCTCTAAGCAAAATTTACGGAATTTTCCCGTTCTAGTACTATCTTGGTTTCCTAGATGTCAGTATGAGGCGAAACGCTGACCACACACCACTCAAAATGACATCTATACGAAAATAAGTGTAACTAAATTAAAATGGTTCAAATTCTTCCCTGTAGGGGGAGAGCGCCTAAATCTCTGTAAAGGGAAAACATAGGCCTACAATATAATACAATAAACTGAAAATATATATAACTATTATTCTACCAGTTATATTATATGGGTGCGAAACATGGACTCTTACTTTAGAATAGAATAGAATATAGAATAAGGGAGGAAAGGAGATTACAAGTATTTTAGAATAAAGTACTTAGGAAAATTTTTGGACCAAAGAGAGATGAACAGACAGGTGAATGGAGAAGAACAACAATGAACTACATGGTTTTTATAGGAAGCCAGATATAATGAGAACAGTTAAGTCTCGTAGACTGCGATGGACAGGACATGTTGCACGTATGGGGAATGAAAGACTTGCATGGAAGCTTCTTGTAGGAAAGCCAGAGGGTAGGCGCCCAGTTGGTAGACCAAGAAAGAGGTGGGAGAATAGCATTAACTATGATTTGAGAGAAGTAGATTATACAGGGAATGATTGGAAAGCATTAGCTCAGGATAGGGATATATGGAGAGCTTATGTCTGCGCAGCCATGAACCTACGGGTACGATAGTGCCAGCGAGTAAGTAAGTAAGTATGACTTTTAAAGAAATGTATTTGCACACTTGAGAAATTGAACTTTTTTGTTTACTCTGTTTTCAAACACTCAACATGTATATAGTTCTTACCTTGTGAGAAGCGAAGGAAAGCTTCAGTAAAATATTGTACACTTGGGTGTAGCCTACCATCGATCGAACGACCCTTAGCGCAAGAGGTCAACGCCTTACCTCGATAACATTTGTATACGGCAAAAAATTACCCCACGACTTCCAACATAGAAACACATTTTTTTCAAGAGCCCTGCTTAAATTCATCAAAGTCAGGCTTCATATTCTGTTTTTAACATCGTCAGTCTACATTTATATTAATAACCTATAGTATAATTTGTTACTTTCATTTTCTTTAGATCGTTCATTGTGTCATCCTCCCATCTTATTTTCGGTCTTCCAACTGCTCTGTCTCCTATAGGTTTCCATTTATAGAGTTTCTTAATCAATCTCTGATCATCCATTATTATTAAACGTCCCAGACAATCAATTCTGAATGATATTATATGGTTTACTATATTCTGAATTTTTATTAATTTACTTAGTTCGTTGTTTGTTTTGATTCTCCAACAGTTATCCTCTCAAATTACACTGAGCAACAAAAATAAACTTTTTTTTTTGTTTCAGAAAGAAAAATATGTGATTCCGATAGTATTTTTTCTCCTGAATTCAAATATGATGTAGGTTTTTTCTCCATCACGCAAGGTTTTCGAGAGACAGGAATTTATAATTTCAAACACTTCAATATTTTCTACATTCGTAACTACACAATATTCGAACATTCGGACTCACATAGAAAGTAAGAAATGACGATTTTCTGCTACATTTCGCCTGTGGAGCATCCCTCTTGATGGTCCAACTATAATCGGCCACCATATTAGGATTCCATTTGCCGTGATATCTCTTTTCCATAGCTGAAATCTCCTGAGTTAGCTCTTGGTTTGATTTACAATGGACAAATGGACGAAAACGTTTATTTAAAATAATAATTATTTAAATCCAATAATTGAAAGTTTTGGCCTTCTCAACAATAATCCTCCATGTCAATCTGTAACTTGAATATAACAAGAGACAGATTGACATGGAGGATTATTGTTGAGAAGGCCAAAACTTTCACCTTTGAAATTGTCGCGCTTTAGGATGATGATGACATATATAAATAATTTTGGTTTTTTAATGCCATATCTGATATTTTAGTCTTTCAAAAAATGTGAGCGAAGTTAAAAAAAAATGAAAGCCCGTGTTTCAATAGAGCAAAATTAGAACCGTGGAAGCGAGATAAAAAAAATGCTGTGCAGTAAAATCGCAATGACACTTGACCGGTATGTCAGCGGACGGAGTGACTGATTGCAAGTTATACTAGTAACGAGAATTAGCAATTATTCATACCTGAAGAGAACTGTACCTCAATTAGTGGGAATTGGATCAGAATCCAGGATCGCTATGCAAACCTGAAATCA
The DNA here is from genome assembly GCA_030220185.1 of Diploptera punctata. Taxonomy (NCBI): domain Eukaryota; kingdom Metazoa; phylum Arthropoda; class Insecta; order Blattodea; family Blaberidae; genus Diploptera; species Diploptera punctata. The sequence goes on along the minus strand of JASPKZ010007807.1, from coordinate 300,266 downwards.
ACTTGCATTAAATAATTTCTCCATTTCAACATTATATAAAAATGAAGTAATATTCTGAGGAAATCTGATATTATATTTTAAAAAAAGTGAATTTGTTTTGTGAATGTAATGCAGAAATTATGAAACTGTTCTTCATTTTCATCACATATTATTATCATAAGTAATGCCACGAGTGATTTCCAAATTATCGATAAATTCACGACTCACGAAGTGAGGAAATCAAGAGTGGCATTTGTTAGGACTATTTAACGAATAAAATTAAGCTGTTTACTCACAAATCATTATTTAACTATAGTTATTTTAAAATATTTATATATTTAATGTAAACAGCGATGTTTGAAAACAAATGAGAAACGATTGGGACGCTTCATTTGCTTCTTTTGTTCATCACTGCAACCAGATCATATTATTTATTTGTCAAAGGAACGCAATATTGTAAGAATGCACTCCAGTGGAGAAAAAATAAAACACATCAAACTGTATATTAATTCATTTCTGATGTCCTATGACAATTATATTTTTCTGGAATGTTATAACCTGGGAAAAATACATTTAAGAAAGTGCAAACAGTGTTTTTTTTTGTGGTATAATCAATTGCTACAAATGTTTTTATATTAAATCCCGCATGCGCTACGTGTTGACATTCATGCACTATATATATATATATATATATATATAATCTGTAGCCGTATTTCTTAGAGAGTCAGTCACTGCAAAATAATGCTATGACCTATTCAGAATGTTAAAAAGGAGGAGCTTTCTTTATTATGATACACTTTAGTTGGCGAATTCTAGGCGAAACACGACTGTGATTGGTTGTAAATAAAAATCATTGAAATGTGATTGGTCATTGAGTCCCATTTGGGGCATGAGTTAAATAGTCATCCCAATTTACCTCTTAGTTTCAGGTAAATAATTAGTTATTCCAACAACAGATAAAGGCATTTACGTGACTATTTAACCCATACCCCAAATGTGAGTGAATGACCAACCACGTTTCCGTGAATTTTGTTTTACATCCAATGACAGTCGTGTTTCGCCTGGCTATTTATCGAATTCTGTTTACCAAAATAAAGAAAGCTCCTTTTTTTATATTCTGATCAGGTCAGAGCATTATTTTGCAATGACTGACTCTCCAACAAATACGTTGAATGTAGCAAATAATGAACAGATTCCTTCGAACTACACATTTGATAATTTTATGTTCAATAATTGTGTTTTTAAATAGTGATTTTACTAAAAAATAAATAACCTATAATGTTGGTTATAATATACAGTTTGATGTGTTTCATTTTTGGCCACGAGGGTGTATTCTTACAATATTGTCATCCTATTTGACAATAAATAATATGATCAAGTTGCAGTGGGTGGACAAATGAAACAAAACCAAATATTTCTCATTTGTTTTCAAACATCGCCGTTTACATTATATATACAAATATTTTAAAATAACTGTAATTAAATAATGATTTGTGAGTAAACGGCTTAATTGTATTCGTTAAATAGTCCCATCAAATGCCACTCTTGATTTCCAAACCCTCTATAAATTCACTCGTCACCTTGGGAATTTATCGATAATTTGGAAATCACTCATGGCATTACTTATGAATATTAATCATAATATATTAAAACCCCAGTTTTGATTTATAAGACGCTCAAAAAGTTTTTGGATTTTATTCGGCCTAACAAGTAACGACATCAAAAGGGCTTAGGGCAATAACATCATAAGCCATAATATATAACTATTTTAACCTTAAACCGGCAAGACGTTAACTTCTCGTGCCAGTTATTTAAATGCGGCGGACCGCAGTGAAAACGAAATCATGCATAACTTTTTATTAGGTATATTGTGTAATTCGATACAAATGTAAGTAATTTCTATTTGTGCGTTTTCTTCTTTTTTACTAAACATATTAAATAAATTAAACCAATTCATATATCCTATAGGATACATTGCCAATATAAGTGTTAACTACAGTTTGACTTTATCCAACAAATATATATATATATATAGTTTTTTTTTGTTGAAAGAAGAATGTGTGATTAGAATATTTCATTACTTGCAGAAGTTAATGTTTATGCATCATAAAGCAGTGGAATAATATCTTGTGTTTCAGGTGTTTTCTGAAGCAAACATCCTGTTCAGTGTGGGTGGAAAATATTTCACTGGAGAACCCATCACATATAAGTATATAGAAGACAGAATTTTCGAGAACTCCAGGAACATTTCAATAAAACTACATCATCGTATTGGTCGCTTTGTGAAACTCCAGCTGCACTTCGCTGCCAAGTGGATTATGATTAGCGAAGTCACGTTCGACTCAGGTAAGAGCCAAATTTCAGAGCAGCATATCTACCCTTTCTTGTATTCTACCAGCTTTTATATCTATCATCTTCCTTAATAACTAGTAACATTACAATTTATGACTGAAATTTTGAGGAAGTGGCTGAATTCAAATACCTAGGAACAATAATCACAAATAGGAATGAGATGCATAAAGAAATTAAACATAGACTCAGTTCTGGAAATGCGTGCTATTATGCATTTCAGAGACTCTTGATGTCCCAACTCCTTTCAAAAAACGTTAAACTGAAAATATATAAAACTATTATTCTACCAGTTAGGCCTATATTATATGGGTGCGAAACATGGACTCTTACTTTAAGTGAGGAAAGGAGATTACGAGTATTTGAGAATAAAGTTCTTAGGAAAAGTTTTGGACCAAAGAGAGATGAACAGACAGGTGAATGGAGAAGACTACATAACAATGAACTACATGGTCTTTATAGGAAGCCAGATATAATAAGAACAGTTAAGTCTCGTAGACTGCGATGGGCAGGACATGTTGCACGTATGAGGAATGAAAGACTTGCATGGAAGCTTTATTGTAGGAAAGCCAGAGGGAAAACGCCCAGTTGGTAGACCAAGAATGAGGTGGGAGAACAAAATTAACTATGATTTGAGGGAAGTAGATTATACAGGGAATTATTGGAAAGCATTAGCTCAGGATAGGGATGTATGGAGAGCTTATGTCCGCGCGGCCATGAACCTACGGGTTCGATAGTGCCAGTGAGTGAATAAGTAAGTAAGTATGACTCATCCCATTTCTATGAGATATCCCTTTCCTTGTTCATCATCATCATCATCATCATCATGAACAAATTCGTTTTAGGCCATGTGGCCTGTACGGTAAACCTAGCGAAGATAGTCTTGATCTTTCCACCTATGTTTTGGTCTTCCTTGGTCCCTATGTCCAGTCGGGGTATATTGGAATGCCAATTTTGGAAGTCTATTTCTTGCCATTCTCCTCAGATGATTTTTCCATTCTGTTTGTATCTTTGTATATCTTCATTTAAACTTGTTACTTCAAGTTTTCCTCTGATAATAGTGTTCGTTTGGTGATCCAGTCTATTAACTCCTAACAATGATCGTAAGAAGCGCATTTGGCTTACTTGAGGTTTATGAGAGTTTCTTTTATTTAAAATCCAAATTTCACTTCCGTATTTAGAGCAGTTTTTTATGTGATGTTATGTAACCTTAGTTTTGTCTCTGTCCTCATCTGTTTACCAAAATGTCTTCGTATTACCCCATGCATTTTATTATATTTTTTGTAATTTTGAATCAATGTCACTCTTATACTCTGGAAATACACTTCCTAAATAAGAGAAATCTGACACTTGTTCTATAATTTTTCCATCAATCTCAATTTTCACCCGTTGTATGTTTTTTCCACACATTGCCATTGTTTTGGATTTTGAAGTGGAAATTTTCATATTATATTTGCTGGCAATTTTGAATAATTGATACGCTGCTATTTGTAAGCTATCTTCGGAATCTGATAATATTATTTGATCATCAGCATATAATATTGTTTGAATTATTTTATTCCTAGTTATTGAAATTCCACTATTTACTGTTTGTTTCCATTCTTGCACTATTCTGTTAATATATATATATATATATATATATATATATATATATATATATATATATATATATTTCCTTGTTCATATCTGTAAACTATTGCTGTGTATATATAATCTTTTTAAAAATCTGTAAATTCCATGTACTTTCTCTTTTTATTGTACGTAGGTAGACAGACTAAATTAACTGTGCTATTTTAAATCTGTAAACCATTCTAAATGACAATTGCAATTATTGTAATTTATTTTCTTCGATGTCATCAGTAAGTTCTATAACTTAATTAAAGTCCATATATTTTCTATACTCAGGTAAAGGTCGTTGCTTAGCTGCCACATTGAAAACAGTGATAAGTTGTATGGTATAAGGAGTTGTGTGGGTTGAGGTTGCCTCGCTTTGCAACTCTGCACTGAGTTTTAAGACATGAGGGGAAAGGGGATTGACACTCCAGCACGACCTGGATCTGACTATAGTCCGTGAGGGCTAAAGTGTCTAGAATATTTTAGAAAGAGAAAGAGAGTACTCACCATCTTCTTTCTCACTCATACGCATATCTCTTCACGGTGACAGCGGTAGGGCAGACACTCCCTGCAGTGAACATAGATCAGTGGTTGCATTCCCTTCTTCTAAAGATTCTTCCTGGCAAGTTTCTATGTCTTCATTTTGAGTTTCATCGTCGTCAAGCACAATACTCAATACAATATTTAAAGTTACAGCTAAACTTTCTAATTCAGATACCATTTTTTTACATTTTTTATTTTACACTAATATAATATCTCACTCACTCTCACAAACTACAAACGAACTCTGTAACAGTCGCCACTGACAAAAATTACGTGAACAAAAGTGACTGGACGGAAGTGGGGGTGGAGTTTTTCTAGCATTCCTAAGTAATTTTACAAGGGTAGCCCATTATAGTACACATGTCACTCAGACGTCTATAATAGCGAAGGGTGGAATAACAGTTCTCTAGACAAGGATAGCAGAAATCATGCCAACTTAAAACTTTTACACTATAATGAAAATACGTGGAGTATAATAAATTTGTTTGCCATAAAATACTGTATTGATTCATTGAACAGAACTTATATGAATAAAATGATAAGGGTAATAAAATGATAAGGGTAATAAAATGATAAGGGTAATAAAATGTTTGGATGTAACATGCTTTAGCAACGCACGTAGGTCTATCTGCTCCCAGATATAAACTTTTTGAACCGTAAGAGATTTCAAATAATTCATTTCTTACCGGTTGAAACTTGAAGAGGAAATTACTTTATCCGAATAAGTATAGTTAGACGCTTCAAATCGTGACGCATACGAATAACTGCATTACTTTTCCCACCTTTTAAGGAAATGAAATCTATATAATCTGCCTTTTTAAAATTCAAGTTGTTTCTTTCTACGTATTTGTGTCGTGAACATGTAAAAGAGTAGATTTCTTTCTCTTCACATTTAAAGAGATATTGAAGCCATTATTATGTAGAAACCATTATGTAACCAACTATTTACTTCTATAGAATTCTATACATATCCTTGTGCAGAATCTTGTGTTTCCACACTTCGATTATTGTGACATTATATATAATGATAAACATGAAGATTAAAGTAATTTACAAAAAATAGGTGCCAAATTTAATATGGAAATATCAATTAACAAAACTAAAATTATGGCATTTCATGGGAAGGACCCCATACAAAGTAAAATCTGTCTCCAGAATAAAATTTTAGAGAGATATAATCAACTTAAATATCTTGGATATTATCTCTCTATCTGGGATGGAAAGGATATCCCTGAAAAAATTACTAGTTATAATAAAAGTTTAGGAATTATTAATCAAGTTATGAAACCATCCCTTGTACAAAAAAAAAAAACACCAGATTACGTTTATATAACACTTTGGCTAGACCAGTGTTGACCTATGGTAGTGAAGCATGGACACTAAGAAAACAACATCAGAGCAGAATAACGGCTTGTGAAATGAGATTCATGCGCAGAACAGCGGGTTACACCAGATGGGATCGGAAAAGGAACACCGATATCTTAAAAGAATTGAAGACTACGCCAATTTTGGAATATATTAAACAGTACCAACTAAATTGGAAACACCATCTTGAAAGAATGAGTTCAAATTGGATCCCCAAAGCTGTTTATAATTATATACCAAGAGGACGAAGATCATTGGGCAGTCCTATGAAACGCTGGAGGGAAAATTTTCTATAGGATCGTAACAGGCCTTGGCCTAATACTTGCAAGGAAGAAGAAGAAGAAGATTAAAGATGAGGCCATTGAGCAAGTGGAGAGCTTCAAATACTTGGGTTGTACTATCAGTAGTAACGTAAACTGCAGTCAAGAAGTAAAGCAGAGGATAGCAATGGCAAAAGAAGCTTTCAACAAGAAGAGAAGCATTTTCTGCGGACCTATGGCAAGAGAAATAAGAAAGAGGCTAGTGAAGTGCTTTGTGTGGAGTGTAGCATTATATGGTGCAGAGACGTGGACATTACGACGGAATGAGGAAAAAAACGACTGGAAGCTTTTGAGATGTGGATATGGAGAAGAATGGAACGTATAAAATGGACAGACAAAGTAAGAAAATGAAGATGTGCTAGACAGAGTGGGTGAAAGGAGAACAATGCTGTAAACTCATAAAGAAGAGGAAAAGAAATTGGATTGGGCACACGCTAAGAAGAAAACTGCCTGCTGAAGGATGCTCTAGAAGGAATGGTCAACGGAAAGAAAGTTAGAGGCAGAAAAAGACATCAGATGATAGACAATATTAAAATAAATGGTTTGTATGCAGATACAAAAAGGAAAGCTGAGTCAAGGAAAGAGTGGAGAATGCTGAGTTTGCAGGTGAAAGAACTGCTCTTGAGCAGAACACTATGAATGAATATATAATGATATAAACCATGACTTGTCGCAAAGACTGCCAGCGTGTTCATAATGATTGCGTTCGATTCATTTTCAATATCCGCCGTTATGACCACATTTCCGAACACTTTAATAACCTCTCTTGGCTCCGTCTTACTGACAGACGTAAATTGCACTCTCTTTCACTACTTTTCAAGCTTCTGAATTCCTACATTCCTACTTATCTGGCGTCCAGATTTGAGAAGTTATCCTCTTACCACAATATTGACACTAGGTCACAAGATAACAGTCTGCTAACAATTCCTCTTCATAGCACTTCTTCTTAATCTACTTCCTTCACAGTAGCATCTGCCCGCTCCTGGAATTTCGTTCCTCAAGATATCAGGGGTTGCCGCACCCACTGGAACCTTCAAGTCACGCTTATACAGTTACCTGTTGTCTAATAATTAATTTTTCTTTATTTATTTAAATTTATACTATGTTCATTAATAATCTTTTTCTCGTTTTTTATTATATTTGTACATATAGGCCTTATATTTAATTCGTTACATTTAGAGTAAATCAAAATACATTATAAATATTAATTGTATTGGATTTATAACACGTAATCGTTTATGTTTATTGTAATTTAGATGTAAGACTATTTTTTTGTGTTTTTTAAAACCTGGTTGAGTGGTAGAGAAGGCCTTAAGGCTTAACTCTGTCAGGTAAAATAAAGCTGCTATTATTATTATCATTATTATTATTATTATATTTATTATTATTATTATTATTATTATTATTATTATTATTATTTCGATATAAAATCGATTTATCGACATCAAAAGTTTACTGCAAGCCTTTTATTAAATAGCATTTAGTTGGAAACCAGTGTTTCTCGAGCCATATACTTCTCTTACAAATGTCAGGGAACATTAAGGCTCAAATCTACTTATTCCGACCTTCTTGGCATCAATGAAAGACAAAAATGGTTATTGTGAGTTATCCTTAAAAGATAAACTTATGCTGTTGCGAACTTTTCTGTAGAGGTTTTTGAGATATTCAATTCTGTGTAAATTAATTTTGTGTATTTGTCATGGTTAGGAAGCGTAAGTCATTTAAGCTTACAAAAAGCGACATTTTTTCACGTTTTTTTCACTACAGAAGGTGATTTTTAAGGGTCTTCACACTGGCTTGAGCTTAAAACCATCTCATAACCTATAACCCTTCCGGGAAAATCCTGAACATTTTGTAAAAAGCCCCAAGACAGTCGGATGAATGGTATAGCAGCACCTGCTTGCCCCTGAATCTACTTATCCCAATATCCTTGGCATAAATGAAAGACAAAAATGGCTATGTGTGTTACCTGTAAAAGATGAATATATGCTGTCGCGGACTTTTTTGTAAAGTTTTTTGAGATATTCAATTCTGTGTACATTAATTTTGTGTATTTGTTATAATTTAGGCAGCGTAAGCCATTTAACAGTAAAAAAAGGGACTTTTTCAAGTTTTTCACTACAAAGGTTTCAAGTTTTTCACTACAAAGGATGTTTTTAAGGGTGCTAGGAGTTGAGTGCCTCAACTCTCTTATAGCCTATGTTCATCCCGGGAATCTCCTGAACATTTTGCAAAAAATCCCATCACAATCGGATCAACGGTATGACCGCACATAAAGTACGAACAAACAAACAAACAAACAAACAAACAAACATTTTTATATATTAGATACGTTTGTTAAATATTATTCACTGAGATTGGTTAATAATAATAATAATAATAATAATAATAATAATAATAATTACCACAAAACTAATCATTATCTCAGTCAAAAACGATAACGGTTAGTTTTTGTTGTACTCATCATTTTTAATTTTTATGTTATTTACAGGCACTTTAACATAAAGTTGATATCGTATGTTAGGATCTCTACATGAAACCCTCAATATGAGTTTCTTTTGTTTATCTGTAATTTATTTTTGTACAAGGTGAATATGATATGGATTATTGTAATGGTCAGAAGGTATTCGGGGACTATTTGGCATAGTCCATTTTTGACCCATAGCCTCTCCTTTATCAGGAATTTATAGACCAAATTAATTTTTAGTTACCTTATTTGTCCAAAGATGGCATGAGTGACATGCGGTCAACACACCGACTCAATGAGATATCTAGCAAACAACTAAGGTATTACTGGGATGTTTGAGATCGGTCGGTAAATTTTGCTTAGAGACCTCTTTGTTCAGGCTTAAGGATCTTTTACAAGTCCGAAAATCTTCAGACTCGGGTTCCACGGCTTAAAGTCCCTCCCGGAGGACTTGCTCCTTGGATTTCTCTTCCTCTTCTTCTTCTTCTTCTTCACGGTTTAGGCTTATTTACTAGCCTGTTCCGGGTCCAAATTGCTGCTGTTTCCATCTTTTCTTTGGTCTTCCCAAACTTCTTCTTCCTCGTGCTGAATAGCTATACGTTGTTTTTGGTATTCTATTCTCAGTCATCCTTGCTACTTTTCTTTCCAGTTTGTTCTATATTTCACTATTGTTGTGTTTAATTCCTCTACTTTTAGTTGTTGTCTTATTTCTTTGTTATGTTTTTTGTCTGTTCTTTGATATCCTGCTATTTGTTTGACAAATTTCATTTCAGCTGCTTGTATTCTGGCAGATTGTTGTGTTATCACTGTCCATGTTTCGAATCCATAAGTAATAATAGGGATTTTTCCATCCGAAAAAAAATCCATCGACAGCGGCCCGGGTTTGAACTCGTGACCCTCGGAAGCAGAGGCAAAGAGCATAACCACTAGTCCACCGCGTCCGACGTATTTTCCTAAGATTTAGGATATTTTACTAGGTGAGGAAAAACCCCGGTTAAAAACTCGCTGAGGAAACGTGTACCGATCGGGGATTGATCCCGGGCCCGCTCGGTCTCAGGCAGGACGTTATCCGTAGACCACAAAAGTGGACCCCAAAGTTTCTTGGTTCTTGAAATGCACATCTTTCTTAAAATAGCGTACATAGTTTAGATTTACCATGTCATGGTTCTAGAGGTTTGAGGCACTCTGTGGTGTACATGTTGTACTTGCAACTGGATAGAGTGTGAAATGGCCTGTAAGTCCCAGAGTCACGACATTGTGGTATTTGGACAGAAATTAAATTTCACGGTCTTTATTTTTAATGCGGTGATGCATAATGCAGTCACACAATAGCAAACAATATGCTCGTATCGTCCCACCGCTTTGTTTTAATAAAACTATTGTTTGTTATTTGATATGCATGCAGCAGGAAACAGTATAATGTTTGCCCTATAAACATATACATTGACCTTTACACCAAATTCAGAATAGAAACTAAAAAAAAACATTCGCTCATTTAAACTGTAATCGTTAAAACGACATATTAGCCATATTTAATAATAAACAAACGTATCGAATCCACTTATTATATTACATAATTAAAATTATCATATCTGATTAACTTATATTATATGGGTTGCGAAACATGGACTCTTACTTTAAGGGAGGATAGAAGATTACGAGTATTTGAGAATATAATTCTTAGGAAAATTTTTAGGCCAAAAAGAGATGGACAGACAGGTGAATGGTGAAAACTACATAATAGTGACAGTAATATAATGTACGGGTAAAAACTATAATATAGTTACCTTGTAGGTCCGTCTCCTCAACTTAAGTTCTTTTAAAACTCTGTAGGCCTTTCGGGACTAGTCCCATCGTCAGCAGAATGCATTAGGTCCGTTCTTGTTGACCCTTGTTGAAGCACTGACTTGGTTGTGAGAATTTTGTACAGAGGATTGTGTGGATTAGGTGTGTATACATTGAGAATCAGGTTGTTGTTGATTTCTCTTAGGATTGCGATTTCCTCCAGTATATTTTATTCTCGTTGGAATGTTTTCTCTATGCACTATTGTGAGGGTGTTATCGATGTTATGCATATGGTGTCCAGCTTGAATTACATGTTTTGCGTAACTTGATTTTCCTCCATTGTAAATGAAATCTCTGAAATGTGAGCTACATTATATATATAGGAAGCCAAATATAATAAGAACAATTAAGTCTCGTAGACTGCGATGGGCCCGTATGGGGGATGAAAGAGGTGCATGGACGCTTCTTCTAGGAAAGCCAGAGGGAAAACGCCCAGTTGGTAGACCAACAATGAGGTGGGAGAATAACATTAACTATGATTTGAGGGAGGTAGATTATACAGGGAATGATTGGAAAGCATTAGCTCAGGATAGGGAAGTATGGAGAATGTCCGCGGAGCCATGAACCTCTATTGTGCCAGTATTATTATTATTATTATTATTATTATTATTATTATTATTGTTGTTATTTGTAAATGGTTTAGCATCTGAGATCGTATCTCGTCAATTTATTTTATTTTTTCATGTTAGTACGAAATGTTGAATATAATTATTTTGAAATTTCTACCCTGAATTTCCTCTCAATGCCTAGTAAAACTGTAAGAAATATAATTCAAGTTCGTGACGAACGGGCTTTTTAAGCGGAGACCTTCCGAATGAATGTGTCATCCGCTACCGCCTGATCAAAATTTCCATTTTCAGTCAACAAATTTCCAAAATGTTATGAACATCAATGTCTTTAAATTTCCCTCGTAATTTCAGAATTTTTAAGTGAAAACTGATTACTTACATGCACATTTAGGCACATTCGAACAAATGTAACTTTTTTTTTCGGAATTCCAAACTCCGGCAGGATAATCTACTTTATAATTTTTTTCCCTCTTAATTGAATCGTGTGCTTTTTGAAGCCTGTATATAGTTGATGCACAGTGCCATTATATTCCCATTTAATTTCTAAAATCTATCTCATACTAAAAATCTGATCTATTCTAGATTTACTTCTTCTAAATCCACATTGATTATCACCTATTACGTCGTACATATAGGGAATAAGCTGTTTAATAATTTTATAAATTAAAAATATATCAAACTGGATCGGGTTTGAATTCAGGATCTTTAGTCATGAGTATGAGTGTCGTCAGTAAGTTACACAGACCAGATCCCCCCCCTTAATTCACTATGCCAAATTCTTATCTCGCCCTGCATTTCAGAAACTAGAGCACCAAATTCTTATTCTGCACTGTATGTTAGAAACTAGAGCCAAGTCGAAGGAGTGTTGTCTCTCTCTCTGTACTGAAGCAGTTCAGCACTTTGAAATTCCACAAAAGTAGTCATGTCTTTCCTCTTTAAAAAAGTTTGGACCATTACGAATTTTAGTGCAGAAGTCTGTAAGTTTCTCGGTAGGACAACAGTAATACCGAGCAACTTTGTACTCCCCCAAGCATCTTGTTTTAAGGAGGTGCAAGTTTGAAGCACTCTAACAAAGTGAATCATCTTGCACTCCCATGTTAAGTAAATGTAAAATATGACAAAAAATGTACGCAACAAAATTACATGCATGACTCTGCGAAGGTTTGAAAGAGAGGTATAAACTAAGGTCGTTGTACCGTCAGAGAATAAAGTATGCTGCCATAACTATAAAATTTGCGTTGTACCAACTTGAAACAGTGGGATAGGATATCTGTAGAAAAACTTACCGGGTCATTCGAGATGATGTTACAGCTTTACATCCCAATTAAAACAAAATGGCTGCTTACTACCACAGCGTTAGGAATCCCGTATTTATTTTTCAAAACGAAATTTCGTACAAAAGGTTTTACATAATATCTAAATGATAAAAAAAACACATTTATAAATAATATTTACACCAGGAACTGTCTATATCGAATCAGATCCAAAATAGTAATAGGAAACAAAATCATGGAACAGGTGAACCATCTCAATTATCTAGGATGTGACATTTCATTTAATTATGATAATGATATAACTAATAAAATAGCAAAATTCCAGGGAATATTTGGTACGATAAAACGATCACTAAATAATAAAACAACAAGAGAGACCCAATTGAAATTTTACATAACGTTGGCAGTATCGGTACTGCTCTATGGATCAGAAGGCTGGATACATAAAAAACAAGATCTAAGTAGGATAACGGCAGCAGAAATGACAGAATCAAGAACACAGAAATAAGACAGGAACTTGAAATATTTGCAATAACTGATAAAATAGATACATATAGACAAAAATGGAAGTAACACATAGACAGAATGAATGAAGATAGATATCCAAAACAAATAACAAAATACAAACCTAAAGGCACCCGAGATCAGGGCAGACCTAGAAAGAGATGGGCTGAAGTCGGAACGGGTCAACAGACCTAATCCATGAATGCAGATGATGATGACTGTCTATACAGACTGTATTGTCTCTAATTCACGATGGATCAGTTATTCCTTCTAATTTATAAAAAAAACTTGACAAAGCTAAATTTCCTTTGTGGTCACTTAGTAGGTATTCTCCGCATCTCGCATTTAATGGATCCAGGTTAGAATTCTACAATGTTCAAAATTTTAATCTTCAAATTTCTGGTCATAATTTTTTAAAAATACATTATTTGTATTGTTTTATACTGTAAGTTAAATATTAATAGACTATAATTTAATTTGAAGAAGGACAACTGTGTACAGTTGTCATAAGTAATGTCACGAGTGGTAGTATAATAGAGGATTTGGAAATCAAGAGTGGCATTTGTTAGGACTATTTAACGAATAAAATTAAGCTGTTTACTTAAATATCATTATTAAATATAGTTACAGGTATTTTAAAATATGTATATGTTTAATATAAACGGCGATGTTTGGAAACAATTCAGAAATGTGAGGTTGTGTTCATTCACTGCAACTTGGTCATATTGTTTACTGCCAAATAGGATCGCAATATTGTAAGAGTTTACCCTAGTGGAAAATTGAATGAAACACATCAAACTGTGAATTATAATCAGCATTATAGGTTTTTCACTTACTGTTTTAGTAAACAACTCAGTAAAATCACGAAATCTGTTCATTATTTGCTATGTTCAATGTATTTGTTGGAGAAAAATAATGCTCTGAACTATTCGGAATATTAAAAAGGAGGAGCTTTCTTTATCACAAAAGCAGGAGCTGATAAAGAGAAATCGATAAAGAGCGAGGTGAAACACGACTGTCATCGGTTGTAAAACAAAATTCTTTGAAACGTGATTGGTCATTTTTGGGGCTTGATTTAAATAGTAATTAAAATTGGATACCTAAAATTATTCCACGATAATTACAGCCCTAAAACATAGTTTCAGTAGGAGTAAGAGAATATTAGAATATTTAAGTAGAATTGCAGTATTATTCTACAGATTTAGTTTTCATTCCACTTAAATTTTATTTTCAATAGTAGCCTTAAAAGAAAATAATTTTGAATCCCAGGCATAATTTTAAGAACTAGGCAACTCAATTTCACTTTTCTAGCATGACTTTGTAACCATAGGCAATTAAAATCCTTATTATTACTAGAGTCCACCGCTGTGGTCTCGAGGTAGCGTGCTGCCTTGTCACGCAGCGGGCCCGGGTTCGATCCCCGGTCGGGGCAGTTTTTCTGGGTGAGGTTTTTACCGGGATTTTTCCTCACCTGTAAGACAAATGTCAGGAAAACGTTAAGGCCCAAACGGTCCCCGAAATCATATGGCCATCATTATCACCATCGTTCTTATCATTATCATCATCATCCTTCACCGGTGTGGAAAGCAACGGGAAGCTACCACACCTACAACTCCCTAGTAAAGCTGCAAGCATAGCATAGCATGAAAATGCTATGATTGCAGTGAAGGACCTGCCTTCGGGCAGAATTATTATGGTGCGCTGCTACTCCTAAATAAATGTTAATGTGTTTTATCACCAGCCGTTCGCTGTTATACTTGCCCGGGAATCTGCTTGTCCCGATCTTCTTTCATCAATGAAAGACAAAAATGGTTATTGTGAGTTATCCTTAAAACATAAACATATGCTGTCGCGGACTTTTTTGTAGAGTTTTGCGAGATATTCAATTCTGTGTACATTAATTTGGTGTATTTGTTATGGTTTAGGCCTCGTAAGCAATTTAAGCGTCAAAATAGGGACTTTATTTCACATTTTTCACTACAAAGAATGATTTTTAGGGGTGAAGGGGCTAAGTATTACAACTCCCTTATAGCCTATGTTCATCCCCGGAATCTCCTGAACATTTTTAAAAAAGCTCCATCTCAATCGAAGAACGGTATGGCAGAGCACGCTTGCCCGGTAATCTACTTATACCTATCTTCTTGCTATCAATGAAAGACAAAAAATGGTTATTGTGAGTTAGGCCTATCCGTAAAATATAAACATATGGTGTCGCGGACTTTTTTGTTGAGTTTTGTGAGATATTCAATTTTGTGTACATTAATTTGGTGTACTTGTTATTAATTAGGCAGCGTAAGCCATTTAAGCATTAAAATAGGGACCTCATTTCACGCGTTTCCCACTTTATTCAGATTGGAATTTATTGTTCTTTCACTTTATCTTATTTTATATTTTTAATTAGTTTTTTTAATTATGAATTTAAATGATCAATAATTGTAAATTTTAGGCTGATATGGATGGAGAGAACGCTAAATTATCCCTATAGAGTAGATGATAGAGTTGTAATATTTATTACAGTTCCAGATATTTTCATTATCCTTGTAAACATTTATTTTTAAGCTATTGCTTGAATATTAAATTTTGGGAGATGAAATTTTATTTATTATTTGGATTGTACTACAAAGGACGATTTTTATGGGTGAAGGGGTTGAATATCACAACTGTCTCATAGCCTATGTTCATCCCGGGAATCTCCTGAACTTTTTGCAAAATAAAAAAACATCAAAATTGGATCAACGGTATGGCCGCGCATAGAATACGAACAAACAAACATTGATTTTTATATATTAGATATGTCATGACAAAACATTGTGCTGTGGATTGGACATATTGTTAAATAATAATTACTTTGTTATTACTGGTTATATTTACCCATCAACAGGAACCTCAAACTCGATGCTATTCTTTTTGCAGACGATTTAGCTCTTCTGGCACTTTCCGAAAATGATTTGCAACGATCAATTTATAATTTACAAAAAATAGGTGCCAAATTTAATATGGAAATATCAATTAACAAAACTAGAATTATGGCATTTCATCGGAAGGACCCCATACAAAGTAAAATCTGTCTCCAGAATAAAATTTTAGAGAGATCTAATCAATTTAAATATCTTGGATATTATCTCTCTATCTGGGATGAAAAGGATATCCCTGAAAAAGTTACTAGTTATAATAAAAGTTTAGGAATTATTAATCAAGTTATGAAACCATCCCTTGTAAAAAAAAAAACCAGATTACGTTTATATAACACTTTGGCTAGACCAGTGTTGACCTATGGTAGTGAAGCATGGACACTAAAAAAACAACATGAAAGCAGAATAACGGCTTGTGAAATGAGATTCATGTGCAGAACAGCGGGTTACACCAGATGGGATCGGAAAAGGAACACCGATATCTTAAAAGAATTGAAGACTACGCCAATTTTGGAATATATTAAACAGTACTAACTAAATTGGAAACACCATCTTGAAAGAATGAGTTCAAATCGGATCCCCAAAGCTGTTTATAATTATATACCAAGAGGACGAAGATCACTGGGCCGTCCTATGAAACGCTGGAGGAAAATTTTCTATAGGATCGTAACAGGCCTTGGCCTAATACTTGGAAGGAAGAAGAAGAAGATGAATTTAATAGCTATAGAGAGAGGCTACAACTGAAATTGATAAATTTAAATGTAAGTAACTCAGCAATGAAAATATTTTAAACATGCGATTAATAAGTAATTCCTGCGAGCATAATTTGAAATTAAGGAAGCAGGAAATATGTTAATATAACTTATATTCAGAAAGTATGCCTATTATTACTCGCGCGTTTACTTTATCTACCAAGAGGTTTTTATTTGTTTAATGGTAACACCGAGCAACATAAAATAAACATTTCTTTTTTTTCAGAAAGAAAAAATATGTGATTCTGATAGTATTTTTTCTTCTGAATTCAAATATGATATCGGATTTCTCCATCATGCAAGGTTTCCGAGAGAACAGGCATTTATAATTTCAAACACTTTAATATTTTCTACATTCGTAATTACACAATATTCGAAAATTCGGACTCACCTAGAAAGTACGAAATGACGATTTTCTGCTATATTTCGCCTGTGGAGCATCCCTCTTGATGGCTCAACAATAATCGGCCAGCATATTAGGATTTCATTTGCCTTGATATCTCTTTTGCATAGTTGAAGTCTCCTGATGAAAGTGTTCCCCGTGCTCATCGCTCACTTCGCCAAGATTTTCCAGGAAGAAATCTAGGTTTATTAAAAAAAATTATTATTTAAATCCATTAATTAAAATTGAAATAAAAAAACTGCGGTTGATGGAGAAATTCGGAATACATATTTGAAAACACGATAAAAAACTGTATTAAGTACAACTTTTGGTACTCATGAGACAAAAATCATGTTGACCAGTGTAATTGTTGAGATAGTTTACAAAAAAATACACGCACGCGCGGCGAATTTGCACTAAAAACTTGTGTAGTGTGGCCACCTTGAGAGGTTAATGATGCCGTTGAGGATTTTCTCCTTCCCGAGTGCGACTGAAGCCTCGGCGCTTCTCTTTGTATCCAGCTTTTCATCTCCCTTTACCTTCATTATTACACCCATGACTTCACATCTAATTCTTGTGGGGATAAAGTGGCTTTGTTTTTATTTTGTTTTTCTGCACGTAATATCAGCTTGTTTGTGCAGATAAATAAATACTACACACGGTGAATTATTTTTGGCGTGTGGAGCAGTATTCAAGTTTATTTTTAACACGTGGCTCAAAAAATCACTGAAAGAGAAACTTTCGTTGCTATGTGAAATTATTACGGTATCGGTTTCACTAGCATACATTTTAAAATTATTATAATTCTCTTACCTTGTTTTAGTCCCTATAAATATGCACAATCGTGTAGGAAAACAGTTTTCGGATACTTTTGAAATCCACAATGGGTTGTAGTAAGGAGATGCACTATCTGATCTACTATTTATTTTTTTTACTAGAACATGCCATCAAATGTTTAGAGGATGAAGAAGGCCTACCACTCAATGGTATTAATAAGCTGTTAGTTTATGCTGATGATGTAGTACTATTGGGCGATAGCGAGGAGATACTAAAGACCAACACGCACACATTACTGAATAAGACAAAGAAATTGGGACTGGAAGTAAATATCAATAAAACTAAACTTATGGCCACACACAGAAATACATTATATAATGGAAATGGACAGCTAATGAAAAATGAGGCAAATTTTCAGGAAGTGGCTGAATTCAAATAACCAGAAACAATAATCACAAACAGGAATGAGATGCACAAAGAAATTAAACATAGGCTCAATTCTGGGAATGCGTGCTATTATGCATTGCAGAGACTCTTGACTTCCCAACTCCTTTCAAAAATCGTGACAATGAAAATATATAAAAATATTATTCTACCAGTTATATTATATGGATGCGGAACATGGACTCTTACTTTAAGGGAGGAAAGGAGATTTCGGGTAATTGAGAATAAGGTTCATAGGAAAATGTTTTGATTAAAGAGAGATGAACAGACGAGTGAATGGAGAAGACTTGCATAACAGTGAACTACATGGTCTTTATAAGAAGCGAGATATAATTAGAACATTTAAGTCTCATAGACTGCGATGGACAGGACATGTGGCACGAATGGGAACGAAAGACGTGCATGGAAGCTTCTTGTAGGAAAATCAGAGGGAAAACGCCAAGTAGGTAGACCAAGAATGAGGTGGGAGAATAACATTAAGTATAATTTGAGGGAAGTGGATTATACAGGGAATGATTGGAAAACATTATCTTGAGATAGGGTTGTATGGAGAGTTTATGTCCGCCCGGCCATGAACCTGAGGGTCCGATAGTGCCGGTGAGTTAGTAAGTAGTATAGAACACAATATTTAACTTCTTCGCATTGACGATACGCATGTCACGCGATATTAAGAAAAAAGTTTGTGAAACTTTAAACGCGTTTATCTCAAAACTACTATTTTGCGTATACGCCCTTGCTATTCGAAGCGCCTCAAATGTAAACAAAACTTTGAGAGATTTATAATACTTTGCAAAAAACCGCATTTCTCTATCTCAAATATTTTACGAGCTAAGTTACATTGTTTTGGTATGACGACTCTGTGGACACCCTGTATATTCATTTACGACTAGCAGAGGAATGTTTTTGTCTTACATCTATCTCTTTTTCATACCTAAACCGTTGCTTCTTTATAGGCTATAACGTTC
Source organism: Diploptera punctata (assembly GCA_030220185.1). Lineage (NCBI taxonomy): Eukaryota > Metazoa > Arthropoda > Insecta > Blattodea > Blaberidae > Diploptera > Diploptera punctata. Next base: position 281,205 of record JASPKZ010007807.1, on the reverse strand, counting down.
AGTTCAACAGTCCGTCGCCGTGGCGTCGTCGGTAAAGTCCGTACCTTCCACTCCGGCGACCCGGGTTCGATTTCCGGCAGGGTAGGGGATTTTTAATCTCCACCTTGGGTCTGTGTGTGTATTGTCCTTGTGTCTATATGTGAGAGTAACAAAAAGGCAAAACAAGAAGGAAAATAGTGTAAACGAAAAGAGGGAAAAAAATGTCCGTCGACGTGGCGTAGTCGGTTGAGTCCCTACCTTCCACTCCGGCGACCCGGGTTGGATTCCCGGCGAGGTAGAGGATTTTAAATCTCCACCCTGGCGCTGGGTGTGTGTCCTGTATGCGTGAATAAGATAAAAAGGTTAACAAATGTAATACAAAAAAGGAAGAACAGCGTAAACGACAGAAAACGAGAAAGAAACTACATCAGCTCTTTATCGTTGAGTTTGATATAAATCCTCGTGAGACTCACTTGTATCATTTTTGCAATACAAAGGATGTTATAATGAGTTTGACTTGTGAAATAATGAATTTATAGTTAGAAGTTGAGGTAGTTACGTGTTATGTAATAAAGAAAGTATTGAGAAGAGTCGGGCGGAAACCATGGCTTCATTAGTGACTCTCCGGCCCTCCTTCCCTCTCCCTCCCTCCCCCCCTCTCTCTCTCTCCGTCCCTCCCTCTCTCTTTGTTTTTATTAGCCGGCTACTGATGATGCTACTGGACTTGATATTGTTCTTGTGGTACATAACCTCACTTTCTTTTTTTGTTTGCAAAGTTGGTAGGTGCTCTTTTCTCTTTCTCCCTTTACTTTTCCCCTTTCTCCCCCCCTTTCCCAAAGCCGCCGTTCGTCTATTTTATTTTTATTTCTTGCTGGGAGAAGGTTATTCTACGTTTTCAATATTGAAAACCGCTGTTCTGCTGTAGACGAAGCTAAGGAAAAGTAATTAGAGATGCTCGGAATTGGAAAATAAACCTATACAGCCGCAACGAGAGAGGATTTTGTATTTAATTTGGACAAGTTACTCTTCCTCGTTCTTCCCCTTCCCAATCTATATATGTATGCTCTACTGAAACGGTTAGAGGTGAGGTCGTTAAAGTTCTGATGACTAGAATTTAATCAGATATGGTTATTATATTAAAATTTAGTGAAAGTGTAGGGAGATTCGTTTATATAATTGAACATATTGAATTGAAAATAATTGTTTGATGGTTTTTTGTACTAGTGTTGTAACTTTTTCATTTCCATTGATGAGCCAATTTCCACGACAAAATCTGTGCGTATTTTTGTTGCTAGTTCTATTGTATGTTAACGTAAATTCTAAGGAAATCTACGTCAACCATATACCATAGTTTGTTCTCTGTGTTTCATCATACATGATTATTATTTATATTTTATTTTATTTTCATTATTATACGCTGATGACCAGGTAATAATAGCAAATACAGAAGACGAACTTCAAAGGAATATTTTTAAACTACATAATATATGTGAACAATATAATCTCAAAATATCCATAGAAAAAACTAAGGTAATGGCATTCCAAGGGAAAAATCAAATCAGATCGAAAATCGTAATAGGAAACAAAATCATAGAACAGGTGAACCATCTCAATTATCTAGGATGTGACATTTCATTTAATTATGATAATGATATAAATAATAAAATAGCAAAATTCCAGGGAATATGTGGTACGATAAAACGATCACTAAATAACAAAACAACAAGAGAGACCCAATTGAAATTTTATAAAATGTTGGCACTACCGGTACTGCTCTATGGTTCAGAAGCCTGGATACATAAAAAACAAGATCTAAGTAGGATAACGGCGGCAGAAATGAAATTTCTGAGATCTGTTAAAGGGTGCACTAAGGAAGACAGAATCAAAACACAGAAATAAGACAGGAACTTGAAATATTTGCAATAACTGATAAAATAGATACATATAGACACAAATGGAAGCAACACATAGAGAGAATGAATGAAGATAGATATCCAAAACAAATAAAAAATACAAACCTAAAGGCACCCGAGATGTGGGCAGACCTAGAAAGAGATGGGCTGAAGTCGGAACGGATCAACAGACCTAATCCATGAGTGCAGATGATGATGATGATGATTTTATTTTTTAGACGCTTGGAGACGTAGTTCATATAACAACTACGATTTCCATTTTTATTTTATAGGCCTATAGACTATGTATATCTAAAAATTATGAGTCGTTTTTAATAATTATTCGGGACGCCGTAGCGTAGTGGTTAAGTCACTACGCTACAATTCGGAAGATCGAGGATTCGAGTCACGGTAGAGTCAGGAACTTCAAACTGACCCAAACCTTCTGGCGGCACTTTGACCCTGGGGTCGACTCAGCCTCTAACGGAAATGAGTAGCAGGCCCTTATTTTGGGGGTAAATGCGGCCGTCACGCAGGGCTGGCAACCCGGCTGACATCAAGTGCCGATTGTCTGGGAAAAAAAGTGAGAGTCTTAGCCTCCTACTATCCTAATGGCCTCCTGAGGCCTGTATTGGGATCACTTTACCTTTTTATTTATTAATTATTAACTGAATTTATACTCTTTAGCATTTATGGCCATTAGCGAGTCGTAATTAAAATGACGTTAAAAATGCCGACATTTTTTTTTTTATCAGAGGCCTCTTTTTCTAGACCGGAGCTCTTTCACGTTCTGTAAATGTACGACTCAAGACTCTCGGCTTGAGTTCCTTTTAGAAGAAACACGTACTCAGAATTTTTACGCTCTCAAAAATACGTCAACTCCTGTCGGGTTTGATCCCGCGCACCGCGAAACTCTAGGAGAGCACCAGAATCGAGCTTAAATGAACATGCACTGTTTTCAACCAAGAGGAAGTCCAGGAACAAATCTGTTAGATTGACCAGCCCCAGAGTGTAAACCCCAGACTTCCTAAATACACTACAATCTGATCCTATTAACTAGGTAATTACTTATTATTATATTATTATTGTCCACCGCTGTGGTCTCGAGGTAGCGTGCTGCCTTGTCATCGCAGCGGGCCCGGTTGGGACAGTTTATCTGGGTGAGGTTTTTATCGAGGTTTTTCCTCACCTGTAAGACAGATGTCAGGAAAACTTTAAGGCCCAAACAGTTCCCGATATCATATGGCCATCATCATCATCATCATCCTTATCATTATCATCACTATCCTTCACTCGTGTGGAAAGCAACTGGAAGCTACCACACCGAATGTAAAGCTGCAAAGCATAGCATGAAAATGCTATGATTGCAGTGAAAGACCTGTCCTCGGGCAGAATTACTATAAATGGATATTATTATTATTATTATTATTATTATTATTATTATTATTATATAGACCTACATTAGTCTACTTCATCATTTTGTCAATGGGAACGCCGTAGCGTAGTTTATTAAGACAGTACACTACAAGCCTAAAGGTCGAGCGTTCAATTCTCGATGGGGGTCAGGATTTTGAACTAATCGTTCTGGCCACACCATGGCACTGGGGACGACACAGCCTCTAACGTAAATGAGTACCAGACTATGTTCTGGGGATAAAGGTGGGCGGACTTCACGCAGAGCTGACAACCCGACAAACATCTTTAAGGTTGCATCTTTAACTTCCTACTACCACAAGGGCCTCTTAAGACCAATTGAGGGAATACTTTAAGTTTCAATGAAGACCATGTGTTCTTTTCCTTATAGGCTATAGGCCTAAAGGCCTACACTTATTATTATTATTATTATTATTGTTGTTGGATCTTTAACTTTCTACTACCACAAGGGCCTCTTAAGACCAATTGAGGGAATACTTTAAGTTTCAATGAAGACCATGTGTTCTTTTCCTTATAGGCTATAGGCCTAAAGGCCTACACTTATTATTATTATTATTATTATTGTTGTTGGATCTTTAACTTTCTACTACCACAAGGGCCTCTTAAGACCAATTGAGGGAATACTTTAAGTTTCAATGAAGACCATGTGTTCTTTTCCTTATAGGCTATAGGCCTAAAGGCCTACACTTATTATTATTATTATTATTATTATTATTATTTTGCGTCAGTCCTATGATACTTGTCTTGTTTTACATATGGCCGCTTGAGAAAAACGGAATGTTTATAGCTTCTTGAATTAAGATGTATCGAAATTTAGATATTATTCCAATATCTTCTACTCAGTGTAAAAAGTCATTCATCGACATAGTGGGAATCGATATCGAAACGCTTGCATACTTATCAGTATGCTAACCAATAGCCATACAAAAAATGATATTCACAATCGATTTATATATAGGGTTTATATATAGAGTTTAATTTTGTACTATCGTTTTCACATGCCTCCATACTGGTTCAAGGGTCGGGTAGGTAGTTGAATGGAAGATTTTTGAAATTAGTAAATTGTAATTGTAATTAATCAAATATAATCTTATACAGCCTACATATATAAATTTGACGATACTAATTATCGGAACTGTCTTAAAAGAATGGACCGAACAAGAGTCCAACGACAATTCCACACTCCACATACCTGGATGTAAAATATCAATAGAACGACCGGATAAACGATGAACTGAATCCACATCAGACCAAATTACGATAATTATAATCCGAAAAAGTAGAATAGAACGGAAAAGTGTTTTTATACGCTTCGACTTTTTGGATTAATCGCATCTTAGGATCTTTGGATGTAGGCCTACAGCTTACTAGAAGCTGTGTAATGTTTAATTCAAGTGATATTGCAGTTTGTACAAAATTCACTGATTCTATTTTTCAATTAATATTGAATTGAAGGTTTAGTAATGAAATGGGCATGAACCAGGTCATTTTGTATATATTATGATCGACCAAGTTTATTAACAGACTTTCAAGATTTAATGAAACGCCAGAATAATATCCGTGGAATTCTATATTTATCCATAGAGCGATGAAATAACCGGTTGACAGATTTTTTCGCTTCGGTGTTAGCAACGTCACCGAGATAATAGCATAAAGATGTTTTCTGCCAATGTTAATTCAGAGCTGTCTGGGATTGCAAGCTCTGGGAAGATGTGTGCGCTTGCCCCGTAAAATGAAATATTGAAAAGTTCTTCTGCGACACGGAACTGCTTTCACATGGTCTGATTAATTATATAAAATATCACGCGAAATCTAAACTCTCATAAAGTTTGTTACTTCTTGTGAATCAATCTATTATAGATGTCATCTGCAGAAGTTAATATTATCCCCATTTGTTCAAAACTATTTGTATAACTATAATTAAGTATGATCAGTATGATCCTCCCTTGGCTTCACACTACACTACTTGCATAGTGTTTTTTCGAAAGGACTGTAATGATTAGAGCTAGGAATTTTATGTGCAAAATTTTGGTGAAAAAGGTGCAAAATGGTGCTTTAATTTAGCAGAAAAATGTGCAAAAAGGTGCAATTTTTTAATAAAAGTTGCAAATTTCCCATGTAAATAATCATTAAAGATTACCAAAACCAATTACAACAAGTAATTAACGACACAAAATTCACGCATGTTGTCTTATATTAAAGAGTCTGTGTAAGTACTTACATGCTGCGTAACGCGAATGCATTGATGTTTTTCATCAATTGTTATTGAATTATCACAAAGAATGCACCTGATAACAGATCCGTCACTCTGAATTCCATCTGCACTAAACTTTTTAATAGCACGTAGTTCATAGGAGTTCACTTTCGGTTTCGGCATACTGTATACTGGTAACTCAGGAAAATAGCAGACCGCACTAGTCAAATATTATTTTGAATTGAAACATTTATTCACGCACTCAACAACCTTCCTTGCTTGAACAATAGCTTTCGCATAACTGCGGTGCAATGAGGCACAAACTAATTTAAAAGGAATAGTCTAACGGGATTGCACTCAAGTGGAAGTAATGTGATGTGGACTGATACCACATATCGTTACCAACCCTTGAAATCGTATTTGAATAAATGTAATATATATTATTTTAGTAATAAAATGTTACAAAGGAGACAAAAAGGTTTGAAAAGGTGCAAAATGTCCTTCCATTAAAGTAAAGTTGCTAGCATTGAAAAAAGGTACAAAAAATTGCAACTAAAACACAGTTAGGGACATTTATTTAATGCTTTATTTGCTAATTTGAACATCATGGTAACAAAAAAAAAAAGGCGCAGCACCTAAAATTCCTAGCTCTAGTAATGATATACAACAAAAGCTCCTTATTCGCGGGTTAAAAAATTGCGATACAGTTCCTGTATTCGAGGCTAAAAATGTTTTTATTCGCTGATTCAGTCGGCATATTACAAGGATTAGTGCCCTTTATTAACAATCAGCAGTTTTTTTTTACTGCAGGCAAGTGCCAAGGCGGCTTTTACAAATAGTGATTCAAACCAAATGGACAAATTAACCCTAAGTTGATTGTTAAAAGCTATTGTATTTCACTTACCGATACCCACTTTGATAAATGCCTCCATCGCCACCTTCCGTATATTATTATTTCAACTTGTCATTCGTTGCAATAATTTTGATTGAATAACAGGTGCCTCTTGTGCTTTTTTCTCAATTTATAATGTCGACTAAGGAAAGAAAAATTAATACCGAAAAGAAAAAAAGTAGTGTTGCCGCTTAAAAGTAAAAATATAAATAAAATAAGTTAAAATATACCTTCTTAGGTATAACATTTTGTATTCTTTAAGCCACCGAGGACGACGGATCTTACAAAGAAGGTATATTTTAACTTATTTTATTTTATGACTCTCCACCTCAACGGTTTTAATACTTACTTACTTACTCACTGGCACTATCGAACCCGTAGGTTCATGGCCGCGCGGACATAAGCTCTCCATACATCCCTATCCTGAGCTAATGCTTTCCAATCATTCCCTGTATAATCTACTTCCCTCAAATCATAGTTAATGTTGTTCTCCCACCTCATTCTTGGTCTACCAACTGGCCGTTTTCCCTCTGGCTTTCCTACAATAAGCTTCCATGCACGTCTTTCATTCCCCATACGTGCAACATGTCCTGCCCATCGCAGTCTACGAGACTTAACTGTTCTTATTATATCTGGTTTCCTATAAAGACCATGTAGTTCATTGTTATGTAGTCTTCTCCATTCACCTGTCTGTTCATCTCTCTTTGGTCCAAAAATTTTCCTAAGAACTTTATTCTCAAATACTCGTAATCTCCTTTCCTCCCTTAAAGTAAGAGTCCATGTCCTGTAAAGCGACTATATCCAAGGGCGATTTATCCAATTCCCTCGTTAATATCTCTAGTGCCCCGCTATTGTATAAAGTCCTAACATTCCATGTTCCTAGGAACATGTCCCTGTGTTTGAGCCTTTGGCATGGGTTCCCTGAAGTAGTCCCCGCCCGGAGAACCGAATGGGGGACTATTTGACCTCCGGAAAATTTTACCCCAGTAGAACCCATGTCCGCATTTCTTGACGGTTGTATTTTTACGGTGAAAGATCGTCACTCTTTCGACCAAGGTACTTATTTCGTCTGGCTTATCACCTTCGACCAGTCCGGCATGGGTAACCCTATCGGCAGCAATGCTACCGCCGGCATAGCTTTCGCGGTATATTTACGGAACATATCTCCCGCGAGTAAGGAGCTTTTACTGTATGCAATTTTCCTTGGATATACCTATCCAATTTATTGGTTTTCTTTTCAGAACCACTTTACATTCATGGCTAAAAAACCCTCAAATACAAACTAAAACAATGCATCTTAGTAGTTATTCCGCTAAAAGAGTCAGTAGTTAATCTGGGATGTAGATCCGTCCAATTAAAACTAGATATACAGTCTTCTTCTTCATCTACGGTTTAGGCTTATTTACTAGCCTGTTCCGGCTCTAAATTGCTGCAGTTTCCATCTTTTCTTAGTTCTTCCCAAACTTCCTCTTCTCATGGTGAATAGATGTATGCTGCTTTTGGTATTCTATTCGCAGTCATCCTTGCTAAGTGTTCTTAGCAATTAAATCCAGATGTACAAGAAAAGTGATAAAAACAAGACAAAAATCATATCCAAATTGATCCCGACACATGTTTTGCCCTAGAATAGGGCATCATCAGGGTGTACACACGAAAAGTAAAAATATTACTAAATAGAAAACTACAAGCTCCACATACATGCTACCTTCTGAAGGTGATGCCAAGTGACGTCATCCACATATAAGCTTCGCGTAAAAATACGTTTTAAGGAAGTAAATAATAAAATTAGTTTTTTGTTCAACAGTACAAATTTTTTTTTACTTGGATTACTGAAAATTTATGTTCGCCTCATCTTGAATTACACTGACTAAGATTGAAATATTTTCTCTCTGTTGTATTTATTCTGATACTTTTTTCATTAACATTGATACTTAAGGTAGGCTATATATATAATTCCGATTCCGATTCAGGGTCTTTCCACTTTTCAGCGGTTGCCCTTTTACCAGCCGGCTGCTGGCCCTTCACATCCACATGTGTCAATCACAGATGTAGATGATCAACAGCCAGTGTAGGGGTGACATGTGGTTAGCATGTCGAGTCCCCCAGCCGTTATAGCTGGTTCCTCAACCTGGAGCCGCTACTTATTGCAGCTACCCAATTGCCTCACGATGCTGGGTGGGCACCGGTCCCATACTGGCCGAAATACCATGAGAAAATTTCTTCCCCCATGGAGACTCGAACCAGCGCAAGTCCCGTAGCTCTGCGCCAAGGCTTCCTACCTTAACCGCTCCATACGAATAAATAATACCAACTTTAATCATGATAAATATCTTCAGGTTTTGCAAGGTTCCCGAATTTGTTAATACCGAATATGTTCTTTCCAAAATTTCCTTTAGTCTCTCAGGTATATTTCTCATTGGCATGTTCTTTCAGCCGTTAACCAGATTATAATACGTTTATATTAAATACATTATGTTAACTCGTGTTCCGTGATAACTTAAGAGAGGTCTCTTATTTTTCATAAGTAATGCCACGAGTGATTTCCAATTTATCTAGAGAATTTGGAAATCAAGAGTGGCATTTGTTAGGATTATTTAACGAATAAAATTAAGCTGTTTGCCCACAAATCATTATTTAAATATAGTTATTTTAAAATATTTAGTTATTTATTTAATATAAATGGCGATGTTTGAAAACAAATGAGAACGATGTTTGAAAATAAATGAGAAACGATTGTTACGCTTATTCATCACTGCAACCAGATCATATTATTTATTGCCAAAGGACCGCAAATATTGTAAGAATGCACCCTAGTGGAGAAATTTATAACCAAAATTATATGTATGAATTAATTTCTGATGTCCTATGATGTAAATATGTCAATTATATTTTTCTGCAACGTTATTTCCTGGGAAATAATTCGCAAACAGTTTTTTTTTGTATAATCAATTGGTAAAAATGTTTTTATATTATCTCCCGCAAGCACTATCAGCTGACATTCGTGCACTATATATACAATCTGGTAGCCGTATTTCTGAGAGAGTCGGTCACTGCAAAATAGTGCTATGACCTATTCAGAATGTTAAAAGGGAGGAGCTTTCTTTAATATGATAAACTTGTTTGATAAATTCGAGGTGAAACACGAGTGTGATTGGTCGTAATTCAAAAATCATTGAAATGTGATTGGTCATTGAATCCCATTTAGGGCATGACTTAAATAGTCATAATACATTTTATTCAAAATATCTTATTCCACTAGGGGGATTTGGTTGAAAAAATCATAAAGGAACGTGTTTCAAAGAAATTTTAAAAAGAAAAAAATAGAAAATGCTCGAAACTATTTAAATAACAGAAGCTTTTAGTTGAATGTACGAAACTGGAGCTTGTGTTGGGAGAATTTCAGACTTTAATATCAAAGTGCAAATTTACGCTCGAGTCTATGTAACGTCATACGGCGAGCCTCATATATCAAAATGATAAATTGTGTTCCTGACTGTGATAAACTCCACTTCATTATTTTCACAATAATTGTCAAAAATAAATGCCTTCACAGAGAGGGTATTCGCTCTGTTGGAAAAACAGATTGTAATTACCATGATTGTGGAAAGAGTTTATTGGTTAAAATTAACAAAATGAATTTACGCTCCACTGTGAAATTTTGCGCACTAACTCTACTTTTATTTAATTTTTGACTTTTATTTGTCCACAAGCGGAAAATTAGGCTTTACTACTACATAATTTGTGTTATAATTATTAGTCATTTTCAAATATTGTGGAATGTTAAAAATGATAGATGGAAATTAAAAATTGTGACAGTTTACCAGTCATTTGTTTGATATACAGTGGCGTATATTTTGGTTAAACCATCAAGTTCATTGCTTTATTTCGTATTATCCTGTCACAAATTTTCACCGTTTGTGCTTTTTCAGTTATAACACACCAAAAATAATATAATATACATCTAGAATGTCTCTCAAAGAAAACTTTAATACTCTTAATTATATTAATTAAATAAAAATGTAGTTTTATTTGATTTTCATATTTATTATATACATTATATATATATATATATATATATATATATATATATATATATTATAACTACGTTTTATTTTTATTTAATTAATAAATATGGATTTTCATCAAGTAAACACCAACTCAATTGATTACTCTTAATTATAGTTTATTAAAATCGATGTTTCTTCTTCGCTTCCTGGTTTAGGTATTAATTGCCTGTTCCGTCTTCACTAATAGATCTAAGACCATCTCTTCCGAGGACGTCCGACATCTCTTCTTCCTTTCGGAAAATAATATAAGATTTTGTATGGTAATCTACTTTATTCCATTCTTTCTGCATGTTCTTTCCACTGATTGTTGTTGTTAAATATATGTTCTTTTATGGAAAAACATATTGCGAAATATACACTTCTAGTCTATCATTAAATCATAGGCCTAGAGTAATTTGTTATTTAGGCAGAGTTAATGCAAAGAACCCATAGAGAAAGTTCGTGAATAAAACCGAAAACCATCTTAGATTTGAATAATTGTTATAATTCTTCTTTTTCTTCTTCTTCATAATTCGTAGAATTTTCATCCTGTTTATTCCCGAAATCAATCCTCGAAGGAAGAAGTATTGGATGTGCATTCACTGTCTATCCATCTCTTGGCTGGTCTTCCTCTTGTTCTTCTCCCGTTCATTGGTCTATCTTCTTCAACTCTTTTTGCAAGTCGGTTGTCTTCCAATCTTAACAATATCAAAAGAACCAGTAAGATGAGAATTAGAAGTGGAAAGAAAAAATATAGAATAAGTATCAGAATTGAATTATTTAGGTGTATTAATAACAAACACTAAAATAATTAATAAAAGAAGCAAAAAAACGCTGATAAAGCAGCATAAATATCAAGATATATGAAAGATTTAATTTGGCGCAACAAACATATGTCAATAGAAATCGAAATCCGCATGTACAAAACGATAATTTGACCAGTTATAATATATGGAGCAGAAACTAGGGCACATGTAAAATGAATATCTTGAGAATTATTCAGGGGAAAACATCATCTGATAAGATACACAACACAGAAATTACGGACAAATGTCATATTCGAGACATAACCAAATTTATTATTATAATTAATTGATTGATAATCCGAAATTTTATGGAAATTGAAATAAGCGAGCCTTAAACTGGTAAGTCTGGTAATAATCTTGTCTGGGTTGACATCCAAGAGAATGTTTGAAATTCATGCAACTCGGTTGCGCATTTGCTAACCTCAAACGCTGACAATGTGTTGCTTATATACATAACCACAAGGCTATTCGGGACGCAATATACATACCTTGCTAAGGGCAAGCAACCACTGAGTAACAAAGGATTCCAACCCCTATCTCCGGGGCATGAGGGCGTCATATTATGTTCGCTTGAGACACAGACAGGCATATCGTATCGAGAATTCTTCTCCGAGGGGATTAAATATGTAACACCATGCTAGATTTAAACAAAAGACAGCTCCCACAAAATGGGGCCTAGGGAAACGATAGTTGCATGCACGGGTTTACCCACGACTCTTGAATAAAATGTCGAGCCTGTAAACTATTTACTGCAAATATGCATTTTGCAGTAACGTTAAGAAAATATACAAAATCTATATTTAATATATATCGTTTCTGTTTACAATAGTAACCAAATGTGGAATATTTTACTTTGTGAACGATACTTTTGCCTGATACTGATTGATAATTAATATTAATAAATATATAATAAAAATACTAATTATTATGGTTAATTTAGAAATAAAATATATAAAAGTAATAATTATAATGTTTTTTGTTTATTATGCATATATTGACATTTTTCGTGCATATTTTAAGCTTTTCTTCATGCATATTTGCATGCGTATTTCGAGCTTGTTATGTTGCACATGATCTGGTCTCTACTAATCACCTTCTTACTTACTTACTTACTCACTGGCACTATCGAACCCGTAGGTTCATGGCCGCGCGAACATAAGCTCTCCACACATCCCTATCCTGAGCCAATGCTTTCCAATCATTCCCTGTACAATCTATTCCCTCAAATCATAGTTAATGTTGTTCTACCACCTCATTCTTGGTCTACCAACTGGGCGTTTTCCTTCTGGCTTTCCTACAGGAAGTTTCCATGCACGTCTTTCATTCCCCATACGTGCAACATGTCCTGCCCATCGCAGTCTACGAGACTTAACTGTTCTTATTATATCTGGCTTCCTATAAAGACCATGTAGTTCATTGTTATGTAGTCTTCTCCATTCACCTGTTTGTTCATCTCTCTTTGGTCCAAAAATGTTCCTAAGAACTTTATTCTCAAATACTCGTAATCTCCTTTCCTCCCTTAAAGTAAGAGTCCATGTTTCGCACCCATATAATATAACTGGTAGAATAATAGTTTTATATATTTTCAGCTTAACGTTTTTTGAAAGGAGTTGCGACATCAAAAGTCTGTGCAATGCATAATAGCATGCATTTCCAGAATTGAGCCTATGTTTAATTTCTTTGTGCATCTCATTCCTATTTGTGATTATTGTTCCTAGGTATTTGAATTCAGCCACTTCCTCAAAATTTCCCTCATTTGTTATTAGCTGTCCATTTCCATTCTACCTTCCTGTAACAAAATTATTTTCCGTCATTCTTCTTTTACCTCCCAATCTTTTTAAGTTTCTAATTTCGAACTTATTTCCTCTTGCATTCAAGCCAGGCGCTTAGTTCCTACTCTTTAGATAACTTCGACAAACAACTGCAACAGTTACCGGTAACAAGTACGAAACTACTGCCGTAAGTGATGAGCACACCGGCTCACAGAACATAGTTCCCTCTTTCATTTCTACGCCATTGTCTGTGAATGTACGATTTTTCAGGAAAAATGTAGAATTAATTAAAGGAGAGTATTGGTCTGATTTTCCCACATTACGTAGAAGAAGTGGATTTTATTTTGATTCCATTGTCCATTTTAACACAAATTAAACTAAACTAAATAAATAAATAAATAAATATATATATATATATATATATATATATATATATATACCTTTTATTGAAATTATGCAAAGAGAATTGGCAACATTGCATTGACTTATAGGGCTAATCGGGACACATTGTAGCGTAGTGGTTAAGGCACTGCGTTACACACCGAAGGTTGAGGATTCGAGTCCTGGTGGGTTCAAGATTTTTAAAAACTAACCCAAACCTTCTGGTGGCACTATGACCCTGGGTTCAACTCTGCCTCTAATGGAAATGAGTACCAGAGGCTTGTTCTGGGGGTAAAGGCGGCCGTCATACAGGTCTGACAACCCGGCTGACATCAATTGTCTAGAAAAAGTGGGAGCCTTAACCTCCTACTACCCCAAGGGTCTCCTATGGCCTATAGTGGGATCACTTTATAGGCCTAAACATTTTATTATACGTACTAAAATAGGATGTTTTTCTATTTCAGTTATCCTATGTAGGCCCACTTCGTAAAAATCAAATCAATACTTGTTAACATTGGAAAGTAATAAACTGGTAGACTCTTTGTTTTTAGAAAACTACATATTTGCGGACCAGAGACCTCAAGGCATTTTAATGTATTTGTCGCAAAGAATTCGTGCTTGAAATCTGCGTACTTTGCTTGAGTTATTAGGAAAGTAAAACAAATTGTATTCTAATACTGGGAAATACTAAACAATAAATTGTATTCTATTTTGGGAAATACTAAACAATAAATTGTATTAGTACTTTAATAACTTACTTTCTTTTTCTTCTTCTTCTTCTTCTTCTTCTTCTATTAGTAAGGTTATTATTATTATTATTAATTCTATTATTATTGCTAGCATAATAATATTACTACTACAGAATCATTATTATAATGTGATGCGAGAAAATTAATGAAAGGAAGGGACGAAGGGGGACACGGGGAATTGGAAGCGATACAATGCGGGGGCTTATTATATTCTGATAATATAAGAAAAGCTCCCTGATTGTCACACATATACTGCAGTTTTATTCAGGCTAGTCAATTGTGTTTTATATTTTCGTGTTTCAAGATAATTAAATTGCTATTTTATGCATTGTAGTTAGTTTACATTTAATGTTTCGTAAGGGTAGTGATTTAAAAAATTTGAAGTATGTCCATCAGACTCGGAAAAACTAACACGCCCCGTCAGCATCTAAATGAAGGTAAGTTTTATAGTTAAATCCTTAGTGAGGAGTACGAAATACTTACTGCTTTCATAAACTTCGTCTGTGGACAATTAACGCGGGTTCCGACGAAGCGCCAATATAAATCTGAAGAACACCGGTGCAAAAATGAGTAGCTCCACTTCTTCCCGAAATGCAGGTTAAGTTGGTATATAATAAAGAGAAGAAGCCTTCTTCAGCTGGTGAAAAAAGGAAGTAGCTCCATGCCTTCCATAATGAAGAGAATGAAGAAAATTGTTAACTCCAACGTTCATTCGGAGCAAAAAAGATGCACATAATGAAGTTTTGCAGCTTTATTCTGCACCTCTACCACTCAAGTGGCCGAAGTTTCTTCAAGTAAAAGAATTGACATCAAAATACTTACTAGTGCCATCCAATTCTATGACAACCTGATGTGCCAGAGAGAAGATAATCGTCATGATTCTATTGAAAGCGTCACTGACAACACCTGATAATATTGGTAACCAGTTTAAATAAATACATGGTAATAATAAATACCTTCATGTAAAGCTCTGTATCTTATTATTTAATTATATTTTCTTTATTAAGACATTTTTAGGCATAAATTCTTCAAACACCTACTCTCCGGTGCAAAAAAGGAGGCAGCTCCAACAGGTTTATTGCTATTGTACACAATCGTGCAAATAAGGTAAATTGAAACTGATCAAGGAAATATTGTGATTCATGCTGAACTACCTTAAATCAATTCTAAAATTTTGGTTATACTATTACCACCTTTCACATTAGGTTTTTTTGTTTGTCTTCTTATTCTCCTTCATCACGGTTTAGGCTTATTTTGCTAGTCTGTTCCGGCTCCAAATTGCTGCTGTTTCCATCTTTTCTTTGGTCTTCCCAAACTTCTTCTTCCTCGTGGTGAATAACTGTATGCTGCTTTTGGTATTCTATTCTCAGTCATCCTTGCCAAGTGTTCTTTCCAGTTTGTTCTCCATTTCACAACTAACTAAATAACTCACTGGCACTATGGAACCCGAAGGTTCATGGCCGCGCTCTCCATACATCCCTATCCTGAGCTAATGCTTTCCAATCATTCCCTGTATAATCTACTTCCCTCAAATCATAGTTAATGTTGTTCTCCCACCTCATTCTTGGTCTACCAACTGGGCGTTTTCCATCTGGCTTTCCTACAAGAAGTTTCCATGCACGTCTTTCATTCCCCATACGCGCAACATGTCCTGCCCATCGCAGTCTACGAGACTTAACTGTTCTTATTATATCTGGCTTCCTATAAAGACCATGTAGTTCATTGTTATGTAGTCTTCTCCATTCACCTGTCTGTTCATCTCTCTTTGATCCAAAAATTTTCCTAAGAACTTTATTCTCAAATACTCGTAATCTCCTTTCCTCCGTTAAAGTAAGAGTCCAGGTTTCGCATCCATATAATATAACTGGTAGAATAATAGTTTTATATATTTTCAGCTTAACGTTTTTTTGAAAGGAGTTGGGACATCAAAAGTCTCTGCAATGCATAATAGCATGCATTTCCAGAATTGAGCCTATGTTAATTTCTTTTGCATCTCATTCCTATTTGTGATTATTGTTCCTAGGTATTTGAATTCAGCCACTTCCTCAAAATTTCCCTCATTTGTCATTAGCTGTCCACTTCCATTATATACTGAATTTCTACGTGTGACCATATATTTAGTTTTACTGATATTTATTTCCAGTCCTAATTTCTTAGTGTTACTCAATAGTGTGTGCGTGTTGGCCTTTAGTATCTCCTCGCTATCGGCCAGTAGTACTACATAATCAGCATAAACTAACAGCTTATTAATACCATTGAGTTGTAAGCCTTCCTCATTCTCTAAAGATTTAATGGCATGCTCTAGTACAAAATTAAATAGTAAAGGAGATAGTGCATCTCCTTGCTTCAACCCATTCTGGATTTCAAAAGTGTCTGAAAACTGTTTGCCTACACGCACCCTACTCTTTGAGCCATTTAGACATATTCGTATAAGTCTAACTAACTTTTTAGGAATTCCGAACTCCAGCAGGATACTATATAACTTTTCCCTCTTAATTGAATCATATGCTTTTTTGAAGTCTACATATAGTTGATGTACAGTACCATTATATTCCCATTTCTTCTCTAAAATCTGTCTTAAACTGAAAATCTGATCTGTTGTAGACCTGTTTTCTTCTAAATGCACATTGATGATCTCCTAGAATGTCATCAATATAGGGAGTAAGTCTGCTTACTAATATATTTGTTAGAATTTTGTACGAAGTTGAAAGTAATGAGATGCCCCTGTAGTTGTTGCAATCTGTTTTATCTCCTTTCTTATAAATTGGTATGATAATTGATTCCTTCCATTCATCTGGAAGAGCTTCTTTTTCCCAAATCTTACTAAGCAACCAGCGTATCTTGTCCATCAATTTTTCTCCCCCTGATTTTATCAGTTCTGCTGGGATCTCATCTGAACCTGATGCTTTATACATCTTCAATTTTTCAATCGCCATTTCAACCTCTAATGCACTTGGCTCTGCGACTAGCATTTCTGCTGTCTGTAAATTATCCTCCTCAATGTCCTGTTCTGTATGTACATTTAATAGCTGATTAAAGTAACCTTTCCATCTATTTAATATACTCCTAGAATCTGCAATCATATCCCCATTTCATTCCGAATTATGTTTGTTCTAGCCTGAAACCCTTTCTTCTCTATACTAATTCCCTGATATAATTGTCTAATGTTCCTATTTTTGCATTCATTTCAAGATCATTAATCTTCTCTCTCAAATATTCCCTCTTTTTACTCTTTAGTAACTTGGTGGTTTCCCGTCTAACACTACCCAATTGCTCTAAATTTACCTCATTTGGCTCGTGTAACCATTTCATTTTTGCTAGCTTTCTTTTCTTTACAATGTCGACACATTCCTCATCAAACCATTTCTTGTTTTGCCTCTTTTTTAAAAACAACCAATGCTTTCTGATGCTGACAATTTAATAGTATCTCTTATAGCCCCCCATTCTTTATTTATATCAGTTTCTTCTTCGTTTGCCACATTGTCATCTGAAGATTCCAGTACTTCAAATCTATTAGCAATTTTGATTTGGTATTCTTGTCGCATTTCATCATTTTTCAAGTTTTTTAATTCATATTTTACAGAATCATCATTAGCGTTCGTTCCTCTCATAAGCGATAGCCGTTGTCTGATTTTCACTCTGACCAGATGATGATCCGAATTGCAGTCTGTCCCTCTAACTGATCTAAATCAATGATGCTACTGTGCCAGCGTTTATCCACTAATACATGATCTATCTGGTTCCAAGTTTCTCCATCTGGGGACGTCCAGGTGTATTTATGAATATCCTTATGCTGAAATGTTGTGCTCTTAACAATGAGATTCTTCGATGTGGCAAATGTGACTAATCTAACGCCATTGTCGTTACTATCTTCATGAAGACTGAATTTGCCTATTGTTGGTTTGAATATATCTTCCCGCCCCACTTTTGCATTAAAATCTCCTAAGACAATTTTCATATGATATCGTGAAAGGCTATCAAATAAGCAATCTAATTCTTCATAGAACTCATTCTTGATCTTGTCATCTTTATCTTCTGTGGGGGCATGTACATTTACAATTATAAAATCATGTCGTTTACCCTTTAGATTATGTATGATATCCTATCACTAACAACTTAATATCTCGGATAGCGGATAGGATCCTCCTTCTGACTAAAAAACCCGTTCCAAATGCAGGTCTTTTTGCACCCCCGTAGTATAACGCAAAGCTTCCTGATTCCTGACTACCTTCTCCTGGCCACCTAACTTCCTGTAAAGCGACTATATCCAAGGGCGATTTATCCAATTCCCGCGTTAATATCTCTAGTGCCCCGCTATTGTTTAAAGTCCTAACATTCCATGTTCCTAGGAACATGTCCCTGTGTTTGAGCCTTTGGCATGGGTTCCCTGAAGTAGTCCCCGCCCGGAGAACCGAATGGGGGACTATTTGACCTCCGGAAAATTTTACCCCAGATGAACCCATGTCCGCATTTCTTGACTGTTGTATTTTTACGGTGAAAGATCGTCAGTCTTTCGCCCAAGGTACTTTTTTCGTCTGGCTTATCACCTTCGACCAGTCCGGCATGGGTAACCCTATCGGCAGCAATGCTACCGCCGGCATAGCTCTCAGGATCATTTAAGCACGCAAGCCACTCCACCACGACAAGGTAAAGATACCATGGACCATTTCACTATTGTTGTGCTTAATTCCTCTACTTTTAGTTGTTCTCTTATTTCTGTGTTGTGTTTTTTGTCTGTTCTTTGATATCCTGCTATTGGTCTAAGGAATTTAATTTCAGCAGCTTGTATTCTGACAGATTGTTGTGTTTTCACTGTCCATGTTTCGGAACCATAAGTAATAATAGGCAATGACATTGTCTTGTATAATTTCATTATAGTTTTTTGTTTCTCCTGAAAAGTTTATGAAAATGGAGCTACCCCCTTTTTGCACCGGTGTCTTCAATTTCTCTGGCAGTTCTTCAATCTCGCATCACGTTGTAATAATATCTGTATTGCTACTACTACTACTACTACTACTACTCGGAATAACACATCCGATTCAGTTACCGAGAATGACGGATTCGATCTCGATCGGGGTCTATAGAATTTCTCGAGTGAGTTAAGAGGACGCGGTATTCTTGATTGGAGAAGTTATAAGATGTATGTCCCTTGTCAGTGAGATGTGTTCAGGAACTTCCGATTCCGATTTAGGGTCTTTCCACTTTTCAGCGGTTGCCCTTTTACCAGCCGGCTGCTGGCCCTTCACATCCACATGTGTCAATCACAGAGGTAGATGATCAACAGCCAGTGTAGGGGTGACATGTGGTTAGCATGTCGAGTCCCCCAGCCGTTATAGCTGGTTCCTCAACCTGGAGCCGCTACTTATTGTAGCTACCCAATTGCCTCACGATGCTGGGTGGGCACCGGTCCCATACTGGCGGAAATACCATGAGAAAATTTCTTCCCCCATGGAGACTCGAACCAGCGCAAGTCCCGTAGCTCTGCGCCAAGGCTTCCTACCTTAACCGCTCGGCTACGGCGCGGGACCGTTCAGGAACTTAAAGACTGTAAATATTTCGAAATTAGACTTGTAGCATAATTTTACGATATTTAAAACAGCAAAACAGACTAAAAATTATTAATGCTCAAATATGACCATTAAATAATATACAGTACAACTTGTTTAATCCGGAACACGAATAAAGCGGAAATCAAAAAACAAATGTGTTGATTCCGGCAAAATAATAGTAATTTTACGTATATTTAATTTGTATAAAGTGGAATCTGTCCAACGCGGAAACGGAAGGATATTTCTACACAATTCATGAAATAAAATGTTTATAAGGCGGAAAGATAGATAGGTAGAGAGAGAGAAAGAGAGAGAGAGAGAGAGAGAGAGAAAGAAAGAGAGAAATAAGTTTGTTTACACTCCATTGAATTCCCGTTAGGCGAATTAACAATAAGTGAGGATTCTAGACGCAGGGTGAAGTAGAGTTTATATCTGTATCGGGAATTTTCTTTCAGCCTCACTGCACACCCCATTTGCGATATACAGGTTCTTTTAACAAAATATTTGGCGTTCACTATAAATTCTTAAATTAGTTTAAGATCTGAGACCGATTAAGTACGTATCGTTCACAGGTAGCGTTCTGAATTTATGGAATGAAGATGACTAAATCGTATGTATCATTGTCATTAAACACAAAAGTAAAAGTGATTGAAGATAAAGAAAAACAAACTCTCAGAGCGCGAAATAATTACTAAATTTAAATGTGGAACAAAAAATCTCCAAATTTCTGGACCGATGCTCCAAAGTCAACCTCTAGCTGTTGCTATATCTCTACGAGATAACGATTTCAAGACAACTTCAGGTTGATTGTGGACAGTTTTAAAAGACGACACAATGTAGTGTGAAATGAAATTTGCGGGGAATCAAAGGATGTGGACGAAAGTGTAGTTAGTAAGTAAAAACCGAAACTGCATAATTTGAGGTTACGCGCCAAAGAGACATTTTTAATGCTGACAAAATGGGACTGTTTTTTCTTGCGCTAACGTCGAAGTCGCTCATACATACTATACTTCACTTTGTAACGGCATTGGAACTGCAATTAATCCAAGGTACATTAAAAGACATATACTATTACGAACTGTTGGTTTTCTTAGGGCTTAAAGGACCTTCAGGACTTGGAATTTTGGTAGCATGAGGTTCTAGCCGAGCGTTAGTATGTGGATGTATTAGATATAAAGACATACGTGTTTTCGAACATAAATAAATGGATTCTTAATTTTAACTATTTTATTTCTAGAGTATAATGATTACAGTAACCCTAAGTATTCTAACCCTAAATAACTAATCCAAGCTTATGTTAAGAAAACCTACATTCGAACTTTCTTGATTTTAGAGAGAGGGAGATGGAGCATTATAAATCTACCCTAATTTACATTTTTAATAATTATCTAATAACTCTACGCTCTTAGAAATGTAGTATTAAATATTTAAAATAGTTGAATTCCCTTTCTAATTGTCCTAGCAAATTTATTAAGAAAAATGGTATGTAGACTTGCCCATCAGCTACTGCTTCAACAGACAGACACGAGTCCCCTTTATTGGAAGGGTTATATACCAAGCTTCTGACCTACAGTAAAACTAACTGTATTAAACATTCTATTAGTCTAAATGCAGACATTTTACAGTTAGCCTTACAATCTTTGTTCTTGCCATAAGTCAAAATTCTGTCCTGAAATATAATATGTCTAAGTGTTTTAATTCAACACTGTTTTATTTGGAATAATTAAAATAATCTATGAAATAATTAAATATCTATGTAAAATACTCTATGTATTCGTAACATATACGATGCTCTATAATCTAAGATTGGTTAATTTTTTTATAATACGGAATATTGTCTAATGTGGAAAAAAATGGTCCCATGCGATTCCGCTTTTAGCAAGTTTTACTGTATAAGGAAAGAGTCGACTATAGATAAATAAGATTATAGTCTGAACGCTAATCTACTTGCAGTGGACGTAGCCAAGTGAATTTTGGAAACCGGGCGGATGATAGGGACGGTGAGGGGAGGAAATGCTGCAAGGGGAAGAGGTATGTCATGAATTTGTTAACAACAAAGGTGCATGAATACCATTGATATTAGAGAGGGTTGCTGGGAGGGTTGGAGAGGTTGCGCTTTTATTTTTTTACTATGCCACCAGGTGAAACGTTACGTGGATAAAAACTGCAAGTGTTATGACCGGAATGCATTCCCATCCAGCGGCATGCTCGTGCTGGAATTTAACCCATTCTGACTGCGTTGCCTGGTATTCGCTTAACGCTACGATCGATTACAACTACGGCATTGCTTTCCCCTTGTAAGAAACCATTCACCCAACAAATATCCCATACTCATAGCAAGAATTGTCTGGACGATGGCATATGTACAGTAGTCAATGCTGGTAATGCAAAAATAATAGCCTTAGTACAGTATTATATAAAGAACCTTATAGAATAGAATAGAATAGATTTATTTAGCCTGGTGGAGTTAAGGCCATGTGACCTTCTCTTCCACTCACCAGGACGAACATATGTTACATATAAATACAAAAAAATACAATAATAGTCATACTAAATAATTAATTATCTGTCAAATTGAATAATAATGTCCAATAATACAATGAAATTAAATATAATTAAAATTAAATTAATGATATAATGAATACAGAAAGGAATAACAGCTCGAATCTACTATACATAAAAGGAAAAGAAAGAAAAAAAGTACAAAGAAAGTAATAAACTACAAAGAATTAATCTATGCTTTATATACAAGGCATTAGGTACATATATTAACGAATCTTAAATCTATTTTTATTAAATAATGAAAATACACATTATTAATTTTTTAAAAAGTTATATTAGTGAGTTGCTTCTGTTAGTAATTTTATTTTCAATTTGTGTCTGAAAGATGGTAAATTTTGGCAGTCTCTGACATAGGGTGGAAGGGAATTCCATGTTCTAGCAAGAGAAATTGTAAAAGATTTCGAATAATAGGTAGTATGATGAGGAGGAGGGATATAAAGGACACTGCGCTCAAAGGAACGGGTATCTAATAACCTAGGATTTAAAGAGAGATCAGGGCTTGCTTGGTTTACACTGGGGGCATGGGAATTTCTAAAAATTAGCGACGTTGGATATGCGAATATGTCCAATGTGCGGGAGCTTTGAAGAACATAAATTAGGAAAATGTAACCATTTGGAATATTGGAGGCGTCAGTTATTACCGGAAAGATTTACCGTGAAAGATTGCCATGGCTATGAGTTAATGGTAAATCCAGAAAATTGGATAAACGTGGGCAATTTCCCCCTGTGTAACGGATTTATTTTAAATTTATGCACCACTTCGGCAGGCCATTTTACATAAATAACGTGTACTTGTATTGTGTACGGAGAGGCGTGTAGAAAGTACTACTACATGACCCACTACTGTCGAAAAACACCAAGGGGACTGTCAGGGTTAACGCTTTCATTCGCCGACTAGTTGTTATCGTCCCTTCTCAACATATGATTTACGTAGTTTGAAATATGTTTCAAGCATCTGGTGCATAATCTAGCTTTCATGAAACTGGAACGAGCCAACAGGGCTTAATCCCTGGATAATGATGATGATGATGATGAATAACATCTTTGTTAGAAATATTTGCGTTCATTATAAACAACTGACGATCGTTAACAGTGTTGGCAATTTTTATTAGTAAAAACTTACGATCGTTGTTAGGAGTTAATAGACTGGATCACCAAAGGAACACTACTATCAGAGGAAAACTTGGAGTAACAAGTTTAAATGAAGATATACAAAGATACCAACAAGAATGGAAAAATCATCTGAGAAGAATGGCAAGAAATAGACTTCCAAAATTGGCATTCCAATATACCCCAACTGGACATAGGGACCAAGGAAGACCAAAACATCGGTGGAAAGATCAAGACCATCTTCGCTAGGTTTACCGTACAGGCCACATGGCCTAAAACGAATTTGTTCATGATGATGATGATGATGATGAACTACAGGAGGCCTGACACCAATCAGTTATAAATGGCGGCAAGTACGTATTTATTGTTTTATATTGTTTGAAATAAAGTTCAGTTCATTTAAAATGCAGTAATTTGTTTCGTATAATGTACATTAACACTATCTTTTGGATATATTTTGTATATACATTCTATATGGTATACATAGAGGGTAATGATTTTACTTCCCGCACGTGGTTTGTAATATGTAATATTACAGGATAGTTATTTTATTACAGTATAGTTATTTAGATTGGCAATCCTGAAATGTAGGAAGTTGAACTTTTAATCATCGTCGCCATTGCTGTAATTACGACAATGCGCACTATCGCGCAAAAAGTATTTTTTTACAGTTACATTTTTGAACCGCTCAGGGAACTGAATCCGGACCAACTAGTAAGGAGGCAACATGCTACAACTTGTTCTAGCGCAGTGTAGCCTATTTATGTATTACAATCTGTATAATAAAATATAAAGTTAGCAATACTATTATTGAATTTACTTTCACAATTTTTTATTCTTTTTGTCCAATCCGTGCGTTGATAGAAGTTAAGAAAACTATAAGACAAGTTTACTTTGAAAACAAAATCTTTCTTTCTTAAAGAAGTTAGGGCAGGAAACATTTCCACATTGGTGCGATGTTTGCTGACCTGACTTCTATAACTTGGAGTCGAGTTTCTCGAAGAAAGTTACAAGTCAAATCACATCAAGTCAAGCCGGAATAACTTATGCACATTTTTATACAGAGATACATTAGAACGTGTTCGTCAGATATGTAATGGCTTGAGTTTGTAGAGCGAAAAAATATCTGTGACATCAGGAAGAAAAGTAATGTGGGCGTTTTTAATTTAAAGTAGACACACACACACGATCCTAGATTTGAGATATTTTAACAGAATCTACACAATAAATAGAGAATGAGCATAAAAAACAGAAAAATAAAGAAATTAGAAAGTAATAGGGTAAAGGGAGATATTTCCTGGTACATGTATTTCCGTGATATTTAATGTTGAAACTTTGTTCTGAAGTTATAATGCGAGATAAAATATATGGAAGTATTCAGAATAAAGGTAATCTCTTTAGAGAACACATAATTTTAATTCCAGTATTCTATTGGATTGATAATACCATATTGAGCCTTCAAAATTTTAGTATCACGATTTTACCAATATCACGAAATAACCTGCCTTTACCCTACAAATTAAATATATAAAAAGCTATAAAAGTAGTTTGGAAGATGGTCCACTGCAGCGGTATCGGAATAGCGTCGTTTTCTGATGTGCAGCGGGCCCTGATTCGATCCCCGGTAGGGACAAATTTTCTGGTGAGGTTTTATTTTCAGGATTTTTCCTTACCTGAAAACAAATGTCGGGATACATTAAGATCAAATAGTCATCGAACATCATCTAACCATGATAATAATTCATATCTTATTAATTTTGTTTACTATTAATGTGTGAGTGAATGGTGTGTCTTGTATTAAATGTTTGCATTGTCTCGGAGATGGCAGTGTCATTGAGCTGATCATCCATTCAGGGAGACCTACCATGTCCTTGTATATTCAAAAGGTATGTGTGTGATTCAGATTTAATAAGTCCTTTCCCGATCCTTGTAAACCCGGGTGACGTTGGGTATGTAAAGGGAGAGGTTAAATGTAGGTAAATAAAGAGAGAGAGAGAGAGAGTGTTTGCAAAAAGAATTGTAAGAGATAAAATCTTAATATAAAAATAATTTAGGCCTATATAATATCCTCAACTCGTGTCCAACTCAGAATCGGGTCGAGGATGAGATGAAATAAACCCCTTATATGGAAGTCGTGTCCACCGCCGTGGTCTCGAGGTAGCGTGCTGCCTTGTCACGCAGCGGGTCCGGGTTCGATCCCCGGCCGGGGCAGTTTTTCAGGGTGAGGTTTTAGTCGGGGTTTTTCCTCACCTGTAAGACAAATGCCAGGAAAATTTTAAGGCCCAAAAGGTCCCCGAAATCATATGGCCATCATTGTCATCATCCTTATCACCATCATCATCCTTCACCGGTGTGGAAAGCAACGGGAAGCTACCACACCTACAATTCCCTAGTCAAGCTGCAAGCACAGCATGAAAATGCAGTGAAGGACCTGCCTACTGGCAGAATTACTATGGCTGGATATAGAGGTCTGTGAATGACAAGGATGCCGGCCGACCACGTCTGACGCACCATCAAAGGGGCAGATGAATGAAATGAGACGAAATGGATGAGCTGAATATGGAGAAATAGCGGAATGAAATTGTGGCAGGGGAAAACGGGAGGAACCCCGAGAAAAACCTGCCCAAGCTCCGTTTCATCCACCACGAAGCCCACATGGAGTGACCAAGAATCGATCTCGGGACCCGAGCGGAGAGAGGCGAGCGTCTAACCGCTTGCGCCACGGAGCCGCCATAAAAATAATTTTTACTTTTTAAATAAAAATATTGGTTGTTAATTCGACTGTTGGTATTGTAAGTGGTTTAGTCAGCTCCAAGAAAATCGATTGCAGCAAAGCTCGCTTGTGGTGCTTTTCTTCACCTGCAAATACAAATTCTGTAGGGATGACTTGATAATTCCTTGGAAGCTCCTTTAAAGTTTGGAAGGTCATACTTCTTGTAGTTTTGATAATACGCGCCATTAAATGATTCGGAACAGAAATTCTGCGGAACCTGGGAACCATTTCTCTTCAGGGTTCAGTGCTTTTGGTCTCAGACTGGAAACACGTCACTATCTATCAACTTACTCGTAAAGTTTCTCTGGTTAAACGGATTTATTTTACTTCACACGATTCAAGTACAAGATCGTTAAAAATAACTATTTTCTGCTTTGTGCACCCATTGAAAATTATTTATTCCAATTTATTTATTTATTTTAGACCGTAAGGTCTTCTATTCCATTTCACCAGGGTTAAGGGCACGCCGTAGCGTAGTGGTAAACCCTTAAATTGACAAAACAGAAATTTGTTCTGTTAGATATTTGAAAGTGGCGGACCGCAGTGAAAACAGAATCTTGTATAGGCCTAACTGTTATTATTTTGTGTATTGTATAATAATTATACACACATTTAAGTGGTTTCTTTTTGTTTTGTTTTTCCTTCTTCTGATTTATTTAAAATATCAGATTAATTAAACCAACTGATGTATCCAAAAGGATACATTACGTATTTAAGGGTTAAGGTACTATGCTACAAGCCGAAAGGTCAAAGGTTCGAGTCCCGGTGGAGTCAGGATTTTTAAACTGATCCAAACATTCTGGCGGCACTATGACCCGGGGTCGACTCAGCCTCTAACGGAAATGAGTACTAGGCGCTTGGTCTTGGGGCAAATGCGACCGTCACGCAGGGCTGACAACCCAGCTGACATTAAGTGCCAATTGTCTATAAAAAGTGGAGCCTTAACCACCTACTACCCCAAAGGACCTCCTAAGGTCTGTAGTGGGATCACTTTACTTCACTTCACTTTTGGTACTTAGGCTCGAATCTATGAAAGAATTAGACCGTATAAGTCGTTCTCTGCCTGTACTCTGCTGAGAAAGTTGCATCCAAATACGTTTTTGCGTACTCAAAAATCTGTTCATGTGATAATAATTGTAGAAATTCCTAAGCTACCTTTCGAGGTGACTTAGCAGAGAAACACATCGTGAGCAACCCGATGGGAACCGATGTAGTTTGAAAACCTTGCTGCTTTATCCAAAATGTCGGACCTTGAAGACTTCGGTCATGTTTTCGGTATACACGGAGAATAGGAATTGGATAGAGTCTACCAAAGAATTCAACTGGAAGAACAGGAGAATCGGCGTAATATTGCGAGACGCAGACGTCGTCGTATACGGTATTATTTGCGGGACTCAAGCGTAAATGCGTTCCTCTAGCAGACGAAAATAATTGAAGTGGTTTTATCGCTGAGAATTCTGGGTAATTTCTTGCCAATATTACGAAAACGACGACTTTTATGCATGACCAGTTAGTGGGTCGCTAATTCGATCTTTGCACTTGCTCACGGTGAGTCAGCTCACCAGTGATTGGAAGTAATTTGAGTAGAGACTAATGTATTTGCATGCGGCCATTAATGTTCTGTGCACGATATTTTCAGTTTTTCTATATTATTTTAAGGAAACATCAGATGTTTTCTTCCTAGTTTAATTTTCATTTAAAGAAAGGTATCAAAGTGCGTAATCAGTTCATCCACAAATTCAACACAAACAACATACGATATTAAGCTGAGAATGTGTTCTACGGTATTGTTGGCCGTAGTTTTGAGTTGCTTAACTATTCGACAGAGACTGCAGCTAGAATCCTGCGGAATTATATTCTATCTATCTATCTTCGGGTTTTTACAGCTGCTGCCGTCTTCCCGTGTCAAACCTCCAAAGCCTACTGTCTTGGGCATCTTCGATGCTTAGCCCTCTAGCTTGCATTACTGTCTTCATGTTTTCCTTCCATGTTAACCTTGGTCTCCCTCTTTTCTTCTTTCTGTTCGGATGCCATTCATATAGTTGTTTCGGCCATCGCTCATCTTCCATTCTTAAGACATGCCCTAACCACTTTAATTCCTTCTCCTCAATTCTTTCAATTATGCTTTCTTCTGCTTCCATTATATTTCTAATTTCCTTATTTGTGACATGTTCTAATCTAGACTTTCTGGCACTTCTCCGTAATAATCGATTTCTAGAGCTATTAGTCTATTCTTGTAGTACTTATTGATTGTCCATACCTCACTTCCATACATTGCAACAGATTCCACCAATGTTTTACCAATATATTTCTTTGTGTCTTTCCAAATATGCTTATCCCACCATATGGAATTTAACGATGATATTATTTTGCTACTCAATTCAATTCTATGTTTTATGTTCTCTTTGCCTATACCTGGTTGAGTGGTAGACAAGGCCTTAAGGCCTTAACTCTGCCAGGTAAAATAAAACTATTATTATTATTATTATTATTATTATTATTATTATTATTATTATTATTATTATTATACCTTCAATGTTATCCATAATTATTCCCAAATATTTAGTTTGTTTCACTTGCTTTATTTGGATTCCTTCTTCCAATATTAAATTTTCTCGTTCATTACTATTTATTGCCAGATATTCTGTTATTTGTAAATTTACTGTAAGACCCCATGATTAATATGTGTTTTTCAACCTTTTTATCATGAATTCCATATCAAATTTGTCTGGCGCTAAAACCAGTTGATCATCGGCAAATTGTAATGTTAGCAAAAATCTGTTACCTATTGGGATCCCCATACCTTTGCAGCTTTGTTTCCATTTCATTAATATGGATTCAACATAAATATTAAATAAAATTGGTGAAAGACTGCGCCCTTGTTTCAATCCCTTTGTGGTTTTTATAGGATTAGACATTGTATTTCCAATTTTAACATAAGCGGAGTTATCTTTATCAACATCGGAATTATATTTAAATTCAAATCCATAAGATTCTTCTCAATGATTCCGACCACAAAAACCTGGGTAATAACGACACAATAAATTGAAACAGTCATCTACTTTATTTCGTACGTCCAACGCTGTGGTCTCGAAGTAGCGCGCTGCCTTGTGATGCAGCGGGCCCGGTCGGGACAGTTTTTCTGGGGGAGGTTTTTATCGGGGTTTTTCCTCACCTGTAAGACAAATGTCAGGAAAACTTTAAGACCCAAACGGTCCCCGAAATCATATGGCCTTCGTCATCATCATCCTTATCATCATCATCATCCTTCACCGGTGTGAAAAGCAACGGGAAGCTACCACACCTACAATTCCCTAGTAAAGCTGCAAAGCATAGCATGAAAATGCTATGATTGCAGTGAAAGACCTGCCCTCGGGCAGAATTACTATGGATGGATGAATTTATTTCATAGACCGACAATTTTGCCTTTTCCTGTTGATGAAATTGCCTCTTCCTGTTTTTAATGAGAGATATCTCTGCAAATTAACTTCTTTGACAAGGATATTGATTCAACAATGTACGACCGATATGGTACAGCAAGAAATGTTGAAAGAAAACTTAAAAAATTACCTAAAAAAGTTAGTTTTGTTGCTCTAAAAAAATTCTTAAACGTTGTATAATGAATCTGCATTATTGTTAATAGTTATTTCTCATACAATCATCTGTTATTGATTTTTCCCAAGCCCAAAGAGATTTAACAGTAAAGATATGCTATTTACAACTATACACCAGGTTTAGAAATCGCCCGGAAGTAAGATCGCAATACATAACCTCACATTTGGTAAATATTAAACATTATAATTATTTTTAGCTTCTGATGTTGTATTATTCGCTAAATAGTCACTCCAAATCCAACGCGAGGTTGAGTTTTTCAGTAGACAAAATCATTCGCGACATTTATTCAGAAAAACACAAACCTCTTGTTAGATTACTGTTGACTATTTAACTCATGCCACAAATGCTAGTCAATGACCAATCACGTTTCAATGAATGTTGTTTTACAAGCAATGACAGTCGTGTTTCACCTCGCTCTTTATCGATTTCTCTTTATCAGCTCCTGCTTTTGTGATAAAGAAAGCTCCTCCTTTTTAATGTTCTGAACAGGTCAAAGCATTATTTTTCTCCAACAAATACATTGAATATAGCAAATAATGAAAAGATTCCTTGATTTTACTGAGTTGTTTACTAAAAAAATAAATGAATAACCCGTAATGTTGATTATGATATATAGTTTGATGTGTTTGATTATTTCTCCACTAGGGTGCACTCTTACAATATTGCGATCCTATTTGGCAATAAATAATATGATCGAGTTGCAGTGAATATACATAACCTCACATTTCTAATTTGTTTTCAAACATCGCCGTTTACATTAACGATATAAACATTTTGAAACACCGGTAACTATATTCAAATAATTATTTTTTAGTAAAGAGCTTAATTTTATTCGTTAAATAGTCCTAACAAATGTCAATCTTGATTTCCAAATTCTCTAGATAAATTCACTCCACTTCATGAGTCGTGAATTCATAGATAATTTGAAAATCACTCGTGGCATTACTTATGATAATTATATTTCACGTTTTTATCAGAGATATGAAAATCCTGTAAGAAACAGAAATCACTTTAGTTGTCCCGGTATTGGAACCGAGACCTCGAATTCAAATCCTACGTGTTACAACTGAACGATTTATCTCGGTTAATGCATGTGTGCATGAAGTATATGTGTTATGACCAACCGAAAATACAGAACTGTTTTTAGATCCGTCACTGCGTTGTTTGCGTTACGTCAAGTTTGCGCGCTAAGCGGTGCGTTGAGCGAGCGACAAGTCAAACAGTGCAATGGCAGCTTCTTGCTTCATCCATCTGTATTCTTATCCTTCCTTCAAACTAAACAGGCGATCAGGAAGTGTCAACAACACTTGTGACACCTTCTCAGCGAAGAATGCTTTTAGCCGAGAAGAGATGATTCATATCGCATTTTGATCATGCGAATTACACTATGAAACAGCAAAGATATTAAACATTTTTGCGATATTACATATGGAAATAAAATAGAATAAAGTTCATAGAATTTATATAGGTTCTGAAATATATACTGTAAAGTAACTTGTTTATGGTTAAATTTCTATTAGGGACCTAATGAAACTGCGATTTCACGTATTTAAAATCTTAAAACTATGGGAGTACAATGTAAATATTAAACAAAAAAATATATAACTTGGATAATTGTGGCACAATTAAACGTACTTTATTGAATAAAACTAGAAAAGAAGCTATTTTAAAATTTTACAAAGTATTGGCAGTTCCATCTCTTATCTATGGATGTGAAACCTGGACATTAACAAAGGCAGATAAGTAAACAAATAGAGGCTGCAGAAATGAAGATGTTGAGAGCAATAGCAGGATACCAAAGGACCGATAAAAAGAAAAACGAAGATATAAGAACAGAACTTAATATATTTAATCTCTGTGAAAGAATAAAATACTATAAAAATGCTTACCTTCAGCACATATTATGAATGAATGAACAGCGCATACCAAGAAGAATGTATAATTATAAACCAAAAGGTAGAAGATTATTGGGAAGACCATTGAACAGATGGAAGGACCAATTCGACCTATAATGAGATCGGAACAGACCATTGGGTTTAATCCTTGTTGTTGTTGATGATGATGATGATGATAATAATAAAAATTATGTATATTCAATGCCACAGGTTGTGATTTCGACATTTCTGGCGTTCCCTTCTGGCATTGGCGAAATTGTAACCAACTTCTGAGGTTGGGGGTGCCTGGAAGGCAGGGTTACGTTGCCGGATGATATGATGGGTGGTGGTGATGATAGTGGTGCGCCGGAAGAGTCCTTAATCCTAAGCATAATCTAAGGCTAATATGAATGATGATGATGATTATAATGGTCATACCATGTTCGGAGGCCGTTTCGGCCTTTACGTTTCCTGACATTTGTCTTACAGGTGAAGAAAAAACCCGAAGAAACCTCACCCAGGAAACTTGTCCCGATCAGGGATCGAACCCGGGCCCGCTGTGTGACAAGGGAGCACGTTACCTCGAGACCACAGCGGTGGACAGGATGATAAAAAATCAATATTCAAGAAAAAATAATTTTATTCGTTTCACGAGTTTATTATCGCCTTTTATTTGAAACGAGGGAGAATAAGATTATATATTTTCAATTCTGGTGAGAAAAATTACATTCATATCCGAAAGTTCTTTAACTTAAATCAACTTCACTCTGTGACACGGAAGTGACGGATTTTGACTTCCCTTCTTAAGGAATCTTCAAAGTTTCTTCAATTAAGAATATTCATTCATCTTGGCTGGGTTCGAATCTAGAATCCACGATCTGGCACAGATCCACATAAAATCAATAGGCCTACTGACAGAAAAATATAGATAAAATGTGTATTATTATATTAATATAAACTTAGAGAGAGAATAGAGAACGCAGGACGATTTTGCCACCAATTGACTATTACCCATCTAATCATTAAATGATGTTGAGAGATGGAAAACCTCAACGGGAGCTTTAAAATTTGAACATAGTAATTATGAAATAAACATAAGGTGGTCCATAACGTTCACAGATATACTGTTTCATGAACATCTTGTTTAAAACAAACGTCTCCTCGGAGGTTTGTTTATTTGGCCAAAATGCTGTTTTAAATTTCTCTTACCATTGGTTTCACCACAATTTTCCCAAAACCGATGATCTAAATACACTCAGCAATTAAGTCGTATTTATAATGTTGCTCAAAGGTAGATCTTAGGCCTATATTTATGGAACTATAACATTTCAAACGTGAATAATTTTGAAAATTGTAAATTAACTATCAGTCCGGCTATCTCTTTGGAGTTGTAAGAATTTTGAAGTGTCCCCTGAGTACAGTACTAACGTTCTGCAGGGTTAGTCCTTTGGAGGGGCTGCCTCCTTTAAAGCCTTTGGATTTGCTTCCTTGTGTTTTATCCCCACAAGAGGGTTACCTCTTCTTCCTTCTGCCGTTGAGGACTTCATTCTTGTTTCCCCGAGCTGGGTCTCTTATTTCATCCCGAAAGATTGGGTTGCCACTTCCGCCATTTTCGTCGTTCGATATTTCTATCTCCGCCGTGTCTGACGTTGTGGAAGAAGAAGTTTGGGAAGACCAAAGGAAATATGGAAACAGCAGCAATTTGGAGCCGGAACAGGCTAGTAAATAAGCCTAAACCGCGATGAAGAAGAAGGAGAAGAAGAAGTAAATTAACTAATAAATAAAAAGTTTAATATTGCATATTTTTATTACAGAGCTAATTATTTTATAAATTAAACCGATATTTAAAAATGCAATAAAACAGCATGGTTATTTTTTCAATTATAACAAGTTTATTTGGATCAGTAATCACGGGCGATTATAATAGGCCCTATATTATTAGTTTCATAAAGACATCCGATGTATTTGAAATAATGGAATATCCTAATATAGTTTACTTATTATAGCTAAATATATATTTGTTTATAAAAAATATTCCATAATACAGTGAATTCTCCTTCAACCCAAAGTGATTTGTCGTCAGAGGTTCCTGTCTAAATCATCGTCTTCCTTCGAATCTCTAGCTTCCAAACTTCTCCTCACTCCATCTATCCAACGTTATCAAGGTCTGCCTCTTCCACTTCTTCCATTAGCTTTCCAATAAAGGATCATCTTTGGTATTCTATCTTTTTCCATTCTTATGGGTTGTCCATACCACTTCAAAATTCCATTTCATATCTAAACATTTAAAACAGTAAAAATTGTAACCGTGATGGCAGTCGTCCTTTGTTATTTTAAACAATTAATTTGTTGAAGACGACTGCCATCACGGTACAATATTTTTAAATATTAACAACCACCTCAATGTGGATAATAAATATTTTCAAGTATTGATAATAATTATAGTTAATTTAATTTGAAATACAGTAGGTTATTTTTTATTTCAGATGTGGCACATGGGAATTTTTCAGTTGAAACACCGCCTCCTCTATATGTGCCTGAACAAAGTGATGTATATGTTGAGAAGAAACACCCGAACAGCAAGGGAGATTTACCAGGTCAGTACATTAATAAAATACAATATCCATAGCTTATTGTGCTGTACAGAGTGGTTTACTTGTCCTAACATTTTAAAGAAGACATTATGCTTCAAAACAAAAATAGATAAATGCTTGTTTTAAAATTGAGGGGCTCAGTGGAATAAGGGCCCATCCCAACCAATGGTTGATTTTTAGTTATTTGCAGATTATGTATCCTATGGCTATCTTCTGTTAATCTTTAGAAGCTCATAATTCTAACTTTGCTCAAAAGAGGTTAAATGAGACTTTATGTCTAAGAAAAATTTCTAACTTCTTCACGCGCGCGGGGAATAAAGGCCCATCCCAACTGCTGACACGTGACCGTATATTGTCCGCTACTCTGTAGTCCGCACTTCGTCAATACTGACTAGCATTGACGGCAATATCAGTAAATGCAGAAGGGCTGAGGGCGGCAGATACTTGTGCCAAATGGAAATAGTGTTAAGAAAATCTAAGAAAAGAAAAATAAGGGTGAAACAGTAGATCCAAAATGAAGCGAAACATTTTACGCAACCGTGGAAATGAATATATATCGGCCTGAATTAGTTGAGTTTTCAACTTCAAGAAGTGCGGACGAACTATTGCTCGTTGCTTATTAAAAGCTTATGCCACTGATTGAAAAACGTGCTAATAAAAAGAAACTTATAATGTAATATAGTGATTCATGTGTGGTTCAAAACAAGAATTATACAATAATGGGACTTGGGCTGTACAAGATTGATTGTGGTTGGTTTTGAAGAAATTTGAACAGAAATTTCTTTGTACCAGGTCACACTTTCCTTCCCTGAATGGATGCTGACTTTGGTGTGATGAAAAAATTACAAAGAAAAACACAAGTGGTTTTATACACCCGAACAGTGGGCTCAACTCATAAGAAAGAGTTGAACAAAAAACCATTTATAGTAATTGAGAGAAATGCAGAAGATATTAAATATTTGGATAACTTAAATGGTCAACAATGAGAAATGTGACGCTGGACAACCAAAAGGTGGGCATCAGAAAATCATCTCAGTTTCGTTTTGTGGAAAACAGACACGTAATATACATAAAATCTATTTTCAGTTATTTGGCTTTAGAGGAAGTAATAACCCTTTAAATAAGGGAAAGGAAAGTGTCCAGTATTACGAGATGTAAATAACAAAATATCCTAATGATAGGATGATAAAGAAGACATCATGACTCTCATAACATTTGTGCCACCTGTACACCAGACATTTTAACAGTAACCTTAAATCAGATGATGATGATGATGATAATATAAATGCTGCAAACGTATAATACGTAGATTAATGCAATATTCAAGTTAAAAAGTGTTATTTAATTTGTTTATTTATGTTGTATTTTTTATATTCTCAATTTTCTTTTTCTTTTATTAGACATATGAAACAACGTAGTGGTCTATACATTTGCAGGCAGAAAGCTTATTTTATGTACAAGACATGTACCAAATATTATCAATGTGTGCTCTATATATTTTACTCAATGTAGAATTTAATAAAATGCTATTTTTCTCCAAACTTAGTACAGTTGGGATGGGCCCTTATTCCACTGACCCCCTCAATTATATCTTCTTAGGTGCGAGGAACACAAAAAGCGATACACGTAGAGTTCATTTATATTAATGCAGTAGTAGTTCCTTAAATATATTTCCATCTTGGCAGTTTTCCTACTTATAATGGGTTCCCAAATTACAGACAAATTATTTAGAGTGCTACAATATCTGCACCACGAATATAGTGAATAAAAATTAATAAAAAATATATTACTCACATTTTTAGTTAATTTTAGTTCCTCCATGGCTGTAGTACGGTAGTGTGCCTAGTTTTAGTCACAGCACATAAGGAAAGTCACATAAGCAAGGGTATCCCCGCAATACAACAGCTACACAAGAAGGTAAAACGATATAATGTATAAGCGTCGTATGCAGAATTTTAACGTGTGGTCATTAAGACTGTAATTAGAAAACGTAATTAAAGAATAATTTTCCGTCTTACTGATGTAAAATGTAGCTATTGATACTTTATAAACCATTCCGTTTCCGCGTTATGAAGGTTTCCGGCTTATACAGGACGATTTTATATATAAAATCTTACCGTTCTGGAGATTTTTTCCGTCTCTACAGGTTTCCTTCTTATAGATGTTCCGGCTAAGACAGGTTTTACTGTACTATATTAATGCATTTTTAAATCGTGGAGGAATTAATATTCATAAAAATAGCAATCACAAATTCTGACCTTGGACTACAAAGACCAGATAAAGGAAGAGTGGAAATAGTGTTAGTTTTTTCGTGCCTATATTGACCCGCAGGCCCGTTTATCTCCCTTTAAAATTAGTATCAGACTATCCTAGGATTCAAGTCAATCTAGCACATACTCATGTCATTCTCTGAGACTGGATTATTGCACATATATTTACACTAGGACCGTTAACAAGATTATTCACGGTGCTTATGGACTGATAAGAGGGTCATAAACCGTGAATGCCTTTTATGTTGCCATATATATATATATATATATATATATATATATATATATATATTATGTAGCGATATCTAGTCGCAGAGAGAGTTAGAAATTTGTTGTAACAAAAAGAGACCAGCCTAATTTTCGAATCCAAGATGTGCCATACGTTTCAGTTCTAAAACCAACATGGCCATTCAAGTTTTGGTAGTTTTGCAGACTTGTAAAATAGAGCAAAAATACAATTTACATCTACTTCTATATCAGTTACAGTTCTTTTACAATCAATTTTAATAAATGCGTTATAATTTTAATGTAAAGATGTAAAGTTTTTTTCTTTTTGAGAAGGCGTATTAAACAAACAATATTGATTTGATGCTATTTTCTAAAATAATACAACGTTTAAACTATAAACGATGTGTATAATTTTATTAGTTTTTCGTTTGTGGAATTTATTTTGATTTAGTTAGATCATCGGCTGATTAATATCTTTAACATCGTCCGATTCCTAATAGCCAATTTTGTCGGTCCATCCAATCTCCTGGTTGTAGATGTTTCTCCTTCATATATAAACATATTTCCTGACTCCAGGAGGTTTTAGATCTTCTTATGCCTCGTCATTCCTCAGGTGTCCATTCCAAAACAGATTTT
This sequence comes from Diploptera punctata, assembly GCA_030220185.1. Classification (NCBI taxonomy): domain Eukaryota; kingdom Metazoa; phylum Arthropoda; class Insecta; order Blattodea; family Blaberidae; genus Diploptera; species Diploptera punctata. Next base: position 243,849 of record JASPKZ010007807.1, on the reverse strand, counting down.
GGCAGTCGATCCTCTTCCATTCGCTGGACATGTCCGTACCACCTTAATTGCTGAGTTTTAATATAATCTAAAATAGTGTCTTCAATCTTCATTTTCTCCCTTATAACTGAGTTCCTAATTTTTTCTCTTCTTGAAATTCATGCAGTCCTTCGTATAAAATCCATTTCCGTTGCCAAAAGATACTTATTTGTGTTTGTTGTTAATGACCAAAGTTCTGCTCCATAAGTAATGATGATTTTAACAATTGTATGATATATATTCATTTTATTTTTATTACTTATATTTTTATCCCACAATATTCCATTGAGGCAAGCAATTGCAAATTTTCCTTTATTATTTCTGTTTCTTATTTCCTCTTCATAACTCCCATTTTTATTTATTTTAAGTCCAAAATATGTGATCTCACTACAAGATTTTAGATTTAGATTTATTTTATTTAGCCTCATGGAGTTCAGACCATGTGGCCTTCTCTTCCACTCACCAGGACAAACATATATTACATCAGAATATAACAATCTCAATTGACACTAATATTAAATTCTAAATAAAAATTTGATCAAAAAAATAATATCTATTATATTACGATCTATAATGCAACCAATTAATGTTAGTTAAAATTAAGACTAAAAGTAATAATAAAATGAATACAAGCAAGACATATTAAATTGTTCCTGTCTAATGTATATAAAAAAACAAAGAAAAATAATGAGATATAGAAACTAATTTTACGATTTTACAATATTTAAAACAAAACAAATGAAAATATTTGTCATTCTTAATATTATTTTCATAAATAATTAAATGTATTAATTGTTAAAAGAATACTATCAGTAAGGTGTATAAGTTAGTTTGTTATTCAATAATTATTTAGTTTTTTTAAGGATGTTATATTTTGACAGTCTTTGACATAGACTCCAAAATTAAATTTTATTCTGGTTCACCAATTGATAAATATTTTGTTTTTTCCATGTTCAAATTTAATCCCCATTTTTCATTATTTTGATTTATTAAGAGTAATTGTTTGATTTTCTTGTTTACAGTTTCGACTGCAAGAGAAGAAGATCACACTTACATGGCTGTGATTATCGGCGTTTTGATGGCAGTGATACTACTTCTCGCTGTTGCCATCTACTTGATAGTTTCTCGTCACCGTCAGAGAAAATGTTTTGCCAGCCCTCTTGCATCAAAGCCTGCTCTCCCGGGGTCTAACAACCACCAACACCTTACCCCAGGGAGAGGTTGTGGAACAGCTGAGAAAGGCACCAGTATGGGCAATTACAACATCAAGGAAGTTGACGATAACTATAACCAGTCACGATGTGGGGGTGGAGTGCCACCGGTAGCGGGCACGATGGCTTCAACCACTATGACGACGTTACCTCCACCTTCTGGGGGAGACAAGAACAGCATGTTGCTTATGGATAATGTGATTGACATAAAGTTGGATGACTATCAGGAACCATACCAGGCGCTCAAGTATGCGCCATACTACTCCTACAGCACAGTGGTCATGGAGATGAAGGATATACTCAGCAAGTGTTCTGCCACGCAATCAGGTATGTTATTATTACTTACTTACTTAATACAGGCTTTCCACTTTACAGCAGTTCGCCCTTAATTCCTGCTTTCTAGATATTCCTATCTTCAACTTCGGATAGTGATCTGCAGAAAGCCTTCATTAACCAAACCTTTTTAATTAACAATGAAAAAATATAATAAAAATCTTATTATTCCTATTTTTATTATTATTTTTTATTATTATTTTTTTTAATAATAAAAATCTTATTATTCCTAAAAGCATTAGCTCAGGATAGGGATGTATGGAGAGCGTATGTCCGTGCGGCCATGAACCTACGGGTTCGATAGTGCCAGTGAGTAAGTAAGTAAGTATTATTCCTATCCCTTCTTCAACTGGGCAAAGAAAATGAACTGACACTAAATGAAGAGAAAACAGTCTCCATGACCTTCAGAAAAGGGGGCAGCCGAGGCATTTTCTACATTGGTGAAAAAACACTAAAATCAGTAACTAGCTTCACGTATCTGGGAGTCACTTTCCAAACACAGGGAAGCGTGTTTACACACCATGTAATGACAGAGTAAAGGCTGCGATAAGAGCCATAAGCGACATTAAGTCAATAAACAGACTCTCACTAGAAACAGCCCCACAACTTTTTGAACTTAAAGTTGATCCCGTTGCAACATATGGGTTAGAGAATATATGGGTCCATTTAAAGAAACCGAATCTAGAAAAATTGGATTAACTAAAAACGACATACCTAAAAAGCGTGCCCTGTCTCTCCAAATATACGCCCTCACGACTTGTTTATGAACTCTCCAGAGAACCATTCTACCTAGAAGAGCTGAGGCTAAAGTTCCTACTACCAGTGACACCAGCTTACCTGGACCTCCTGCAAGAACTCCACGAGAAAAAACGTAAAATATGGGAAGAATTCTATATTACTGACGCCATGACAAATCGTGAATGGACTCAGGGAGGATATGAATTGCGCCACACAGTGGCCAGATTCGCTGTGCATGGATTTCACAAGTTGTGCAGCAACCAGAGATTCCACGAGCCCGGCCCAGACTGCGTGTGTTCAAGATGTGACGACCAGTGCGAGAAATATCATGTGTTAAGCTGTAGGATGAGATCAGAATCGTTGCTGAAACTCTGCAGTGACTAGAAACAATCTTCTTTGCATGTTGTGCAGATTTCTTATTTTATGTATTTATTTAAGAGTAGCAGCGCACGCCGGATATTAGCTAGTATTAAATATACTTGTAATATATTAAATTTATAATTTCGATTAAATATCTTTTAATACTTCCAAAAGTCATTATATTCACAATTGAGGTTATGTAGTTTTTTTTAATATAAGTACCCGATATATCGGTATTCCACAACTAAAATGGGTTTTTTTGTTTAAAAACCTTCGTCAATTAGTTAAAACTACGTAGGCTTTTCAGAACATGTTCCATTTTCGACATGTTCGAAGAGAATACCAGAATGTAGAAATGACGTGTGGCATTGAATAAAAAAAATTCTTAACCCATTCATTTCAGGTTTAAATGCTCAATACATTTCCCTATAAACCGAATTTTAGTCACCGTAAATTATATTCGCAAATATTCAAAACGAACAAAATATAACGGTACATGAGATCACAAAAAGTGTGAAGGCCAAATACATTCCTCTACTATTCATAAATGTTAACAAAGGATACCAGCCAAGGGATATATAAAATATTGAAAAATATATAACAGCACAGTTAAGCGAGTATACCTCGTCTTCTGAGGCGAATGGGTTAATAAATCTTAATGTCGAGAAGTGAAAATTCAGGTCATTGACTTTCTTTTTTCAAAATTCTCAGTTTGGACTTATCTACCATGTAGGTTCTATGCTGATTGGACTCAAGATGTCTGAGACGCTCTAACAAAGTGATTAGGCTATGCTCTTTATTACGATATCGCCATCAACGTAATTGTATTGTCTTGAGATGTATTTCTACGTGGCATACAGTAGTAGGTGACGTGGCATACAGTAGTAGGTGATGTAGTTCCCCACGATTTTGATTACTAAGTGGATTATCTTGTAGCATTCATAGGGAGCCATGCATTATTTTTGTCTAACTTACCTCTATCGTAATATCAGATCTTAGTAGCGTCTAGTTAAGTCTTGTTTACTTGATCTTCTTGCCGCTTACTGGTCGATACCCTGCAATATTATCTATCTATATATCTCTATCCACCCTTACCTCATTAAGGAAATAACAAACTAACCACTTGTAATCATATCACTCATCGATACGTGAAATATTTACAAGATGTATCCATGATTCATTTACACACAAATATATTCCGTTTTTTTTGTTTCAGTTTTTAATCATTTTGAATATCAATTAAGTTTTAAAGCTAGTTCCTATAACAACATTTCAAAGAGTAATGAATAAATCGATTATAGCCTTGGAACAATCGATAATTGTCTCGTATATTGCTTGTAATGTGATCTAATCTGTTAACCTTATCTAACCCCTATTTAAATGCAAGGAATGCTTTACCTATGAATATCATTGAAAGGGGTGTTAAAACATATTTATTAACTTAATTGAAATTCAGTCCATGTTTTCCAGAAACAAGTTACCATATCTGATTACATTTTATGGTAATTACGGAATTATCTAAACATTGATCCTATGGCAATCACTGGAATTTTCTCAGAATGAGACGGCATTTTTTTACATCGATTCAGAGGCTGTTCGGTTTTAAATTTGTTAATAAGATTACGCGCCTTGTTATTTCATCAAGGCATGTCGATAGCACAATGTTACTTCTTAATGATTTTCGGTTTTCAAAGTTATTTTCTTCCCATCTTAAATTTTTTTAGAAAACCAGTAGCAAATAGAATTAGTCTCAAATGTTTGATAACCGTTATAAAATAAATAAATATGTTATAAAAATTTAATTATACGAGCTTGATTTTAACAAATTAAATTAATATGCAAAATATACAGGCTATTCAAAAAAAGAAGGAACAGACTTCAAAATTGATTTCTTCCAAACTACAAAAAAATAGAAACACATTTCCAACGTTCCTAGAAAGAGAAAAGTTTGAAGTTCCGATCACGACCGCATTGGTGCTGTTGTTTGTCATGTTGGTTGTATTAAAATGACACAACAAGACGTTGGATTGAAAGAGGAGGAGCAAAAGATCAACTTCATTGTCGCGCCGGTGTCCTCCCAGGTCGCCAGACCTAACCCTGTGTGATTTGTATCTGTGGGGGTGTGTAAAAGAACATGTTTTTATCCCCCCATGCCTGAAACTCTTGAAAGTCTGCGATATCAAATTGTTGAAGCTGTGAATTCGATAACTAGAGACCAGCAGATTCGTGTGTGGCAAGGAATGAGCCACCGGTTTGTAATTTGTCGTGTAACATATGGTGCTCACATTGAATGCATAAAATAGTGAAATTTGAACTTATCTCTTTACAGAAATGTTGGAATTATGTTTCTATTTTCTTGTAGTTTGGAAGGAAATAAATATTTGAAGTCTGTTCCTTCTTTTCGAATAGGCCTATACTACATAAACAATATTTTCATATAGCAGAAAAGTATTCATCTGCCTATTGTTTTTAGGCTCAGCTAAACCTATTAATTAGCGATGCTATCAGATAGATATTTGGTTGGTTAAAGTTTAATAAATTTCTAAAAATATAGTTAATTCAATCTAACTTCAATCAATATATATTAATGATAATAAATGTATACCAATTACTTTCTTTTAATATTGGTACTTCGTAAAATAATAATAGGTAGATAGATCATCGGTTGATTAATGTCTTTGACAACGTCCGATTCCTAATAGCCAATTTTGTCGGTCCATCCAATCTCCTGGTTATAGACGTTTCTCCTTGATGTATAAATATATTGCCTGACTCCAGGAAGTTTTAGGTCTTCCTCTGGCTAATAATAAATAATAATAATAATAATAACAATATAATAATATAAACGAAAAAAAACATTATTAGTATTTTTAATTAAAGACGCTCTTTGACAACTTAGGCAACAATCATAAGTAATGCCACGAGTGATTTCCAAATTATCAATAAATTCATGAGTCACGAAGTGGCGAGTGAATTTATGTAGAGAATTTGGAAATCAAGAGTGGCATTTGTTAGGGCTATTTAACGAATTAAATTAAGCTGTTTACTCACAAATCATTATTTAAATATAGTTATTTTAAAATATTATATATTTAATGTAAACGGTGATGTTCGTAAACAAATGAAAAATGTTTGGTTATGTTTAATTTGTTCATCACTGCAACTTGATCATACTATTTATTGTCAAATAGGAACGCGCAATATTGTAAGAATATACCATAGAGGAGATAAAATGAAACGAGGAGTAGTTTTCTTTATTTTGGTAATCAAAATTCAATAATTATCGAGGTGAAACACGACTGTGATTGGTTGTAAAACAAAATTCATTGAAACGTGATTGGTCATAGCATGAAAGACCTGATAATGTTGTTGTTCTTCGTTTGTCTTTATTTATTTATTTATTTTGTATTATTTTTTTTGGAACTCGATATTTTGCAACAGTTCCTTAATGTTACCGGACAAATCTTTGGCGAAGAACTGGGACCTTGAAAAAAATGCATCTCCCTTTTCACTTCCAAAATTATTCAGAAAAAAATTTGATGATTCGCATCTGTATCAGAAATTACTAATATTCAATTAATTCTATTTGCAGATTGCATTGCAAACAAGGTATTTAGCACGGGATTTTTAAACTGATCCAAACCTTCTGGCGGCACTATGGTCCTGTCGTCGACTCAGCCTCTAACATAAATGAGTACCAGACGCTTGTTCTGGGGGTAAAGGCGGCCGTCACGCAGGGCTGACACCAAGTGCCGATTGTCTAGAAAAAAGTGGGAGCCTTAACCTCCTACTGCCCCAAGGGCCTCCCTGGGCCTGTAGTGGAATCAATTTACTTTACTTTATTCATAGTATTGTAGATATATTATTCGTGACATTTAATTTAACAGTTATGTGTTCGTAGAATTTGTTACTCAAGTCTTGGAGGGATTGTACCTAATGGGGGAAAAAAACTACTTACTTACTCACTTACTTACTCACTGGCACTATCGAACCCGTAGGTCATGGCCGCGCGGACATAAGCTCTCCATACATCCCTATCCTGAGCTAATGCTTTCCAATCATTCCCTGTATAATCTACTTCCCTCAAATCATAGTTAATGTTATTCTCCCACCTCATTCTTGGTCTACCAACTGGACGTTTTCCCTCTGGCTTTCCTACAAGAAGCTTCCATGCACGTCTTTTCATTCCCCATACGTGCAAAGTGTCCTGCCCATCGCAGTCTACGAGACTTAACTGTTCTTATTATATCTGGCTTCTTATAAAGACCATGTAGTTCATTGTTATGTAGTCTTCTCCCCCCCCCCATTTTCCGGGGGAAAAAAACTATCTAAATTAAATCTGAAGATTTATTTCACGATACCCCTTTCATATTTTACTTTAATACTCTTTAAAGAAGGTATACGTGGGTATTACAATTTATAGCTTCTCCTGTTATCTTGGAGAATCATTTTGACATGTATCTTAAATCGATGTCCAGTTATTTATCTGTGTGCCATGCCATGATTAAGGCTGTAGGTGGCGCAGTTGATGATCAGGGCAGGCGTGAAACTAATTCACAGCTACAAGAGTAATAACGTAGTTTGATTTATTTGGATGAAGGGAATGGGGATGCTCGGGACAGGGTTTATTATAGAAAATAAAACTGGACATGTGAAATATATGTTTGTGTGTCTCTGAATCTATGTACTCCTTAATCTATGGTGTTAAGTGTCTCCCACAATTTTTAATGCTGAAAAATTCACAAATGCTCTTTATTTTCTTTATCTGCTGTTAGTTAATAGTTTTATTGTTTTCAGTTAACAAAGATGATAATATTTGTGTGTATTATGAATGGTTGGTTTCTTAGGGCTTAAAGGACCTTCGGGACTTGGATTTTTGGTAGCATGAAATTCTAGCCGAGCGTTAGTATGTGGATGTATTATTTATAAAGACATACGTGTTTTCCAACATAAATAAATGGACCTTTAATTTTAACTATTTTATTTCTAGAGTATAATGATTACATAACCCTAAGTATTCTAACCCTAAATAACTAATCTAAGCTTATATTAAGAAAACCTACATTCTAACTTTCTTGAGTTTCGAGAGAGGGAGATGTGAGTTTCGAATATACCCTAATTTACATTCTAATAATTAACTAATAACTCTTACTCTTAGAAATATAGTATTAAACTATTTAAAATACTTGACTCCCTTTCTAATTGTCCTAGGTACATTTTATTAAGAAAAATGGCAAGCAGACTTACCCATCAGCTCACTGCTTCAACAGACACGAGTCCCATATTTTGCAAGGTTTATATACTAGCTTCTGCACCCCAGCTATAACTAACTGTACTAAACATTCTTATAGTCTAAATGCAGAGATTTATAGTTAGCCTTGCAACTCTCTTTCTGCCATAATCAAAATTTGTCCTGAAATATAATATATCTAAATGCTTTATATTCACCAACTGTTTTTGTATGGAATAATTAAATAATCTATGAAATAATTAAAAATCTATGTAAATAATCTATGTATTCGTAACAGTGTGCGTGTTTGTATAGAGTGCTGAAGGAACTTTATACTATACTTTATACACGTATATTATCACTATAAGGAACACTTGTTAGAAAGAGTGAGTATGAAATTTCAATTACCTACAGAAAAGTTATTCTTATAATCATACTAGCTAATACCCGGCATGCTCTGCTACTCCTAAATAAATGTTAATGTGTTTTGTCACCAGCCGTGCGCCCGGGAATCTGCTTATCCCGAACTTCTTGTCATCAATGAAAGACAAAAATGGTTATTGTGAGTTATCCGTAAAAGTTAAACATATGCTGTGGCAGACTTTTTGTTGAGTTTTTTTAGATATTCTATTCTATGTACATTCAGTTGATGTATTTGTTATGGTTTAGGTAGCATAAGCCATTTAAGCGTCAAAATTGGGACTTTATTCCACTTTTTCACTACAAAGGGTGATTTTTAGGGGTGAAAGGGTTGAGTATTACAACTCTCTTATAGCCTATGTTCATCCCGAGAATCGTCTGAACATTTTGCAAAAAAACTCCATCAAAATCGGATCAACGGTATGGCCGCGCATAGAATACGAACAAACAAACCAACAACCAAACAAACATTGATTTTTATATAAGATTAACTACAGTAAAAATGTATGTTTGTTCATTCAAAATCTGAGCAACATCCAAATCACTTAACCTTGTGTCTAATGAACGAGAATGGAGCCACTTGGCTGTGTAAATCATTTGGGTTATAATTAATGATATACCTGTGACATGCGTTATTTCAGTAGAATTGAAATTGGTATAACAGTTAATCCACATGGGCCCACATTAGCTATATGATATCGTTACAATAATGCACGTCACTTCAAGTCATCCTCCATTAGCGTAGTTAGCAGTGTATATCGGAATTACCGCACCAGAATACAATCTGCTCCATTTCATGTTTATGACATCGCCCCTCGTATCTAAAACTACACCAGAGTTCCAATAAAACCCTGAATTACCTCACTGTGTGGATGACCTCTATATTTAGTTTTCGTTCGTTAATATAAGAGTACTAGCGCACCCGGAAGACGTGGTTCCTGCCCGAACGTTCGTAAATTCTCATGTCATGGGCGGACGATAAAAATGTTACTTTTTTAACATTAAAATTCGGAAATTAGTGACATAAGTAGATATGATTAAAAACGTTCGCAAGAAGAAAATCGTATAGCCTTCTGTGGTGGATTCAAGAACGGGTGTTGTGAATGATGAGAAGGACATAGTTCATGAGAACATTAGAATTGTACCCTCCTTTGCAGATAAGCTAAGAACCGTCCTATAACAATTATATTAAGAGTGAAAAAAAAAGATAAAGTGACGAGAGTGAGTCAAAACCGCCCCCCCCCAGCTAGATTTCATTTCCGACCCATACTGGCCTAAATTCCATAAGAAAAATTTTTTCCCCCCGTAGAGATAGAGAAGAGACTAGAACCAGCGTAAGTCCCGTAGTTCTGCGCCAAGACTTCTTGCGTTAACCACTCAGCTACGGCGCGAGACTGTTGGTATCAACGAAAGACAAAAATGGTTATTGTGAGTTATCCGTAAGAGATAAGGGACTTTTGGTATCAATGAAGGACAAAAATGGTTTTGTGAGTTATCCGTAAGAGATAAACATATGCTGTCGCGGACTTTTTTGTAGAGCTTTTTGAGATTTTCAATTCTGTGTACATTAATTATGTGTATTTCGTATGGTTTAGGCAGCGTAAGCCATTTAAGCGTCCAAAGAGCTACTTTTTTCACGTTTTCCACTACAAAGGGCGATTTTTAAGGGTGTAGGAGTTGAGTATCACAACTCTCTTAAAGCCTATGTTCATCCCGGGAATCTCCTGAACATTTTGCAAAAAAAACCATCACAATCGAATCAACGGTATGGCCGCGCATGAAGTACGAACAAACAATTATACAAACAAACAAACATTAATTTTTATATATAAGATTGGATATGCAGCAAGCTCTTGTGTAGGCATGAGTGTCTCTTCAGGGCGTGTTTTAGATCAGGCTTATGTCTGGGTTCTATCGGTGTGAAAGACAAGGAATTTGGTGATCAGTAACAATGAGTTGTGTAACTAATTAAGAGCATTTATTATGTTAACCTAATATGAACAACACAATATTCACAATGAATTAATAATAATATCTTGTAGACTTAATAATATCTTGTAGACTACTTGAGCAAATCTAGACTTCCCATGAATATATTTAAATTGATTTACACTTTTAGGTAATAATATGGGAGCAACAGTCTCCTGAATGTGATAAACTAGCCCACTCTGTTTTCATAAGGGAGCTACTGTCTCCTCTCTGTATGTACTCGTATGGGAGCTACTGGCCGCACTTTGTATGTACTCGTATGGGAGTTATTGGCCCTACTGTGTTAACAATAAAATTTCTTTGCATTTTATATTCATTTCCCAAGGAAGTTTTAAAATTGGCTCAAGTATTCTTTTTAACAAAATGTATTGTTTTGTAAATCTGAGCATATTCAACACGTCAATCAAATTTACACTTTTATAATAAATATTAGTTTCGCTTCGCTAGGCACATGTACCTGCCAACCCTTGAGTTACCGTTAACCACTGTATAACAACAGCTTATTGTGTGGTCCCAGATAAATTGTAATTCTTGGAAGTACCCCTGCTTACAGATACGAGGACACCAGGGATCTTTGGGAAATGAACGTACTGATCAATTAGCTAAATCCGCAGCATCTTCTGAGCTTCATTATTCATTTTCAAAGTGTACAATATCCTATGTTAAAAAGAAACTATTGGACTATATCATCACTGATTGGAATGAACATTGGATAAGGAGTACAAATGGTCCTTTCACCAAAGAGCTCTTCTTTCCTACAGTACACGATAGGCTAAATGCAAAACATTGTATTCCAAATTTCATTTTAACACAATTTATGACTGGCCATAGAAAATTTGGAAGTTAAAATAACTACCTATGAACAGTAAAAAAATATGTAAATTGAACTGAAGTTCAATTCACAGCAAAATAATACGATGTTCTTATAAAAATCGTCTGATTATACAGATTCGTAATTGACGTATTTTAAGTAACCAAGCATAGAGGATATCTCATAAATTAAGCACAGAGAGCTGAAGCAAAATGTAATAACGTAATTTACGTAGTGGGAATTGCGGTTGACATCAGAAGAGAAAAGTAGAATAACTTCATATCTGTTATATTATCGACATTGATTTTCGATTTGTATCCGTAAGCAGAGTAGGCATTTGTGTGCTAACAATGGCGGATCAATATTTTCAACTTCCTGCTGAATTGCCCATTAACGCTTTAGGTATACAGATGTAAAAAATGATCGTTTGAAATGTAGAATGTGTAGAACCTTAGAAGTTTCTCAATTATAGCACTGCAGACAATATTTCTCCCTCGCTTCTGCTAATTTGCCGTTTTCCGTGCTGCGGAAGAGCAACTATAATAGTTCAGCGAATTGTGTATTTCTCGTACTCATGACCTACTAGTAAATACATCATATTTCTACTGACAGCAAAATTGCCGCTTCCGATCTGTAAAAGTCAGAACAACTCCGTATGGTGTAGATTATGCTCTGTTCATAGGTAATTCAGCCCTTATTTATTTAATGCGTTAATTTGTCATAATTGAACCTATAAACATAAATGATTTTTATGTTAAAGTAAAATTGTCTCGTAAAATAAATGATTTAATGGATAAATATATTTTTTAACAGGTATTTACGAATGTAATATTGAAATTATGTACTCAGGCTTGCCATCCGCACGCATAGATTAATACAACTAAAGGGAAAATATTATGCCTGAACCAGTATTTGAACTCACGATATTCAGCTTTGATATGGCATGTCTTATTGTACTTGGAGTAAATATATAAAAAAAAAAAGAAAAAAGGAACAAGTTGACGCATAGAGTTCAGCCAGGCCTTATTGTTTCTAGCAATTTATGTACGATTTACCCATGCGGAATAACTTGACATATGGCAAGAATACGAAATAATTTTAAAATAGCTGGTTATAAAAAAGTGAATAATTGAAACTTATGGTATTACCACATGTTGGGAAAATTTTTGGACGCTGTGGTCTCGAGGTAGCGTGCTGCCTTGTTACGCAGCGGGCCTGGATTCGATCCCCGGTCGGGGCAGTTTTTCTGGGTGAGATATTTATCGGGGTTTCTCCTCGCCTGTAAGACAAATGTCAGGAAAAATTTAAGGCCCAAACGGTCCCTGAAATCATATGGCCATCATCATCATCATCATCATCATCATCGTCGTCATCCTTCACCGGTGTGGAAAGCAACGGGAAGCTACCACACCTACAATTCCCTAGTAAAGCTGCAAGGATAGTATGAAAATGCTATGATTGCAGTGGAGAGATGAACATTCAGGTGAATGGAGAAGACTACATAACAATGAACTACGTAGTCTTTATAGGAAGCCAGATATAATAAGAACAGTTAAGTCTCGTAGACTGCAATCAGCAGGACATGTTGCACGTATGGGGAATGAAAGACTTGCATGGAAGCTTCTTATAGGAAAACCAGAGGGAAAACACCCTGTTGGTAGACCAAGAATGAGGTGGGAGAATAACATTAACTATGATTTGAGGGAAGTAGATTATACAGGAAATGATTGGAATGCATTAGCTCAGGATAGGGATGTATGGGGAGCTTATGTCCGCGCGGCCATGAACCTACGGGTTCTTAGTGCCAGTGAGTAAATGAGCATTACCACAAGCTATATTAAACATGTCCACCGCTGTGGTCTCGAAGTAGCGTTCAGCCTTGTTACGCAGCGGGCCCGGGTTCGATTCGCGGTTGGGTCAGGCTGCTGGGTGTGGTTTTTTTGGGGTTTTTCCTCACCTGTAAGACAAATGTCAGGAAGGTTAGGGCCCAACGATCCCCGAAAAATCATCTGGCCATCATCATCATCCTTATCATTATCATCATCCTTCACCGGTTTGGAAAGCAACGGGAAGCTACCACACCTATAATTCACTAGTAAAGCTGCAAAGCATACATGAAAATGCTATGATTGCAGTGAAAGACCTGCCCTCAGGGAGAACTACTATGGATGGATATTAAATGTATCGATCTTGTGTAAAATTCATATGGGACTTATGGTGTAGCAAAATAAATATGACTATTTAACTCATGCCCCAAATGGGAGTCAATGGCCAATCACGTTTCAATGATTTCTGTTTTACAACCAATCAGAGTCGTGTTTCACCTAATATTTATCAGTGTTATAATTACCATATTAAAGAAAGCTCCTCCTTATAATATTGCGATCCTTTGGCAATAAATAGTATGATCTGGTTGCAGTGATAAACAAAAGAAGCAGTAGAAGCGTACCTATCGTTTCTCATTTGTTTTCAAACATCGCCGTTTACAATAAATATATAAATATTTTAAAATAACTATAGTTAAATAATGATTTGTGAGTAAACAGCTTAATTTTATTCGTTAAATAGTCCTAACAAATGCCACTCTTGATTTCCAAATTCTCTAGATAAATTCACTCCTCACTTCGTGAGTCGTGAATTTATCGATAATTTGGAAATCACTCGTGGCATTACTTATGATAATCCTGGAGACGATTTAAATGATTTCTACAAGTAGTAGGAAGTAAAAAGGACTTATCTATCTTAGGCCAATATCCAGTAAGAATACTATTTACAGTATTAGTGAATTAAGTGGGCAGAACATTTTCATAGATGGTCACGTAGCCCGTAATTATAAAATCTCGAAAAATTGCATTGTTCATTCCCATTACAATCAAAATTTTCAGCATGTTATCTTCATGAGTACAGTCGCTAATCTTCATGACCGGAGACCAAATACTTAAGCAACGTGGCGAGAGGTCTATGGAATTATAATTTAGAAGTATTTTACTTATAGTTACATAAGTTTTAGTCGGAACTTCTAAAAAAACTTATATTCTAGAATCAACACGCTTACTAGATTATTGTAGCATATTAACGCTAGGTAGAGCCGGGTTATTACATATTACAAAAACGCAGTTCGATGTTGACTCTATTCAGTAAAATAATGAAGCATAATACTGGTCGATAAAATTAACTTCTTTTCTTTCACAAGAATAAAAATATGAGATTTTAGAAGTGTTTTCATCCTGAATTTAAATATTTCAGTTTTATCCCATCACGCAAGAGTTTTCTGTGACTATTTAACTCATGTCTACCGCAGCAGTAGACGAAACGTCGAGTAAGAAGACAACCAGACCACGGCCTATAAGCCCGGAAGACGAACCAAATATTTAACTCATGTCGCAAATGGTAGTCAATGGCCAATCACGTTTCAATGAATTCTGTTTTAAACCAATGACAGTCGTGTTTCACCTCGCTCTTTATCGATTTCTCTTTATCAGCTCCTGCTTTTGTGATAAAGAAAGCTCCTCCTTTTTTAATATACTGAACAGGTTAGACCATTATTTTTCTCCAACAAATACATTGAATATAGCAAATAATGAATAGATTCAGTGATTTTACTGAGTTGTTTATTCAAATATAAATGATTAACCTATAATGTTGATTATTATAGTTTGATGTGTTTCATTATTTCTCCACTAGAGTGCATTCTTACAATATTGCGATCCTATTTCGCAATAATAATATGATCGAGTTGCAGTGAATATACATAACCTCACATTTCTAATATGTTTTCAAACATCGCCGTTTACATTAACTATATACATATTTTAAAACACCGGTAACTATATTCAAATAATTATTTTTAGTAAAGAGCTTAATTTTATTCGTTAAATAGTCTAACAAATGCCACTCTTGATTTCCAAATTCTCTAGATAAATTCACGACTCATTCGTGAGTCGTGAATTTATCGATAATTTGGAAATCACTCGTGGCATTTAATCATTTACATTTTTTATAATTTTTAATATAATCCATCTAACTCTAACTCATTCTGACTTGCCTAGAAAGTGATAGATAGTGATTTTCGGCCATATTTTGCATCTGGAACATCTCTCTTCTTGGTCCAACAGTAGTCAGCCAGCATATTAGAACTCCACTTGCCTTGGTACCTCTTTTCCATTGAGAAAATTTGCTGATGAAAACGCTCACCGTGCTCATCAGAGACAGCCCCAAGATTTTCCGGAAAGAAGTCCGGAAGAATAGAATGCTAAAATCAATTTTAAAAAAGTAACTGTCACAAAAGAACTGTGCCTGATGGAAACATTCTGACTACATATCTGAATTCAGTATGAAAAAATGCACTATATTCACTAATCAGATTTCTTGTGAAGGAAACCTTGTCCACCAGTGTAATTATTTCTTGCCACACGCTTCCTGCATTTAGCGATTCACCGTATATTTAACCAGATGAACGTTTTAACAAACCCTATATTCTTTGTTTTGTAATCAAGTTTTCAATCATCATTAACATTCAACGATTCCTACAAATTCATGGGAAATTCCAGCCGAGATAAGATCCCTTCTTCAACTGAGCTAGCTCACCTATATTCGAACTACGATTCCATTAACCCATTATCATTCCCTTTATCCTCCATCAATATCAATATCATGCAATTTAAAACACTTTACTTGATTGAATGTTGTATTATTAGATCAGATGAAAATGTTTTTTTATTTCCTTTTTATAAATTCCAATCGGCTAAAGAATATTCACAAATCATTTAAATCCACATTCAGTTTTTACTGTTTTTATTTATTCAAACATTGAATTTGAAATGTATGGAGCCAGGTGGATCTACGATAAAGGAAGTATTGGTTTCTATTTTCGATTCTTTTTAATCTGATTCTGATTTTTTCGTGTTTTTCCATAGCCGCAAAGAGAAATTCTGGTTAGATAGTTTACTTTCCGTGTATTTCATATACTCATAGACAGTACTTTATGTTAAATATCTGTGGTGATACATTCTATTAGATATGATATCACTTCTTCTTTTCGTCTAATGCATGAAGATATAGTCCCGTCCCTCATGCGCCTAGGCTTGAAGGTCCCGCATGGACGGAATTCAAATATGTAAAATAAAAAAAATTAAAAAGTTCGAAAAAAAATAAAGAAATATAAATTTGGAATAAGAATATCAGGAAATACAAAATTAAACACCCTATTATTTGCAGATGACCAAATAATAATAGCAAATTCAGAAGATAATCTGCAGAAAGGTCTGTATGAACTTATCAAAATCACAGAAGAATATGGATTGAAGATAACTACAGAGAAAACAAAAACTATGGCATTTCAAGGTGAAGATCCTGTCAGAAGTAAAATTGTACTAGATAATAACATTTTGGAGCAGGTGAATAATTTTACATATCTAGGATGCAATATCTCATATGAAGAAGAAAAGGATGTAAATGCAAAAATATATAATTTTTTAAGAATTTTAGGGTTAATAAATTCTATCTTCAAGCCACAGTTAGTCCAAAAACATTCAAGACTAAAAGTGTATAAAACACACGCTCTCCCAACTCTTTTGTATGGTAGCGAAATATGGACGTTGAAACAGAAGGATATACAGAGACTTAAATCTGCTGAAATGAGATACCTTCGGAGCACTGCAGGATACACACTTCTAGATCACAAAAAAATGAAGACATCTTAGAAGAATTACACATGGAGCCTTTAGTAAACAAAATTTCTGATTGTAAGTCAAGATGGATACAACATGTTCATCGAATGGAAGATCAGAGGATACCCAAACAAATGTTAAGATATCAACCTGCAGGAAGAAAAAGACCACTCAAAAGACTGCTGGATGGTGTTTCTCTTGAGGCCGAAACAGGTCAACAAATGGCCTAAATTGGTGAATGTACTATGTTGATGACGATGATGATGATGATGATGATGAAAAACAAAATTGAATTTTCTATATTTGAAGACTCAGAAAATTGTCAGTTCTTGGCACAATAAAAATAGACATTTAAAAAAATAAAAAGTCTATACTTTTTTTCTTAATTCATCGGGAAAAGAATTAAATTTAAAACTTTTCTTTAATCTTTTTATTATTAATTGATTTTTGAGTTTAGTTTAATATAGATAGGGATAAGCTTGTCTATATTTTATAAGTAAGAATTATTGAATATTATGAATTAAATAAAATCCTATTAATGGAATTAAACTCAAAGGTTCTCACATTCATCATTCTGATTAAGTTGTAAGATGTAAAGCATATTACCAATCTTACAAACTTTATCCTGAATTCCAGAATGTTTTTATTGGTTTTACAGATACATCTTACGACTATGCAGTGCCAGAACTGGGAACAATGCCATTATTAAGTCCTGAACACACGCTGCCGCTACCAGTTGTAGCGAGTGGCCCAAGCGATAAAGATAGCGTATTTTCTAAGGGATCGTCTTCTAAAGGGAGCAAATCTGAAGATTCGTCGAAGGGAAAGAAGGTAAGAATAAATACATTATACTTATGGTTAATGGTTGAAAGACTATAATTAACCCTTTAATTGGTAAAACATTAATTTCTCCTGCCAGTTATTTAAATGTGGCGGACCGCACTGAAACGAAATCACGCACGACTGTTGTTATTAGGTTTATTGTGTAATACGACACACATTATTATTATTACTAGGGCTTTTAGTATATTAGTTGATTCAATAATGAAACATTTAGACCTCAGAGGTATTATAAGTACCAAATCTAAACAATGTAATGCATATACAGATGACATATTGATAACAGCAAGGAACGTACTAACACTAATAGAAACTTTCCAGTTGCTGAAAGTAAAATCAGTTGAATATGAGTTAACAATAAGTAATTCCAAAACAAAATACTTAAAATGTACAAGAAATGAAAAAAGTAACCTGAACATCAATGATACAAATATAGAAGAAGTAAAATCATATAAATATCTTGGTTCAACTGTAAATGGAAAAAAAAAAAAAAACTATATAGAGGAAGAAATTGGTGAAAGAATTTATTTGGGCACTGAAGCTTACTATGCAAATAGAATACTATTCAAAAATAAACTTTTGTTCAGATTAACTAAAGTTAAACTGTATAATACAGTAATAAGACCGATTGTAACTTATGGCTGTGAAACATGGGTACTGAAGGAGTCTGATAAACAAACGCTACTAATCTTTGAAAGGAAGATCTTACGGAGAATTTTTGGACCAATTAGAGAAAGCGATGACACTTGGCGTATACGAATGAACTCTGAATTAAATAATCTAATACGAAATAAAAATGTAATAAACCGCATTAAAGCTCAAAGACTGCGCTGGTTTGGACATATAAATAGAATGCAGGAAGACAAGCTTGTAAGAAGAATATATAAATGGATACCAATATGCACCAGAACAGCTGGACGCCCAAAAAACAGATGGCTGGATGATGTTATAAAATATGTATTAGAAATGAAAATTGGCCAGTCTGTATCCAGAATAGATCTAGGTGGAGAAAAAATTGTTGAGGAGGCCAAAACATCAATGAGGTTGTAGTCGCCTACTAAAGAAGAAGAGGAAGAAGAAGGAGGATTTTTATGTAGTAAAACATAAGATTGCAATGCAGTTAGTATATATTAGTCAACTGTTTTTGTGTGAAGCCAAGGTAAATGAAAGTCAAAAGTCTTACTTATCATTATACTATTCAACTGTTTGTATGTGAAAGAATACAAAAGACTGTCTTAAGTCTAATATGTATATTAACTTAGGCTTTCACGGCCGGAGTTACTATGATCATCTTGTAGAAGATTTCCGGGCTGTTGGTCGTGGTCTTGAGGCTTGTAGTTCCCCGACGTTTCGCCAGAGACTGCGTCCGGCATCCTCAAGGGTTGTCTTGAGTCTCAAGACAACCCTTGAGGATGCCGGACGCAGTCTCTGGCGAAACGTCGGGGAACTACAAGCCTCAAGACCACGACCAACAGCCCGGAAATCTTCTACAAGGTCATCTTGAGACTCAAGACAACCCTTGAGGATGCCGGACGCAGTCTCTGGCGAAACGTCGGGGAACTACAAGCCTTACGTTGGGGAACTACAAGCCTCAAGACCACGACCAACAGCCCGGAAATCTTCTACAAGATCATCATAGCAACTCCGGCCGTGAAAGCCTAAGTCAATATATTAGTCGCCTCTACGGGGAGGAAATCAACAGATACATTGGACGATTTGAGAAATTGCGCAAGAAAAAGGCACGACTGCTCTCGTCACTTACATTTCTTCTGCGTCATAGAGACAATAAGATGATTCCCAAATTCATCGGGATAAGTCTCAAGAAAACCCTTGAGGATGCCGGACGCAGTCTCTGGCGAAACGTCGGGGAAATACAAGCCTCAAGACCACGGCCAACAGCCCGGAAATCTTCTACAAGATCAGTCTTAAGTCTAACTTCCCATTACACTATGTTGCAATCTTACCTTTTGGTACATAAAAATCCTAGCCCTCGTTCGCTTTCTTCCGTATCATTAATAATACTTAATACAACGAACCAATTGATGTGTCCTAATAGGATAATCAACTTTTATAAGATTCATGATGTGTTCCGTTAAGGTATTATTCAAAATTAAAATATAGAATTATGGACTATTCACCTGAAAGTTCCGTCTCCTCAACTTAATTAATTATTTTACTGTAGCGCTTTCGGGACTTGTCCCATCATCGGCAGGATTCAAAACTGGTGTTTCACTGAAGATCTGGTAGAAGGGTTACATGTATTGGGTTCGTTTTCGTTTATCAGGTTGTCGTTGTTGTGAGCTGCTTTCATGATTTCCATCTCTTCTAGTACGTTTATCTTCGCTGGATTATTTTCTCTGTGCATTACTGTTAGGGTGTTTTCAATATTTAACATGCGATGTCGTTCATGGATAACGTGTTTTGCATAGCTTGATTTTACTTCAGCGTGAATAAAGTCTCTAAAATGTGCTTTAAATCTGATGTTAAAACTCTTGTTTGTTCTTCCTATATAAAATTTGTTGCAGTCCTTACATGTCGAGACTTTATTCACGCAGAAGGAAAATCAAGCTATGGAAAACACGTTTTCCATGAAGGACATCGCATGTTAAATATTGAAAACGCCCTAACAGTAATGCACAGAGAAAATAATCCAGCGAAGATAAACGTACTCGAAGAGATGGAAATCATGAAAGCAGCTCATAACAACGACAATCTGTTAAACGATAACGAACCCAATACAAGTAACCCCCTCTATCAGATCTTCAGTGAAACACCAGTTTTGAATCCTGCCGATGATGGGACAAGTCCCGAAAGTGTTACAGTAAAATAATTAATTAAGTTGAGGAGACGGAGCTTTCAGGTGAATATTCCATAATTTTATATTTTAATTCCAATAGGATAAATTGCCAATTAAAGGGTTAACTATAAAAGTTATTTTAAATCCTGTAATTTCATATTCTGATAAAATGTGTAACGTTGCAATTCTTCTCTCATTTCTTAATATACATCTTACCTCTTAATATTAAACCATAAAATATAATAGCTTGTAGGTGTGTTCAAAATCACTAAATGAGCGACTTAAATACGAAAACTTACGACTATATATTTCCATACACACTGGTATATTTCTTCCAGGCCTGTTCATTAAGACGCTACTTTTTACCTGTATTTGAGATTACATAATGTAGACCCATTTCCTGTGATAGTTTTCTTGACTAGTAAATTTATTCTTCAATTAATCGTTTAGACCTATTCGAATTATTAAATTGCTTTGACATTCTGTATTGCGACATATTAAATAAATTAGGAGCCATGTTACTTGCATAACGATAAACTGCACGTAATTGGTATACACTGGCAATACACGTATTTATTTATTGGCTGCTCTATAAATCACAGTTGTCGTCTTTAAAACCAGTAGCAGTATCCAACCATTAAATGTAATACAGCAGTTCTATAGTTAACGCTATGATATAAACTGAGTACCAATTCATTAATTTCAAGAATCTATTGACATATAACACACTTATTTGCTATCAGTGGCGTTCCTCTCTTTAATAGTTGTATTTGTTAGTATACGAAAAAAATACTGTTATCATCGAGTTCCCCATAATTTAATTACTGTTTCTATATCACCAAATGCTGTAATGCAGTGTGACAGTGAGCGGCGACGTAATGTATCCCTCTACGATCCCGATTCAGCCACGAATGATATAAGCATGACAAGAATCGATACAGCATGCTTGCATAAAATTCTTCTTCTTCTTCTTCTTCTTCCTTCCAAGTATTAGGCCAAGGCCTGTTACGATCCTATAGAAAATTTTCCCTCCAGCGTTTGAGGGAAATTCTCGTATAAGACTTGAAAGCATAATAATAGTCCCTTCGATTGGTTGCTGGCCAAAGGAAGGCAAGACCAGTGATGGGGCTGCCATCTTATAGCCTCTGGTCAGGCTTTTCTGGAGAAGAAAAGAAAATAAAGGAAGGAAGAAATGGAAGAAAGGAAAGACTCCCTAGCCCTCGGATGCCCTAATAGCATTGGGGTCGAAAAAACAAGAGTTAACCAAGAGAGGTTAGATAGTAGAGTTAAAAGAGTGCAAAACACAAGTAAGTGGAAGAAATGTTTTGCACAGCTTGGGCACCTTGTGGTCGCTATCCACATATCCCCTAGATGAGGACCCCTGCTATCGATATATTCCCGACAGACGCGTAAATTTAAACGCTTAAGGCGAATTTGTTGTATCTTCAGCACAAAAACGATACTTTTCGGACAAAGCATCCTATTCAAAAGTTATAAATCAGTCCCCTCTACAGGCTATGGAAGTTTATATGGAATTTTACGAACACTCTATACATAAATTATGCATATGCCTCCGACTTTTATATCCTATATAAAGTATATTATTTTCAGAACCCACACATACAAAATTCAAGCCAACTATGTGTTTTAATTACTTTTCTCTTTCGGTGCCAATTTTTTAAATGTTTTCATCTTCTATTAAGGCTGCATTTGAAGTAAAAGCCCATACAACTTCTTCCTTCCAAGTATTAGGCCAAGGCCTGTTACGATCCTATAGAAAATTTTCCCTCCAGCGTTTCATAGGACGGCCCAGAGATCTTCGTCCTTTTGGTATATAATTATAAACAGATTTGGGGATCCAATTTGAACTCATTCTTTCAAGATGGTGCTTCCAATTTAGTTGGTACTGTTTAATATATTCCAAAATTGGCGTAGTCTTCAATTCTTTTAAGATATCTGTGTTCCTTTTTCGATCCCATCTGGTGTAATCCGCTGTTCTGCGCATGAATCTCATTTCTCAAGCCGTTATTCTGCTTTCATGTTGACTTTTTAATGTCCATACTTCACTACCATAGGTCAACAACACTGGTCTAGCCAAAGTGTTATATAAACGTAATCTGGTGTTTTTTTTATACAAGGCATGGTTTCATAACTTGATTAATAATTCCCAAACTTTTATTATAACTAGTATTTTTTCAGGGATATCCTTTTCATCCCAGATAGAGAGATAATTTCCAAGATATACACCAATAGTCTAAAATGAAACACGTTTTGACTGACTATTAAAATAGTGGACTAAACCTAATGGAAATTAATATGGATGAAAGAATTTTGACAAGACTATGAAACCATAGATACGTAGAGAAAAAATGGAGAAAATAGAATTTTACTTACTTACTTAATACTTAATACAGGCTTTCTACTTTACAGCAGTTTGCCTTTGATTCCTGCTTCCCAGATATTCCTATCTTCCCATTGCCAATCTTCCATACGCCTCTTCATCGTGGCATCATATATTCCCTCATACCATTCTCTTCTACTTCTCCCCTCTTCCTTCTGCCTGATACCATCCAATCCAATACCTGTTTAGGCCACTGGTCTTCCGACATCCGTTGTGCATGTCCATACCACTGTAGAGCTCTCTTTGTTATCCTATCGATAACAGTTTCTTGGGCATCCATTTCTTGTCTGATATATGTGTTTCGTATATGTTGTAGCCTGGATATTCTAATACTTCCCCATAATCCATCCATTTCTGTCGCCAAGATTCTTTTCTGCATCCTTTCATTTATTGTCCAGCTTTCTGACCCATATGTGAGTATACTTTCTATTATTGTCTGTATAGTCTCTTTTTTGTTTTGTTTTTCTGGTCAAATTTCTATTCCATAAAAGACCATTCAGGGATCTAATCGCCTTCCTTGCACAATTTACTCTGTTAATAATATCTTTTTCACAAGTACCAGATTTATCTATTATAGAATCAAGATATTTAAATTCTTCAACATGTTTAATTATCATATTATTTATTTGTAGTTCTTCTGAATTTCCTCCGATTACCATATAGGTATTCTGTTTTGATATAATTTATCTTCAGTCATCTGGTCATCAGCGAATAATAAATTGTGCAGTAAATGGCCATTATTGTTGATTCCCATTCCCCTACATGACTTATTCCATTTCATTAATTTCCGATTGAGGGTCTTTCCACTTTTCAGCGGTTGCCCTTTTACCAGCCGGCTGCTGGCCCTTCACATCCACATGTGTCAATCACAGAGGTAGATGATCAACAGCCAGTGTAGGGGTGACATGTGGTTAGCATGTCGAGTCCCCCAGCCGTTATAGCTGGTTCCTCAACCTGGAGCCGCTACTTATTGTAGCTACCCAATTGCCTCACGATGCTAGGTGGACACCGGTCTCATATTGGCCGAAATACCATGAGAAAATTTCTTCCCCCATGGAGACTCGAACCAGCGGCAAGTCCCGTAGCTCTGCGCCAAGGCTTCCTACCTTAACCGCTCGGCTACGGCGCGGGACCCATTTCATTAATACATCTTCTAAATATATCTTGAACAATATTGGTGACATCCCGCATCCTTGTCTTAATCCTTTTGTTATATCAAATTCTGAGGATACTCTATTTCCAACCTTAATACTTGCTTTACAATCATACATTCTTTTTATAAAATGTATAAGAGATAGAATTTTACACTGAAGAAAATAACTAACTAACTAACTAACTCACTGGCACTATCGAACCCGAAGGTTCATGGCCGCGCGGACATAAGCTCTCCATACATCCCTATCCTGAGCTAATGCTTTCCAATCATTCCCTGTATAATCTACTTCCCTCAAATCATAGTATGTTGTTCTCCCACGTCATTCTTGGTCTACCAACTGGGCGTTTTCCATCTGGCTTTCCTACAAGAAGTTTCCATGCACGTCTTTCATTCCCCATACGCGCAACATGTCCTGTCCATCGCAGTCTACGAGACTTAACTGTTCTTATTATATCTGGCTTCCTATAAAGACCATGTAGTTCATTGTTATGTAGTCTTCTCGATTCACCTGTCTGTTCATCTCTGTTTGATCCAAAAATTTTCCTAAGAACTTTATTCTCAAATACTCGTAATCTCCTTTCCTCCCTTAAAGTAAGAGTCCAGGTTTCGCATCCATATAATATAACTGGTAGAATAATAGTTTTATATATTTTCAGCTTAACGTTTTTTGAAAGGAGTTGGGACATCAAAAGTCTCTGCAATGCATAATAGCATGCATTTCCAGAATTGAGCCTATGTTTAATTTCTTTTTGCATCTCATTCCTATTTGTGATTATTGTTCCTAGGTATTTGAATTCAGCCACTTCCTCAAAATTTCCCTCATTTGTCATTAGCTGTCCACTTCCATTATATACTGAATTCTACGTGTGACCATATATTTAGTTTTACTGATATTTATTTCCAGTCCTAATTTCTTAGTGTTACTCAATAGTGTGTGCGTGTTGGCCTTTAGTATCTCCTCGCTATCGGCCAGTAGTACTACATCATCAGCATAAACTAACAGCTTATTAATACCATTGAGTTGTAAGCCTTCCTCATTCTCTAAAGATTTAATGGCATGCTCTACACTGAAAAAAATAATTACAATAATTTAAGAATGAACGCCACTGTTCGCTATATACAACTACTGTATAATGAAGTGGGATGAGGTATAACTTTCCTGAAAGCGGCCACTACTTAAGTGGAATGTCCTCTCCTTGACTTGGCCATTCTGAAATGAGTATTATTTATATGTTGGTGGAGCAAGGAAACATGCCAGACCCTTTAACATTTTGTGGCAATAAGGGAATATTACTATAGGACGCATAAAGGGCCTTTCTAATTAATTTTCCAGTAGGAATAGGGGAGAGGGAAGATAATGGATAACATAGAAATTCGTCGTGTTCCCCTGTATATAAATGAAAACAGTACACGTATATTTTTCATCTTTTAACGCCCTACGTACGCACATCACAGGGATGACTGTCATATTGTGAAAGGGGCGATTAAACAAGATTAATCACTAATCATCACAAAGCCAGGGTGCGTAAAGACTATATACTGTCGTCTTTAAGCGAACTTTTGGATTTCTGTGATCACATAAGCTTTTACAGACACCCTGTTACGGCTTTGACGTAAATTTAAATGCTCCAATTGGATCAACGAGGCTTAAAATGAGAGAATCATTTAGTTTAATGTTTGGTTTTCAGGGGGGCTAAGGGGAAGGGGAAACACACTCTTCATGTTTGCGTCCCTAAAAATTTAGAACTGCTCGTTACATTCGATAATCCGAAAGAAACACAAATTGACTGAGCATTAATTGAATTTTGATTGCGCCAGCATTTTAATCAATCGATTTCGAATGTGACTTAAATGGCTTTACTTCCATTATTCATAGCTTGAAGCTTGTTACATTAAATCCGATATTGTGGTAGAAATTAGTATCGAAGTGGAAATTGCATTGAATATCAAGGACATTACATTTTCATTTAGGAACGCTAAGGGCACACTGGCAACTAAATAGCTCGATAAAAAAAACACAAAGAGTCACTTTGACCATATTCTGACACGCAATGACGGTTAAATTTTCATTCAAAGATTATAATGTTTTGGAAAGTATATTTCAAAATAAGTAGGCTATGTTACCGGTGCATTCGTTTAAAATATCTATATTTTTGTTCAATTCCTCTTCTTCTTTCTTTCTTTCTTTCTTTTATTCTTTCTTTCATATGATAGACCTAGGGGTCTGTTACGGTCTCAATCCAAATTTTGAAGGGTCTGCCCAAGGTTCTCTTGCCTGGTGGCTAGTAACACTGAGCAACAAAAAATAAACTTTTTTTTTTGTCTCATAAAGAAAAATATGTGATTGTGATAGTATGTTTTCTGCTGAATCCAAATATGATATCGGTTTTTCTCCATCACGCAAGGTTTCCGAGAGACAAGAATTTACAATTTCAAACACTTTAATATTTTCTACATTCGTAACTACACAATATTCGAACATTCGGACTCACCTAGAAAGTAAGAAATGACGATTTTTTACTGTATTTCGCCTCTTGATGGTCCAACAATAATCGACCAGCATATTAGGATTCCATTTGCCTTGATATCTCTTTTCCGTAGCTGAAATCTCCTGATAAAAGTGTTCCCCGTTTTATTTTACAATGGACAAATGGACGAAAAAACGTTTATTAAAAAAAACAATTATTTAAATCCATTAATTGAAAT
This sequence comes from Diploptera punctata, assembly GCA_030220185.1. Lineage (NCBI taxonomy): Eukaryota > Metazoa > Arthropoda > Insecta > Blattodea > Blaberidae > Diploptera > Diploptera punctata. Next base: position 217,170 of record JASPKZ010007807.1, on the reverse strand, counting down.
TGAAATAAAAACACTGTGGGCGATGGAGAAATTCCGTACATATTTGAAAACACGGTAAAAAAAACTGCATTAAGTACAACTACTGGCACTCATGAGACAAAAATCATGTTGACCAACGTAATTTAAGATTTGACATGGTATTCTTGTTCTGCTCGTTCTTTTTACGTGAGATTTCCAGTCGTTTCTATATGTTTGTACATATCACATGGTTGATTCTGTTTGTAATTCTTTGAGAATGTCAGAATTCCTTTTATGGTCTCTTATTGAATAACCAGCAGTATGTCTCATAAATTTCATTTCTGCCGCAGTTAGTCTTTGTTCATCTGCACTGCGAATTGTCCAGGCCTCACTGCCGTAACATGTGTCTGGCCAGTGTTTTATAAATTCTAGCACTATTCAATTCTATTCCATTGATTTAACCTGTAATTTTATAGGTACTTTGTACGTGACACCATGACCTGTCGAGAGACGGATTTTAAACTATGATTCAAAAATATACTTTTTTGACCATATTACTAGTTTTGTAAGCTATTTTTAACATTATACGGATTTATAATTTTAAGGCATATTAACTTCAACGGTGTTCTACCGTGAATTTTAAAACTATAGACATAATTATTACGTCTAACTAACTAACTCACTGGCACTATCGAACCCATAGGTTCATGGCCGCGCGGACATAAGCTCTCCATATATTTCTATCCTGAGCCAATGTTTTCCAATCATCCCCTGTATAATCTACTGCCCTCAAATCATAGTTAATGTTATTCTTCCACCTCATCCTTGGTCTACCAACTGGGCGTTTTCCCTCTGGTTTTCCTACAAGAATATTCCATGCACGTCTTTCATTCCCCATTCGTGCCACATGTCCTGCCCATCGCAGTCTACGAGACTTAACTGTTCTCATTATATCTGGCTTCCTATAAATACCATGTAGTTCATTGTTATGTAGTCTTCTCCATTCACCTGTCTGTTCATCTCTCTTTGGTCCAAAAATGTTCCTAAGAACCTTATTCTCAAATACTCGTAATTTCCTTTCCTGCCTTAAAGAAAGAGTCCGTGTTTCGCACCCGTATAATATAACTGGCAATTTTATAGTTTTATATATTTTCAGTTTAACGTTTTTTGAAAGGAGTTGGGAAGTCAAGAATCTCTCTAATGCATAATAACATGCATTTCCAGAATTGAGCCTATGTTTAATTTCCTTGTGCATCTCATTCCTGTTTGTGATTATTGTTCCTAGGTATTTGAATTCAGCCACTTCCTCAAAATTTCCCTCATTCGTCATTAGCTGTTCATTTCCATTATATAATGTATTTCTACGTGTGACCATATATTTAGTTTTATTGATATTTACTTCCAGTCCTAATTTCTTAGTGTTACTCAATAGTGTGTGCGTGTTGTCCTTTAGTATCTCCTCGCTATCGGCCAATAGTTTTGAACATTATACGGATTTATAGTTTTAAGACAATTTAACTTCAACGGTGTTCTACCGTGAATTTTAAAGTATAGACATAATTATTACGTCAGTTAAAATAATTATCATCATCATCATCCGGTATCATGGCAGCTGCCGCCGTCTTCCGGAAACCAAACGCCATTCCTCTCTATCCATCCATTGATCTTCTCCATTCCTCTGATATTCATAGCTGCTTGTACCCCTTCTATCCAAGTTTTCTTCGGTCTTCCTCTCTTCCTCCTTTCCATTTGGATCCATTCCATAACAATTTTGGCAATCTTTGCTCTGGCATTCGTTGACATTACCATACCACTGCAATCTTTTCTTTTCTATGATGTCTATGATGTCCGGCTCTTCTTGTACACTCATAATTTCCCTTATTTCTTTATTTCGTATTCTATCCATTCTAGATTTTCCAGCTGATCTTCTTAAAACATCCATTTCTGTACTTAAAATTAAAATAATTATAATAGTCTTTATGTAATTAAAGTGTTGCCTAAAATGTGTCAGCATCTTCAATCTTTTGGTAATTGTCTATTGTGCTATTGAATTTTCAGTCACCTAGTCAGCAGGAGGTGCTGAGTGCGTTGAAACGTCGCCTGGAGCAGACGGCAGTGCCCGAGTTCCCCAGACACCGGCTCCGCATGCTCTCCAAACTGGCAGAGGGCGCCTTCGGCACGGTGAGTTGCACATCTTCATTATGGCTGCAGATTTATGAGGCGCACATTTGTTACTTGCGCTGCGGAAACAATATTGCCATACTTAATGGTTATAAATTGAATTATATTGACAGTCCCTTATTGACAACGACTGTAAATTTATATAAACATATAATGTGTCAGACTTCGTTTTCTGTCGCTCATATGCAGTTTAATTATTAAAACAGAGAACAGGAATTTTAAATAGGCCCTATTTTAATTAGACCACACATACGAGTACATTATCAATAAGAATGGACACTTAACTTCTTCTTCTTCTTCTTCTTCACGGTTTAGGCTTATTTACTAGCCTGTTCCGGCTCCAAATTGCTGCTCTTTCCATCTTTTCCTTGGTCTTCCCAAACTTCTTCTTCCTCGTGGTTAATAATTGTACGCTGTCCCTTAACAACAAAGAGGGAATTTTCCAAGAAGTGGCCGAATTAAAAAATCTAGGAACAATAATTACACATAGAAATTATACACAAAAAATACAATTAAACATAACCTAAACTCTGTACTATCAGTAATAACATGAACTGCAGTCAAGAAGCAAAGCAGAGGATGGCGATGGCAAAATAAGCTTTTAACGAGAAGAGAAGCATTTTTTTGCGGACCTCTGGCAAAATAATTATGGAAGAGGCTAGTGAAGTTCTTTGTGTGGAGCATAGCATTGTATGGTGCAGTGACTTGGTCCATTTTTTGTAAGAGCCTATTTTGAATTTTTTAACACCTATATTAATGATTTAGTGCTTTTTTGCCGCCTATTTTGAATTTTTTAAGTGCCTAACATCCGGACTCTGGTCATTACTCATTGTAGCTACCCAAATTCAGGTTGAGAAAACCAGCATAACGTCTGGGGAACCCGACGGGCTGAGCACATGTCACCCCTATACTGGCATGATGATCATCTAACACTGTGATTATTACACGTGGATGTGAGACCAGCAGCCGTCTGGAAGACCAAAGGCCTTCTAGCCCTGTCACGGCGTAGAATTATTTTTTATAAGGATATATTATTTTGAATGTAACGAAAATTTTTATCGTTTACTGTAAGATTTGTTTTACAAGTAATTATATAATTTCCAAAAAAAATAATGTATGAGAATGCAGTGTGACTTTACGGAGAGCCGTTCTTGGTTGTGTAACCTACATTAACTCGGCAATATCTGTGTGGAATTTTGTGTATCAGATTATGTTGGGGTAATATAATGATTAATTAAATCATGCCCCAAATGGTAGCCAATGACCAATCACGTTTCAATGAATTTTATTTTACACCGAGATTTTATCACTCAAGTTTATCATAAGTAATGCCACGAGTGATTTCCAAATTATCGATAAATTCACGACTCACGAAGTGAGGAGTGAATTTATCAAGTGAATTTGGAAATCAAGAGTGGCATTTGTCAGGACTATTTAACGAATTAAAATTAAGCTGTTTACTCACAAATCATTATTTAACTGTAGTTATTTTAAAATATTTATATATTTAATGTAAACGGCGATGTTTGAAAACAAATGAGAAGCGATAGTTACGCTTCATCCGCTTTTTTGTTCATCACTGCAACCAGATCATACTATTTATTGCCAAAGGAACGCAATATTGTAAGAATGCACTCTAGTGGAGAAAAAATGAAACACATTAAACTGTATATTAATTCATTTCTGATGTCGTATGATGTAAATATGACAATTATATTTTTCTAGATTGTTACCTGGGAAAAAATACATTTAAGAAAGTGCAAACAGTGGTTTATTTTTTTGGTGCTATAATCAATTGCTACAAATGTTTTTATATTAACTCCCGCATGCGGCATGTGTTGACATTCATGCACTATATATACAATCTGGTAGCCGTATTTCTCACAGGCTCAGTCACTGCAAAATAATGGTCAGACCTGTTCAGAATATTAAAAAGGAGGAGCTTTCTTTAATATGGTAATTATAACACTGATAAATATTTCGTGAAACACGACTCTGATTGGTTGTAAAACAGAAATCATTGAAACGTGATTGGCCATTGAGTCCCATTTGGGGCATGAGTTAAATAGTCATATTAAAGAAAGTTCTACATTTTAATATTCTGAACCGATCACAGCATTATTTTGTAGTGACTGACTCTCTAAGAAATACGTTGAATATAGCAATTTATATATTAAGATGTAAGAATCCGAGAACTCATGTGGCACCCAGATTGTATATATAGTGCCCGAATGTAACCAGGCATCACTTGCGAGATATAATAGAAAAAATTATAGCAATTGATTGTACTGCAATAAAAGAAACCACTGAAAAGAAACTTCTTAAACGTATTATTTCCCAGGTATTAACGTTCCAGAAAAATATAATTGGCATACTTACATAATAATAATATAATAATAAATAATAATAATAATAATAATAATAACAATAATAATATATATTAATGGTGATAATAATGATAATAATAATAATAATAATAATAATAATAATAGCTTTATTTTACCTGGCAGAGTTAAGGCCTTATGGCCTTGTCTACCACTCAACCAGGTTTAAAAAAAATACAAAAAAAATAGTCTTACATCTAAATTACAATATGTTATGAATACAATACAATTCATATTTATAATGTATTTTGATTTACTCTAAATTTAACAAATTAAATATATAATATGTACAAGATATATATAAAAATAGAAGAAAGATTAATGACATAGTATAAAATTAAATAAAGAGAGAAAAATTAATTATTAGACAACAAGTAACTGTATAAGCGTGACTTAAAGGTGCCAAGTGTGCGGCAACTCCTGATATCTTGAGGGCATCAGAAATTAATTAATAACCTATAGTGTAGGTTAATCTCCAATAGGATGCATTGTTACAATATTGCGATCCGATTTGGCAATAAATAATATGATCTGGTTGCAGTGGATGAACAAATGAAACATAACAAACGTTTCTCTTTTGTTTTCAAACATCGCCGTTTACATTAAATATATAAATATTTTAAAATAACTATATTTAAATAATGATTTTTGAGTAAACAGCTTAATTTCATTCGTTAAATAGTCTTAATAAATGTCACTCTTGGTTTCCAAATTCCCTAGATAATTTGGAAATCACTCGTGGCATTATTTATGATAAAGTTTCATTCAGTAGCAATTAAAATGGTTTGTGAAAATAAACAAGACCCACACTTGAATGAGATGTGTAGTGGGATGCATGTCTCACTTTGTGTTCTGGACGTTATCGAATTTAAAGAAATTATCTACAGCGACATGAAGGAGCTCCGACTGAAGGGTGTGGTGAGTTAGAAGAATAACAATTTACTTGTCAAGTGATTTACAAGTACGTTGAGTCGGATCCCATTCTCTTATCTCCACCCCAAATGAGGGACACTTCTTTTTGTCGTGGCATTTGCTTTGTTAACTGTGGTTAGTTCCTGATTGTGAATGCATCTCGAATCAGAGCAACAAGAACCGGTAATTTTAATTCATTTAATTAATCTTGTAGTGAATGTGGTAATTACATAAACTTCCAGGACCTAATTCTCAGTCAAGATAAGATTTCTTGGAGCTTGTATGTATAATGACAATTTCATTATCCTAACAATGTCGAGATAGTTATATAGTATCCTGCTGGAGTTCGGAATTCCTAAAAAGTTAGTTAGACTCATACGAATGTGTCTAAATGGCACAAAGAGTAGAGTACGTGTAGGCAAACAGTTTTCGGACACTTTTGAAATCCAGAATGGGTTGAAGCAAGGAGATGCACTATCTCCTCTACTATTTAATTTTGTACTAGAGCATGCCATTAAATCTTTAGAGAATGAGGAAGGCTTACAGCTCAATGGTATTAATAAGCTGTTAGTTTATGCTGATGATGTAGTATCGTTGGCCGATAGCGAGGAGATACTAAAGGACAACACGCACACACACTATTGAGTAACACTAAGAAATTAGGATTGGAAGTAAATATCAATAAACTAAATATATGGTCACACGTAGAAATTCATTATATAATGGAAATGGACAGCTAATGACAAATGAGGGAAATTTTGAGGAAGTGCCTGAATTCAAATACCTAGGAACAGTAATCACAAATAGGAATGAGATGCACAAGAAATTAAACATAGGCTCAATTCTGGAAATGCGTGCTATTATGCATTGCAGAGACTCTTGATGTCCCAACTCCTTTAAAAAAATGTTAAACTGAAATATATAAAACTATATTCTAGCTGTTACATTATATGGATGCGAAACATGGACTCTTACTTTAAGGGAGGAAAGGAGATTACAAGTATTTGAGAATAAAGTACTTAGGAAAATTTTTGGACCAAAGAGAGATGTACAGACAGGTGAATGGAGAAGACTACATAACAATGAACTACATGGTCTTTATAGGAAGCCAGGTATATTAAGAACAATAAAGTCTCGTAGACTCCGATGGGCAGGACATGTTGCACGTATGGGGAATGAAAGACTTGCATGGAAGCTTCTAGTAGGAAAGCCAGAGGGAAAACGCCCAGTTGGTAGACCAAGAATGAGGTGGGAGAATAACATTAACTATGATTTGAGGTAAGTAGATTATACAGGGAATGATTGGAAAGCATCAGCTCAGGATAGGGATGTATGGAGAGCTTATGCCCGCGCGGCCATGAACCTACGGGTTCGATAGTTCTAGTGAGTAAGTAAGTGAGTAAGTAACAATGTTGATTTAATACACAAGTGATCTTCTTGGTGATATAATATTAAAATATATATGTAGTCAATATGCCCATTTCACCAATTAATGTTTTAAAATGGTCAACAAGTTTCTACAGCCAAGCTGTCATTCTCAAGACCAGATATTAACTGAAGACAGAATTGATAATAGTAAAGAAACAAATTCAGTTAAAAACAAACTACGTCACATGACGCAATCATTCATAAGTGAACAATAAAACATACTAAAACTAATCCTCTTTGTTTCAATTAGAGAAAAGAGGGCGCTGTACGGAATAGGGCCCTTGTCTTTATTCATTATTTTATCCTTATTTTTATAAATTTCCAAACTTTCAAGGACGTTAAGGAATTTGAAATCCATGACCGAACGTTCGGTCATGGATTTCAAATTCCTTAACGTCCTTGAAAGTTTGGAAATTTATAAAAATAAGGATAAAATAATGAATAAAGACAAGGGCCCTATTCCGTACAGCGCCCTCTTTTCTCTAATTGAAACAAAAGAGGATTAGTTTTAGTATGTTTTATTGTTCACTTATGAATGATTGCGTCATGTGACGTAGTTTGTTTTTAACTGAATTTGTTTCTTTACTTATTATCAATTCTGTCTTCAGTCAATATCTGGTCTTGAGAATGACAGCTTGGCTGTAGAAACTTGTTGACCATTTTAAAACATTAATTGGTGAAATGGGCATATTGACTACATATATATTTTAACAATGTTGAGATAGTTCGGATCTGTGATGCAGGATGTGATACACAACTGAAAATTCTGTTCTGGCGGTTTCGATTGCTCGCATGTAGGCCCAAGATTAAATAATTAAAAACATTCTATCCTTTTAATGCAGACATGAAATTTGGCGTATTTTATATTAGGCTCTATACGCGAACTGAAATAGAACCAATACTAGTAAAATTCATATCAAATTCCGTAGAGGTGAAGTCATATGATGAAAGTTAAAAATTAAATTGTACCTGTTGGTAGGTGCCGTCGTCCTCAACTTTGTTAAAGTATTGTATATAAATTAACTGGAGCGCTTTCGGAAGTTGTCATCCATCTTCTGCAGGTTGAGTTTCCGCTATTTGTTGTTGTTGTTGTATACGGTGATGTTTACTCCAACTGTTTCTAGCAGCAACTGACTTGCTTTTGACCAAACAATTTTTATAACATTATTAGACAATTTTGAAGTATTTATTTAAATACGCAAATAAGAATATTATGACACTGTTAGACAATATTGTGATGCTATTTGATACTTTCTCCACAGAGTATATTACTTAGTCTATGATTTATTTATCGCTGTTTTGGGTTATCGCTGGTTGTATCAGCGTAAGGGAGTGATAAATGAATGTACGCCCATTTTTAATAAACATTTGGTAATTTTAATATTATTAATATATGTCCACCACTGTGGTCTCAGGGTAGCGTGCTGCCTTGTCACGCAGCGGGCCCGGGTTCGATCCCCGCCCGGGACAGTTTTTCTGGGTGGGTTTTTATCGAGGTTTTTCCTCACCTGTAAGACAAATGTCAGGAAAACTTTAAGGCCCAAACGGTCCCCGAAATCATATGGCCATCATTATTATCCTTATCATCATCACCATTCTTCACCGGTGTGGAAAGCAACGGGAAGCTACCAAACCTACAATTCCCTAGTAAAGCTGCAAGCATAGCATGAAAATCCTCTGATTGCAGTGAAATACCTGCCCTCGGACAGAATTACTATGGATGGATGGATTAATATATTGTTAATATAGATTTGGGGATTTATTGCAATATTGATAATTTAAATTTCATAGCGACGGATAGTAATCGAGGATGATAATCGATATGTGGTTCCATTGTGGGTTATGACTAGCTCTATAATCTCTGGCGCATGCGCACTGTTGTTCTATAGGACTTTGATAATATTTCACGCTAGTTTAAGTGCAGTTTTTCGAGGATGATAATCGATATTTATCGCTGGCTCTATAAACTCTGGTGCATGCGCACTGTTGTTCTATAGGACTTTGAAAATATTTCACGCTAGTTTAAATGCAGTTTTTCCAAAACGTATATTGTATTCAACGGCATAGTATTTAATATAGACAAAAACAATTTTTAAAATAAATAAGGTTAGGTTGTATCTGCAAAGAGAAGGAAAGAGGGGAGAAGAACGATTAGAGGAATCGATTGAGAAGTGAAGGTAATGAACTAGGTAGCGTTACTGGTTTTGCTAGGAAGATAAACGACTTGCAAGACAAGGGTACAGACTGTCATTTGTTTGGTATTTCCACTGCAACCTTCTTCTCTTTGTACTATAGAGTAACACTAACCGCTCAGTGATGTGATTCTGTATACAGAATATCCGAATAAAAACAGTAATTGTAGGAACATATTTTACTAATTCATTAAAATCATAGTTTATTTTATTTGTGTTATTTGTAGGAGCTATATAGGCCTATTATTAAGGCTATATAGCAGGGCAGCCCAAACGTTTTAATGGGCCGGGCCAATAACTGATTGTGCAATTGATCGCGAGCCGGAACAACTTCTTGGCAACAGCAATCAGACACTTTTTCACAAATTCGCCATCAGAAAACGGTTTTCCGTTTTCAGCAATTAGTTTCGAAACTTCATAACTCGCTTCGGTAACATTTCTTTGTCTTATTACACCACCATCCTGAATTAATAACTGCTGTTGTGCCGTAACTTTAGAAAGGAGCTCGTTCGCTTTTTCAGTACGCTCATCTCCATCAAATTTATCAAAATGGCTATGCTTTATTTGGTAATGTCTTTTAATGTTATATTCTCTCACAACTGCAATAACATGGTTACAAATAACACATAACACTTTGTTTCCAAGCTCCTTCACAAAGTACTTGCTGGTCCAGGATTAGTTAAACTCCCTACACTCGGAATGAACTTTGCGTTTTTTGAAAGTATTTTCTCGCTTTAACACTCTTTTTACAACTAGTCCGTGCACAGGCTACTGTTTGATTGACAATATAACAAGCGAAACAATTAATGTTCAAAGTTTGGAGTGGGGAAGAAAACGGTAAATAAGGGATAAATCATCTCTATTACTTTGTCAAGAGAAGCGGTGACACCTCAAATCCACATTCCAGAGAGACGAATTTCACACAGAGATGTCCAAACTAGATGTTAGATTTTAAAATCTAAATTAAAAATATAAAATTAATTTGTTCATTTCATTCCTTACGCGGGCCATACGAAAAGCCATGGCGGGCCGGATGTGGCCCGCGGGCCGTAGTTTCGACGGCTCTGCTATATAGGGTCTTAGGATCTTTAGCTGTAACGTATGACCTTTCATCTGTGTGTTTCTGTTGTGTTTATGTAAGATATTTTTAAAACAATGTGACTATGTAATGGATGATTGTGGCTGTCAGTGTTCAAAACTATTTTCGCCTTAACATTTCTTGATATTAATGTTTTGTTATATACAGACGAGGAAACTCCGATATATTAATGACATCATCCACAATTGGAAAAGTATTGTTAATATAGATATAAGAATGGACCGTTTTAAAATATTAAACGTTTTAATGTATGCTGACGATGTGGTTATTATTCAAGAAAATGAAAATAATTTGCAGTACTCTTTACATCAATTAAATCAGTTATGCCAAGAATATAATTTCAAAATATCAAAAGAAAAAAATAATGGCATATTGGGGAAACGATCATATAAGATCAAAAATCGTAATAGACAACAAACCTCTGGAACAAGTAACAAATTGTATTTATTTGGGTTGTAATTTTACTATAAACACAAAAACTGAAAGAGACGTACATATGAAACTGGCGAAAATTTCAAATGATATGTGGAACTGTACATAAAACATTAAAGAATAAAACAAGAAGAGATACTAGACTGAAGTTTTATAAAACATTGGCAGTTCCTGCATTACTTTATGGGAGCGAAACTTGGGTAATGACCAAAAAACTGCAAAGTAGAATACAAATCGCCGAAATGAACTTCCTTAGGAGAACAAAAGGCTGCACAAGATTGGATCGGATAAGGAATGAAGATATAAGAACAGAGTTAAATATATATCCATTGGATGAGAAAATCAGAGAATATAGAGAGAAATGGTTTACACACGTGGAAAAATGAATGTATCAAGATTGCCAAGAGCAGCATTCAACTACAAGCCAAGAGGTTCAAGGAATGTATCAAGGCCAGTGAAAAGATGGACAGAACAACTGTGAGGCGGAACAGGCAATTTGCCTAGCCCGTGAAGTGAAGAAGAAGAAGAAGAAGAAGAAGAAGAAGAAGGAAACCCCGGGGAAAAATCTCTTCCAGGAATATTTTCCTGACCGTGGATTGAACGTGGGCTCGTTGCGTCTAAAGCAATGACGTTACCCCTACAGTACAGCGGTTGACAAATCCTAGTTTTTTTTAGAGGAATTAAACCCAATGGGTACAACTTGGACACTACACACACCCAGTCCCAAGGTTGAGATTTTAAAATCCCTTACCCCGCCAGGAATCGAACCCGGGTCGCCGGAGTGGAAGGTAGGGTCTCTACCGACTACGCCACAGCGACGGACAAAATCCTAGTTTTGATAGTTACTTCTTTTTTTTCCGGAGGTATTTTGTTTACTAGTTACAGTATTTTATATTGCAGACTGAAATGTCTTCACTCTAAGAACAACTTTTTATGGACTGGAGCTTTAGAAGTCGAGTTCAACTCCTTGACGCGTCCAAAATGACGTGAATAATTCATAAGATTTCTCGTTCAAGGCACATGATGGATTGGATATCTATTACTAAATTCCAGTTAACCAGCATTAAATTTGCAATTCATTATAATTAAAATATTCTTTATACTTGAAAACTTAACACTACACCCTCTAATAGAATTGCATAACATTTTGACAAAAATTGGTTATTAGATTCCTGCATGACATATTATAAAAGACAAAATTCCTCCAAAATATTTGTGCCAAGGAATTGATCATCATCCTCATCTGCATTCATGGATTAGGTCTGTTGACCCGTTCCGACTTCAGCCCATCTCTTTCTGGGCCTGTCCACATCTCGGGTGCCTTTAGGTTTGTATTTTGTTATTTGTTTTGGATATCAATCTTCATTCATTCTGTCTATGTGTTGCTTCCATTTTTGTCTATATTTATCTATTTTATCAGTTACTGCAAATATTTCAAGTTCCTGTCTTATTTCTGTGTTCTTGATTCTGCCTTCCTTAGTGCACCCTTTAACAGATCTCAAAAAATTCATTTCTGCCGCCGTAATCCTACTTAGATCTTGTTTTTTATGTATCCAGGTTTCTGGACCATAGAGCAGTACCGGTACTGCCAACGGTTTATAAAATTTCAATTGGGTCTCTCTTGTTGTTTTATTATTTAGTGATCGTTTTATCGTACCACATATTCCCTGGAATTTTGCTATTTTATTAGTTATATCATTATCATAATTAAATGAAATGTCACATCCTAGATAATTAAGGAATTTATACAATCGGGAATTGAGTCGAAGCTTTCCTGAATCTATTTCTCAATTTATCACTTTTGCATAGGTCGATGTGTTTTTTCTTCAGTGGCTAATAGACTGGATGTAAGTATAATTAATTTTGGCGAGGAACTGAGAGGGTTTCCTTCAGAGGATAATTTATCTCTTGTGCTGCAGGTGTACGTGGCAGAAGCTGATGGGATCCCGGAATACGGGTCCGCAGCTTCCCTCGGGAAACGACTGGTGGCCGTCAAGTTTCTCCTGCACGACGCTTGCGAGAGAGAAAAGTGAGTAGCGCTTCCATTTTCTAAACGAAAGTAAACCTACTTTACACAACACTATAATTTTCGTGTCACTGGTTCATGAACATTTCTCAGAGATACCGTCCATAAAAAAAAGTATACGTAAATATAGTTCCAGATAATGGACACATACGAATAAATTATGCTAGAATTAATATCCTATATTATTTTAGACTAACAGAGGAAACATGTGACAAATAAGTTGTTCAGCATATATATTTTTTTTATTATATACAACTTTCGTCATTAGAGGATTGCTCAAGGGGACAAAGTGATACAGACAATTATTTTTTTTGAATTTATGAAATACATTTTGTAAATACATTAAAACATTCTAATTGTAGGCTTAATTGAAGTATATATAGGCCTACTACAAAGTAGAAATTTTGTAAAAATGGTTTCTTAAAATTGAAATTGATCCTCTAATGGCAGCGATGGCAATTTTAGAAAGACACACTCTGTCCAAATCTAAGAAACTTTACCATGTCCGCTCTTAAATTGATCCTCGTCAGATCAAAACCATGTGACCTGCTCGCTTTTCATTGGTTATGGACACCGACATACATTGTAGAAGCAATAAGTACGAGAAAAGTAGTTCCCTTCATTAAATTAAAAGAATGTCATTTAAATATAACGGGCTTCCAATATAAACCCGGACCGGCCTCACGGGGTTTCACCCTACAGGCAGCGCTCTCTCCTCGTCCGCATTTCACTCTGCCAGCCGCTCGTCCTTGAACTAGTCAGTTTACTATCGTTCGACAAAATGAGACGTCAGCTGACATTAGAGCAGCGCATTTATGTGTGTAAATGTTATTGTAAATACGAATCAGCTCGTCGCGTTCGCGAGGAATTTATTCGGAACTTCCCTGGACAATTACCTCCTTCCAGATCGACAATCCACGATCTTGTGACTAAATTTGAGACCACTGGTTCAGTACAAAATAAGAAACACATGCGAAGGCGTACGGTTCTCACCGAAGAAAAATTAGACGAAATTGGCGAAAATTTGGAACGTTCACCACAAAAATCATTACCGAAATTAGCACAAGTTGGGATTTCAGTATCTTCTGCACATACAACAACCTGCACATACAGCAACAAAATTGTTAAAACTCAAACCTTACAAGTGTACACGTGTTCATTGTCTAAACCAAGGTGATCCCATAGCACGTGTGCGGGAGGACAACATTTCCAGCATTTTCTATAAGGTAAGAAACATTTCAAGGACGGGTGGCAGGCAGGGTGAATTGCGGGAGGAAGAGACAGCACCGCGTGCCGGGTGAAACTCCGTGAGGCCGGTCCGGTTTTATATTGGAAGCCCGTTACTTGTTATTCTTCGCAAATTAAAATAATAATATTCAAAACATAGAAAATATTCTATAATATAGCTAATCAATATTACAACTTAAATAGTTTATTACTTATGAGTGATGCATTTGAGCCATGCTTCAGTCGATTCTCATGAAACAAACATGGCTGAAAGTGTCGAATTTTCATTTACTGTGTCGTCATATCCCTGTCAAAAGTGACAGTAATTGTGGCTCGAATGGCGGAAGGATATTGCTTCTACAACGTATGTCGGTGCCTATAACCAATGAAAAGCCTAGGTTAGTATGAATATCTTGAAGAAGATTTCCGGGCTGTTGGCCGTAGTCTTGGATCGTCGTAAGTAGATTTCCTCCCCGTAGAGGTAACTAATATATTGACTTAGGCTTTCACGGCCGGATGACAAAGACATACGTTTTAGCCATCTTTATTCCGTAAATTCAGAACGCTACCTGTAAAAGATCAGTCTCAGAATTTAAACTAATTTAAGATTTAGAGTGCAGTATTTGTAAAACAGGTATCTGTATTTGGCATAACGGGTGTGCAGTGAGGCCGAAAGAAAATTTCAGGTACAGGTAGAATCTCTACTTCACCCAACTACATGAATCATTCCTTATTGTTTTATTGGCCTAAAACGGGAATTCAATAAAGTTGAAACTAATTTATCTCTCTGTCTTTCCGCTTTATATTTTTTCATGAATTGTGCAGAAATATCCTTCCGTTTCCGCGTTGAACAGATTCCGCTTTATGCAAAATAAATACACATGAAATCACTATTACTAAGCCTATGTTTCTTTGTGAATCTCATTCCTATTTGTAATTATTGTTCGTAGATATTTGAATTCAGCCACTTCTTGAAATTTTGCCATTAGCTGTCCATTTCCATTATCTTAAATATAAAAATTTCGTGTCACGTTGTTTGTCCGCGATGGAATCCTAAACTACTGAACCGATTTTAATAAAATTTTGCACACTGTGTGAAGTTTGTTCCAACTTGAGACTTAGGGTAGTTTATAACTAAATGTATAGTCGCATTATTTTTTATTGCAAATTACTTGTTTATTATTTAACAAAGAGTTATAATTATCTATGAGTTCCATACGATTCTAACAGATGGCGGTGTAATTATCTGTGAGTTCCATATGATTCTAACAGATGGCGGTGTAAGGTAATTTGGTAAGGTAATTGGTTTATTATTTAACAAAGAGAGATCCAGATGGCTGTGCTTTTTGTTGCAATCGCTAATTTCAATTGAATTATAAATATTGATTATTTCATAATTTAAGTGTGTTCGGTGTTTATTTTATTTTCAATATTATTAATTTCGTGTGTAAGTAATAGTTTTAAGTAATCTGGCTGAAAGACAGCAACTTAATTTATATTTTTACGTATACCTTAGCCACAGCAACGCGTGGCCGGGACTTCTAGTATAATAAATTGCTATGTGACCATATATTTAGTTTTATTGATGTTTACTTCCAGGTCAAATTTCTTAGTTTTACTCAATATAGTGTGCATGTTGACAAATAGTGGTTTTATCATTTGATGTCTTGAAAAAACCGCATTTAGAAAAACAATAAAAGGGATGCCCTCGTTAGGAGCCTCTTATAAGATGGGACTCCTTACTAATCCGAAGTTGAATAATTTTTATTTTTTTAAATAATTTTAAGGGATGTAACATGTTTCAATGTTCTCTGATTGGGGATAGTTATGGGTAAACATGTAAGCATGTATAATGTATATCTAATTAATTAATTATTTAATGTCTTAATCGTTCAGTGTCTCGTTAAGCTTGGAGCGGACAGTTCTGATGTGCTGTGATTCTCTACCTCAGAACATTGTTTGGATATCCTTACCACCCATGTTGATTTAACTTACTTGCTCGGGACATCCAGTAATTCCCATGAGTGTCAAGAATGCATTTTGTCCCGCAACAATTTAGGATCTAGTTACTATGTACAGGGATATATTTTATCCACTTCTTAACGTCAAGTAGTCCACCGCTGTGGTCTCGAGGTAGCGTGCTGCCTTGTCACGCAGTGGGCCCGGGTTCGATTCCCGGGACAAGCGCCTGGGTGAGGTTTTCTTTTTTTTCGGTTTTTCTCACCTGTGAGACAAATGTCATGAAGCTTAGGGCCTAACGGTCCCCGAAAATCATCCGGTCACTATCATCCTTATCGTTATCCTCCTTGACCTGTGTGGAAAACAATGGGAAGCTACCGCACTTATAATTCCATAGTAAAGCTGCACAGTGAAAGACCTGCCCTCGGACAGAATTACTTCTTCTTGTATCTTGTAAGCCCATGTTTCCCTTTACAGAGATTTAGGCGCTCTCCTCCTACAGGGAAGAATTTGAACCATACTAATTTAGTTACACTTGTTTTCGTATAGATGCCATTTGAGTGGTACGTGGTCAGCGTTCCGCCTCATACTGACATCTAGGAAACCAAGGTGGTACTAGGACGGGAAAATTCGGTAAATTTTGCTTAGAGGCCTTTTCATTCAGGCTTAAGGATTTTTACGAGCCTGGACATCTTCAGACTCGGGACCCACGGCTTAAAGTCCCTCCCGGAGGACTTGCTCCTTGGATTTTTCGATCCTAAAAAATCCATCGACCCCGGCCGGGTTTGAACCCGCGACCCTCGGGACCAGAGGCAAGGAGCATAACCACTAGTCCACCGCGGCCGATACAGAATTACTATGGATGGAATGTGAAGTAATTTTCTGTTTTTTTATAATTTCTACTTATTTTTAACAGTAATTTTCGATTAAATAATAATTATACATTGCCAATAAAATATAGAAATTGTGTCCCATTAACGATTGGTTTTCATGGCTTCTTTTATGTAGGTTCAAGGAACACGATATATTCTCGTTCATGTGATTGTTAACAAGGGCCATTAATTTTGGGGTCAAAGGGAGGAGTGAAACCAAAATTCTAACATTACAACGTACATTTATTGAGCACACAATAAAGTTTAATCTAATAAGCTAACGCCTCGTGACTTTAGGGTGTTAACTTAAGATCGGAGTCACTAACAGTTATCTGTCTCAACAAATCCAGTTTGCTTTTGGTGCGTCGTTCTTTTTGGTTTCTTATTTCCAATGTTCGTGTGTGTGAAAGAGAAAATTGATGATACGGACAGGAAAGGAAACGTAACATCAGGTAGCTGCAGTATCGATTTGGAAACCTGCTGCGGACGAAGGGTCTTTTCCAGTTTATAACCCTCTGGAAGGTGCGCAGGCACCTGCTAACCCCTTATTTACGTTAAAACATACCGGCTCTTTAAAAACAGATGCATCTAAGATATAAGCTCTACATAGTATTGATTTTAATAGTTATAGGCTCGAAATCCCAAAGCATGACTGTATAGACGTTAATTCAGGTAATGTACTTCGCGTGAAAAATTGAATAGTTGCCCCGAAGAGAGATTTAACCCACAAACTACAAATTGTCGGGAAAACGAAAATAAACTTATAATGTTCATTTCAAGGCTATTGCCTTTATTATATCATATACTTTTTTAATCTCTCATCCTATTTGAATCACACATATGTAATTTGAACGAGGAGATACTAAAGGCCAACACGCACACACTACTGAGTAACACTAAGAAATTAGGACTGGAAGTAAATTGAATTCAAATACCTAGCAACAATAATCACAAACAGGAATGAGATGCACAAGGAAATTAAACATAGGCTCAATTCTGGAAATGCATGTTATTATGCATTACAGAGACTCATGACTTCCCAATTCCTTTCAAAAAACGTTAAACAGAAAATATAAAACTATTATTCTACCAGTTATATTATATGGATGCGAAACATGGACTCTTACTTTAAGGCAGGAAAGGAGATTACAAGTATTTGAGAATAAAGTTCTTAGGAAATATTTGGACCTAAGAGGGATGAACCGACAGGTGAATGGAGAAGACTTCATAACAGTGAATTGATATAATGAGAACAGTTAAGTCCCTTAGACTGCGATGGGCAGGACATGTGGCACGAATGGGGAATGAAAGACGTTCATGGAAGATCCTGTAGGAAAACGCCCAGTTGGTAGACCAAGAATTACGTGGGAGAAAAACATTAACTATGATTTGAGGGAAGTAGATTTTGCAAGGAATGATTGGAAAACATTGGCTCAGGATAGGGATATATGGAGAGCTTATGTCTGCGCGGCCATGAACCTACGGGTTTGATACTGCCAGTGAGTTAGTTATATGTAATTTGAATGCAAAATAACATGCTGATAAGATAACTAAAGATTCACAATTTAATACAGAATTGAGTGCAAAGGTGATCTAAGTCTATAGTGTAAAAAAATGATCTAACATATATTTAACTAAAAATGCTGTAATAAGATATAGAAATTACATATTGAACACTGCTTCAGTTAGAACAATTTTTAACTTTATCAGTTTTCAATATTTATTTCCCATTTAATGTTATTTCGTTACATTCTTTGAGCATTTCTTATTTTCACTCAATTTCTCTAAGATTCTGATTAGAATTCACGGAACTGTGGTGGAATGAATTTGCACATGTGCAATAATTGTTTTTATTCACTGCTGTTAATGACTTATTACATTATATCTCCACTAGGTGATCCTATTTGGCAAAAAATGAATATGATCAACTTGCAGTGAATGAATATAACCTCACATTTCAGATTTGTTTTCAAACATCGCCGTTTGCATTAGATATATAAATATTTTAAAATACCGGCAACTATATTCAAATAATGACTTTTGAGTAAATAGCTTAATTGTATTCGTTAAGCAGTTCTAACAAATGCCACTATTGATTTCCAAATCCTCCTGGTAGATTGGAAATCACTCCTGGCATTACTTGTGACTATTTAACTCATGCCCCAAATGGGAATCAATGACCAATCACATTTCATTGATTATTTATTTACAACCAATCACAGTCGTGTTACGCCTAGAATTTACCAACTAAAGTTTATCATAATAAAGAAAGCACCTCCTTTTTAACATTCTGAATAGGTCATAGCATTATTTTGCTGTGACTGACCCTCTAAGAGATACGACTACCAGATTGTATATATAGTGCACGAATGTCAGCAGAAAGCGCATGCGATAGATAATATAAAAACATTTGTAACAAATGATTATACCACAAAAAAGAAAACACTGTTTGCACTTTCTTAAACAAAGTATTTTCCAGGAAATGACGTTGCAGAAAAATATAATTGACATATTTACATCATAGAACATCAGAAACCTATAACGTTGGTTATAAATTTCTCCACTAGGGTGCATTCTTACAATATTGCGATCCTTTGGCAATAAATAATATTATGATCTGGTTGCAGTGATGTACAAAGGAAGGAAATGAAGCGTACCAATCGTTTCTCATTTGTTTTCAAACATCGCCATTTACATTAAATATATAAATATTTTTAATTTACTATAGTTACATAATTATTTGTGAGTAAACAGCTTAATTTTGTTCGTTAAATAGTCCTAACAAATGCCACTATTTATTTCCAAATTCTCTTGATAAATTCACTCCTCACTTCGTGAGTCGTGAATTTATCGATAATTTGGATATCACTCGTGGCATTACTTATGACTATTTAACTCATGCCCCAAATGGGACTCAATGGCCAATCACGTTTCAATGATTTCTGTTTTACAACCAATCAGAGCCGTGTTTCACGAAATATTTATCAGTGTTATAATCACCATATTAAAGAAGGCTCCTCCTTTTTTAATATTCTTATCAGGTCTGACCATTATTTTGCAGTGACTGAGCCTATGAGAAATACGGCTACCAGATTGTATATATAGTGCATGAATGTCAACACTTGCCGCATGCGGGAGTTAATATAAAAATATTTGTGGCAATTGATTATACCACCAAAAAAAGAAACCACTGTTTGCACTTCCTTAAATGTATTTTTCCCCAGGTAACAATCCAGAAAAATATAACTGTCATATTTACATCATACATCAGAAATGAATTAATATACAGTTTGGTGTGTTTCATTTTTTCTCCACTAGAGAGCATTCTTACAATATTGCGTTCCTTTGACAATAAATAGTATGATCTGGTTGCAGTGATAAACAAAAGAAGCAGATGAAGCGCACCTATCGCTTCTCATTTGTTTTCAAAATCGCCGTTTACATTAAATATATAAATATTTTAAAATAACTATAGTTAAATAATGATTAGTGAGTAAACAGCTTAATTGTATTCGTTAAATAGTCCTAACAAATGCCACTCTTGATTTCCAAATTCTCTAGATAAATTCACTCCTCACTTCGTGAGTCGTGAATTTATCGATAATTTGGAAATCACTCGTGGCATTACTTATGATAAAAATTAATACACACATCCATGCTGAAATATTGAAAAATATGATTTTTGTCTAAAACTGTATAATTTAGTTCTAAAAAATGTGAGTAAAAACTGTTTTGGAAAATATGTGAAAATTTGGTGTAACGTAATATACGAAAGGTCACAAATTTTGATGTAACGTGATAGGAACGGTGTGGTAGGAGGACAAGAAAGAATTGTACTGATATATTTCTTTATCGAGATGACAGTGACTTGCGATTTTGCTACCAGATCTCATGGTTTGTGTCAATTCGTATGAAATCTACTTCCACATCGCCGAACAGCACGTTCTCCTTGCCTTGTTTGACAAATGTCTTTCTTCTATGAGAAACAAAATACAAGTACACGTTGTTTTAAAATTCCTTTCACAAAATGTTTAAAGGACATAAGTCGACATAAAATCTGTTAACTTGTAGATTAATTCTTTCCCAGATGGGTGGAGTCATTTAGAAACCTTTCTTAACTCGTTAATCATGTTCGAACTGCCATAAATTAGCTCATCACAAAGGCACCATCCAAAAATCAGTGATAGTTGGGATCATTATCATCATTATCATCATCCGGTATCATGGCAGCTGTCGCCGTCTTCCGGAAAACAAACGCCATTCCTCTCTGTCCACCCATTGATCTTCCTCCATTCCTCTGATATTCATAGCTGCTTGTACCTCTTCTATCGAAGTTTTCTTCGGTCTTCCTCTCTTCCTCCTTTCTATTGGGATCCATTCCATAACAATTTTAGGCAATCTTTGTTCTGACATTCGTTTGACATGACCATACCACTGCAATCTTTTCTTTTCTATGATGTCTATGATCTATGGCTCCTCATGTACACCCATAATTTCCCTTATTTCTTTATTTCGTATTCTATCCATTCTAGATTTTCCAGCTGATCTTCTTAAAACATCCATTTCTGTACTTAAAATTCTTTTCATTTCCCTAGTAGGAATTTGTCAGACTTCAGCACCATATTTAAAATGCTCTGAATTATGGTTTGATATATTTGTAATTTTCTATTTTTGTAATACTTTTGCTCCACCAAACAGAATTTAAAGCATTTATTGTTTTGATGTGCGATTCTATTTTTAATTTACACTGTGTTATCGCCTGAATGGTCTAATTTTGTTCCTAAATAAGTGCATTCAATACTAGGTTTTAGTTCTTCTCCATTGTTGAAATTGGGATCATTCTAATAAAAAAAAATTGCGCTGTTCATTACATTATGTAAACACAAACAATCACTGTTAGTTTTTTTAGCACGCAGAAGGCAGAGTTTCGGTTCATGGCTGTAATATTTGTCTGGTTTTGGCATTTTTCTCTATTTTTTCTTATAAAGTTAGCTACTGTCTCATAACATTTACATCATATTTTCGACATCTGTAATTTTTGTTATTTTGTAATACTAATCTATAAGGCACGGATTTCTATTATACAAAATATAAGAAAATATGGAAGATCTAAAAAACTTTAAATATCAATAACTTACTTTTAAAATTCATGACCCATTTACAAGCTGATGATGGGGCATAGGTTCCGAAAGTACTCCACATCTTACATCCAAAATTGAGGAAGAATGAGATCTCACGTATTTATTTTTATATTTTAAATTTAAATATGACCCAAAAAAGACAAAAATACGACTTTATAATTTAATGAATGTATTAAACAGTTGTTACGTGGGAGGCTAAGGTCAAACTAAAAGGACCGTTACGCCAATGATGATGATGATTAAACAATTTATAATAAATGTATTCATATACATTTTCAACTTTTCAGAAGGTAAAAAAACAAATTCTCTATTCTTAATTTTTAAAATCTTCACGAAAAATTGTTATCGTTTGGTTTGGAATCCCTAAACACCAATTTGTTTTTTATTTTGATTTTCATAATATTTGTTATAAAAGGTATAATGTTAATAGTGTCATTTAACCTTCATGTTTTGAACTTATTGTTTATAAGTAAGCCTAGCAAAAATTTTCAAGACACAGGATTGGTTGTAGACCATAGTTATACAGTTGTAGACCATATTTTGTATCATTTTGACATATTTGCTGATGACGTAC
This sequence comes from Diploptera punctata, assembly GCA_030220185.1. Lineage (NCBI taxonomy): Eukaryota > Metazoa > Arthropoda > Insecta > Blattodea > Blaberidae > Diploptera > Diploptera punctata. Next base: position 194,785 of record JASPKZ010007807.1, on the reverse strand, counting down.
AAGTAATTAATTTGTAATAAGGACTATTTGAAGGTTGTATGTATGTTAATGTCTGAAATATTCCCATTTTTTTCTGTATCTATGATAATGTTTTTTGTACATCTACAAATATATAAATAAAGCTTAAAATTTAATGTTGTGCTGGAATGTTCCTTTTTATTACTTCCCATTAATTATGTGGATTTATTTTTGTGATGAAAGGAGATAAGACATTAAAGCTAGTTTAGGAATTACGTCTTAAATCATTCCCATTAGCCTAAATGACAATTTACTCACTGTTAACGACATTTTTTGATAACTCTAAACGTTTTCTTGTGAAAGTATGAAATTCTATCTGTAACACTATAAAGTTTTATAGTTGAATTATAAGTACAGTGTGTTTCCAAAATACTTTGCAAGAGTAGAAATTTCATCTCAACTCCTCTCAAAAAGGATAACCACACACATATACAAATAATTATTTTTCCATGTATACTATATGGATCGGAAACATGAACTCTTATTTTAAGTGAGGAGAAAAAATTATGAGTAGCTGCGATTGAAGTTTATAGAAAGATTTTTGGACCAAAGAGAGATGAACGGACAGATGACTGGAGAAGACTATGTGAGCTAAATATTCTTTAAGGGAAATCAGATGTACGGTAATAAGTTAAGTTCCGTAGATTGCGAAGGGCGGGACATGTGGCACTAATGGGAATGAAATATGAGTATAAAAAGTTACAGTAGGAAAACTAAAGAGAAAGCGCCCAATAGACAGGTGAAGATGGGAAAATAATTGTAATCGTGGTTTGATGAAGGTGAATTTTACAATAAACGATTATCTATATGGACCAACACCTAGACTGGAAAATCCAGATGAATAATACCTGCAAGAAAGTGTTCTCAATTCTTCACTCCTTAAATAGTTTTAAAAACTTCTTTCCTACAAAATTAAAACAAATACTTGTACAGACTCTTATAATGCCACACTTCGATTACTGCGACATATTACTGACTAATCTGACAGACTACAGCGTGCTCATAATGCGTGCATTCGATTTATATTCAATCTCCGTCGTTATGACCACGTGTCTCTTTCATTTCAGGTCTTATCATGGCTACGCCTAAATGACAGAAGAACTTTACATTCACATACCTTACTATTCCAAATTCTGCACACATATTTACCAACTTATTTAACAACACGTTTTCAACATTTATCGGCTCATCACAATTTAGGAACAAGATCACAAGACTCTTCTTTACTTTTGATACCACAGCACAAGACCTGTCTATACTCTGAATCTTACACAATATCTATGGCTAGAGCATGGAACTCACTTCCCAGTCATGTCAGGGACTGTCAATCGCTATCATTATTTAAATCCAAATTAACTGATATCTTAAGTTCGACACAATGAAAACATTAACTGCATAACAACTATATAGAGCATTCCATTAATAATCATCTAGGAAGCTACTTACTTTATTTTATATCATTTTAATTTTATTATATTCTATGTTTTTGTTAGTATTAGCTAGTATTAGATTACATCATCATTGTATTTTGTTTAGTCTGTATTTTAATATCTTAAAATTGTAATATGTACGTAATTTTTGTATAATTTTACTATTCGCTGGTTGAGTGGAAGAGAAGGCCTTATGGCCTTAACTCTGCCAGCTAAAATAAATCATTATTATTATTATTATTATTATTATTATTATTATTATTATTATTATTACTATTATTATTATTATTATTATTATAAAAAAATAGGGGTTATGGAAACTCTAAGCTTCATCCGTGCGGCCATGAACCTCCCGGTTTTATGGTGTCAATTAGTTAGTTGGTTACATGTACATATTATTTTCTCTATTCAATTAAACATATCATAGTATGTGTAAAAAAACATTTTTCTGACAACGCTATTTTCCCTTTCGTTTCAACATAGTAATCACTATTTTTAACGTGTTACCGATAACTATTTTAGAGGGTTTCACCCACAGATTTATGTGTATGCTTATGTATTTACTTATTTATTTAGGTCAACTTTTTTCTTAGCTCATACTGGTTTAGTATATTTTATTTTATTTCACGAGATACCTGTGTCAATTTCCGATCTGACCTTGCTTATTGTACATTTCGGCTTACTGATTCAGCTGACAGATTTCGGATCTAGTACGTATATACCGATGTTTTCACACAATGTAATATTTCCGTCCAAATAATTCTTGTTAAGGGTGGAGAATCTGTTCCCAGAACATGTCATGTCACAATATCCTTCCGATATTTGATTATGTTGCTATATCTGCGTACATACTTGTAAAGTAATGTAATCTCTTTTTTTTTTTTTTTTTTTTTCAATTTTCTCATTACATTTTTTTTCGTCAATTTTTTGTTTGAATATTGTAACAAAACTCTCGGGTTCCATTTAGTATTATTCTCTGACAATGTTTTTAATTACTGATCTAAACATTTGCAATGTATATTATATGCTGTGAAATTAAAAAATGAAAAAATCCTTCGTGAAATTATAATATTAATATAATAATAATAATTAAAATTATACTTGTGTACCTGTCTGTGCAGTTACTATTAAATAATAATAATAATAATAATAATAATTATTATTATTATTATTATTATTATTATTATTATTATTATTATTATTATTATTATTATTATTATTATTATTATTATTATTTAGCACCACGTATAACCTACAAAATTAATTTTACTGTTTTCATTGAGCACAGGTATTTGCACTTGTTTTCTAAAACTATGTAAGCTGTTATTTACAATGGGTCTATGGTTTTAGTGTATATATTAAAATTCATTTGAACAGCAAGTCTTAGATGTATAAGCGATGTTATTCGGTTGTGTGTATGTGAGATTTTGTTCTGTGAAAAATTCGTTACGTTGTAAGAACGGTCGGTGTTGCCTGATCAAGCGAGTAATGTGTGTGTGTGTGTGTGTGTGGAGAGAGAGAGAGAGAGAGAGAGAGAGAGAGAGAGAGAGAGAGAGAGAGAGAGAGAGAGAGAGAGAGATGGGGTGGGGGAGGTTGAGTAATGAAAAGAAAAGACATAAAAAAAAGACAAGATAAAAGACGTGAGCCATAAGACGTAAGAGATATCTATAAGGAGATAGGCCTACATTAGGCAAAAGACAAAAGGAAGACAAGGAAAAAGACGAGAAGGTATCAAGTGGGAATAACAAGAGTGTAAGAAAAGAGACAAGTCAATTAAATGTGATTAGATGTTAAAAAAATATTTAGCAATGTATATTGATACAAATATATGAGGATCTTACTTAGCCTTTTGGAGTTGAATGCCCCTCTGTTAAGAGGAAGAATATAAGCTCTGATAAAGGTAACGTACCTCATATGCCTTCTTGATGATGGTGGCGATGGTTACAATTATATTAATGATTAATTTCTGTTAAGGATCATTATGTTTTAATATAAACTTTTGAAACTAGGGAAAAGAATTGAAGGGGTAGTCACATAAAATAGCAAAAATATATTCCTTGGTACACAAATAATCTGACATGACGTAGAGAATGAGAATTTTTTTCTTGAATTTTCCATGAACTTTTCCCACTCCTACGACTTCTCCACCCACCTAAACATTTGCATACCGTTGATTTATATACTGAAAACGACATATAAACAAAATTTCATGTAGACTGAGTTTTGTGCTTTCCCTGATATCTGCTACAAAGAATGCTATCTTCTCATCTTAAAGTGACACTGGGAGTGAGCGACTATATCATTAAGTTTCCACTTTAAATTACTTCATGTTTTAAGTATCTTAAGTCAATTTTACTTTCAAAATTATTATTAATCTTTCTCTCTTAGATTACAAAATAATTATGTAAATACATGTCGCAACTGTTAACATACCGGTAACCAAAATTAGTCTTAAGGATAGTAGTGTATTGTCTTTTACAGCGGCACAGTAATTTCTGTGCTGCAAAGGTTAACAGTTGGGTTGTTAATAAGTGTTCACTGCGGCCGTCACGCAGGCCTGACAACCCGGCTGACATCAAGTGCCGATTGTCTAGAAAAAGTGGGAGCCTTAACCTCCTACTACCCCAAGGGCCTCCTGAGCCCTGTAACGGGACTGCTTTACCTTTTGGGGCACGCCGTAGCGTAGTGGTTAAGACACTGAGCTACAAGCCGGAGGGTCGAGGGTTCAAGTCCCGTTGGGGTCAGGATTTTTAAACTGGCCCAAACCCTCTGGCGGCACAATGACCCTGGGGTCGACTCAGCCTCTAACGGAAATGAGTACCAGACGCTTGTTCTGGGGTAAAGGCGGCCGTCACGCAGGGCTGACAACCCGGCTGACATCAAGTGCCGATTGTCTAGAAAAAGTGGGAGCCTTAACCTCCTACTACCCCAAGGGCCTCCTGAGGCCTGTAGCGGGACTGCTTTACCTTTTGGGGCACGCCGTAGCGTAGTGGTTAAGACACTGAGCTACAAGCCTGAGGGTCGAGGGTTCAAGTCCCGTTGGGGTCAGGATTTTTAAACTGGCCGAAACCCTCTGGCGGCACAATGGCCCTGGGGTCGACTCAGCTTCTAACGGAAATGCGTACCAGACGCTTGTTCTGGGGTAAAGGCGGCCGTCACGCAGGGCTGACAACCCGGCTGACATCAAGTGCCGATTGTCTAGAAAAAGTGGGAGCCTTAACCTCCTACTACCCCAAGGGCCTCCTGAGGCCTGTAGCGGGACTGCTTTACCTTTACCTTTTGGGGCACGCCGTAGCGTAGTGGTTAAGGCACTGAGCTACAAGCCGGAGGGTCGAGGGTTCAAGTCTCGTTGGGGTCAGGATTTTTAAACTGGCCCAAATCCTCTGGCGGCACAATGGCCCTGGGGTCGACTCAGCCTCTAACGGAAATGAGTACCAGACGCTTGGTCTAGGGTAAAGGCGGCCGTCACGCAGGGCTGACAACCCGGCTTACATAAAGTGCCGATTGTCTAGAAAAAGTGGGAGCCTTAACCTCCTACTACCCCAAGAGCCTCCGGGCCTGTTGTGGGATCACTTTTACTTTAGTCAATTTTACTTTCAAAATAATTATTAATCTTTCTCTCTTAGATTACAAAATAGTTATGTAAATACATGTCGCAACTGTTAACATACCGGTAACCAAAATTAGTCTTAAGGGTAATAGTACATTGTCCTTTACAGCGGCACAGTCGTTTCTGTGCTGCAAAGGTTAACAGTTGGGTTGTTAATAAGTGCTCACTACAGTCCAGCCGCTGAGTTCCCGGCCCTGACGTTTAGCTTGTACGAGGGGTAAAGGGAGAAACTCGTCCTCTACTGCCAATAAGGAAATAGTTGATGTGCGAGTGGACGTCTGCCACAACCAATCACTTCTCTTGACGCCGCTAGTAAGGTTTGAAATTGCTACGATAGTGTCGGCTGTATTTCTGCTAATCGAGAATAGTTTTTTTTCAAAGCGATAAATGATAAATATCATTAACAGAGATTTAGGCGCTCTCCCCCTACAGGCAAGAATTTGAACCATACTAATTTAGTTACACTTGTTTTCGTATAGATGTCCTTTGAGTGGTCCGTGTTCAGCGTTCCGCCTCATACTGACATCTAGGAAACCAATGTAGTACTAGGACGGGAAAATTCGGTAAATTTTGCTTAGACGCCTTTAATTCAGACTTAAGGATCTTTTACGAACCTGAAAATCTCCAGACTCGTGACCCACGGCTTAAAGTCCCTCCCGGAGGACTTGCTCCTTGGATTTTTCCATCCTAAAAAATCCATCGACCCCGGCCGGGTTTAAACCCGCGACCCTCGGGACCAGAGGCAAGGAACATAACCACTAGTCCACCGGCCGATATATATTATTAAGAAAGTTTCATTGGGTTTTCCGCGTCATGGATTCAAGTCGACCTCTGGCCACTGATTCCAACGTTTCGGCATGATCCCACATGCCATTATCAAGGAATGAATCGGAATTATCGTCGGAATGAGTGACCAGAGGTCTTGAATCCATGATGCTGAAAACCCAAGAAAAAGTTCTTAATCACAAAAATATCATATGTAATGCCACGAGTGATTTCCAAATTATCGATTCACGACTCACGAAGTCCGATCCGATTGAGGGTCTTTCCACTTTTCAGCGGTTGCCCTTTTACCAGCCGGCTGCTGGCCCTTCACATCCACATGTGTCAATCACAGAGGTAGATGATCAACAGCCAGTGTAGGGGTGACATGTGGTTAGCATGTCGAGTCCCCCAGCCGTTATAGCTGGTTCCTCAACCGGGAGCCGCTACTTATTGTAGCTACCCAATTGCCTCACGATGCCGGGTGGGCACCGGTCCCATACTGGCCGAAATACCATGAGAAAATTTCTTCCCCCATGGAGACTCGAACCAGCGCAAGTCCCGTAGCTCTGCGCCAAAGCTTCCTACCTTAACCGCTCGGCTACGGCGCGGGACAAGTAAAGTGATCCCACAACAGGCCCGGAGGCCCTTGGGGTAGTAGGAGGTTAAGACTCCCACTTTTTCTAGACAATCGGCACTTTATGTCAGCCGGGTTGTCAGCCCTGCGTGACGGCCGCCTTTACCCCCAGAACAAGCGTCTGGTACTCATTTCCGTTTGAGGCTGAGTCGACCCCAGGGCCATAGTGCCGCCAGAGGGTTTGGGTCAGTTTAAAAATACTGACCCCAACGGGACTTGAACCCTCGACCTTCCGGCTTGTAGCTCAGTGCCTTAACCACTTATCTAGAGAATTTTGAAATCAAGAGTGGCATTTGTTAGGACTATTTAACGAATAAAATTAAGCTGTTTACTCACAAATCATTATTTAAATATAGTTATTTTAAAATATTTATATATTTAATGTAAACGGCGATGTTTAAAAACAAATGAAAAACGATTGGTACGGTTCATCTGCTTCATTTGTTCATCACTGCAACGAGATCATATTATTTATTGCCAACGGATCGCAATATTGTAAGAATGCACTCTAGTGGAGAAAAAATGAAACACATCAAACTGTATATTAAATAATTTCTGATGTCCTATGACAATTATATTTTTCTGGAATATTATTACCTGGGAAAAAATATATTTAAGAAAGTGCAAACAGTGGTTTCTTTTTTTTTTTTTTTTTTGGTGGTATTATCAATTGCTACAAATGTTTTTATATTAACTCCCGCATGCGCTACGTATTGACATTCATGCACTATATATACAATCTGGTAGCCGTATTTATTAGAGAGACAGTCACTGCAAAATAATGCTATAACCTATTCAGAATGTTAAAAAGGAGGTGCTTTCTTTATTATGATAACTTTAGTTGGTAAATTCTTTGCGAAACACGAAAATCTACAATATAACATATATAACATAGTTAATCTTTATGTGGTGGAAATATTCCATCATACTAAGTGTTCGAAAAATTAAGATGCAAGACAGACAAACAGATCGGAATCAATGGCCAGAGGCCGACCTTGAATCCATGAAGCGGAAAACCTAAGAAAACTTTCTTAATCATTCTTATATCCACGAAAACGTACAACATAAAACACACACACATATATATATATATATATATATATATATATATTTCGATGTTATAGTTAAATTTTGACATTTATCAATGATGGCCAAATATATATGCTTTCCGTTGCAGATATTTACATTAAACTCGGGGCGATATAATAGAGTTCCTTATGTATATACAGTATACAACTGTATACACAGGATAAGTGTGAGGGAGGGGCATATTAAATGCAAACTCACGTTCTCTCCCCTTGCTTCTTGCATAAATCAGTGAACCTTCTGATAATTACTGTCATATTCTGACACTTGAGAATTGCGTGACTCAAATAAGTAGGATGGGAGGTAGACCTTTTTATGACCCGGTAAGATGGTAGGAGGTAGATTTCAGGAAGGGATGTTGGCAAACATAGAAGAGGGAGAATATGTGGAAGGGTGTTAAAATTGTTGAGAAATATCCTGAGCTTTATTAAAAATATATTTTATGTTTTATTGGGGTAGAGATTTTACACCATACGGAGGCTATGAGAATTATGCCAAAATATTTAAATTATTTGGCAGATAAAAAAAAACTCCAAGTGCGACAGGTCTAGAAGGGCCTTGGCCTGCCATCCGGCTGCTAGCCTCGCATCTACATATGTTAATCACAGAGGTAGACTGTCATCTAGCCAGTCTACGGGTGACATGTGGTCAGGATGTGGGTCCCTCATCGTTATAGCTGGTCTTCTCAACCTGGAGGCGCTACTTATTGTAGCTACCCAAATGCCTCACGATGCTGGGTGGGAACCGGTCCCATACTGGCCGAAATTCCATGAGAAAATTTCTTCTCCCATGGGGACTCGAAACAGCGCAAGTCCCGTAGCTCTGCGCCAAGGCTTCCTGCCTTAACCGCTCGGTAACAGCCTACACAAAAATAGTGTCGCATTCTTTGTATATCTTGAAATGGATAAATGGAATATCATTCTCGTATATTCACAGAATTGTGATTTTAGTGATTTCGAGATATTACATTCATCATGGGGCATCAAATCCGTAGGTTTGGATGAGGGATATTTGAGGATGGATATCAAAGAACGGCCAAAAAAAACACAACTCAGAGATGACACAGCAGCTAAAAGTAGAGGGATTAAACACAATAATAGTGAAATGCAGAACAAAGTAGAAAGAACACTTAGCCAGGTTGACTGGGAACAGAATACCAAAAGCAGCTTCTAACTATTCACCAAGAGGAATAAGAAGTTGGGAAGACCAAAGAAAAGATGGAAAGAGCAGCAATTTGTAGCCGGAACAGGCTAGCAAAAGGCCTGAACCCTGACGAAGAAGTGGAAGATATTTGAGGACTCGGAAATTGTCAACCCCATGTTAAATAGAAGAATGACACGTTGACGTTTTGTCTAGTATGTAAATAAAAATCCAGGTGTAGAAACTCGCCTCAGGACATCCTTATTAGCGCTGTATTGGTAATAACGTTAACTCATAAATCATACATCCACAGGGTTGATACGAACAGATACCTTAGTTAGTTATGACTAATAACAATATATATATATATATATATATATATATATATATATAGGGTTTCCAGTATAAAACCGGACACTCTGCGGCTGGCAGAGTGAAATGCGGACGAGGAGAGAGCGCTGCCTGACGGGTGCCCCGTGAGGCGTGTCCGGTTTTATATTGGAAGCCCTGTATATATTTATATATATATATATATATTGCGTTAGTTTAATCTCTCCCTTGTAGGTATATTTATGTGCCTCACAGCTCCCAGGTCTTAGAGGGACACGCCGTATTGAGAGACAATTTGTAACTCTGGATTACACATACATTTGTAAAGTGATTCCACTACAGGCCTCAGGAGGCCCTTGGGGTAGTAGGAGGTTAAGGCTCCCACTTTTTCTTGACATTTTACCATACAATCACATGGAGGGTCTCCCTGGATGAGTGATCAGCTCAATGCCAGCCACCTCCGAGACAACACGGAGATTTACATAAAACAAGATACACCATTCACTTAGACAATCGTTATAAACAAAGCGAAAATGATATTAATGTGATTATGATTGCCAGATGTTCGGAGCCCATTTGTGTTATACGCGAGGAGAAACACTGGAAATATCACTCAGGAAACTTATCCCGAACGGGGATCGAATCCCGGCCCGCTGCGTTGCCCTGGCATCGGTGGACGTGATAATAAATGTAACCTTAGATAAATTTACAGTTTTTCGATACTATGTTTAAAAAAACTCCAAGCGCGACAGGCCTAGAAGACCCTTGCCTTACCAGCCGACTGCTGGCCTCACATCCACATGTGTTAATCACAGAGGTAGGCGATCACACAGCCAATGTAGGGGTGACATGTGGTCAGCAGATCGGGTCCCCCCACCATTATAGTTACTTATTGTAGCTACCCAAATGTCTCACGTTGCTGGATGGCCACCGTTCCCATACTGGCCGAAATTCCATGAGAAAATTTCTTCCTCCATGGGGACCCGAACCAGCGCAAGTACCGTAGCTCTGCGCCAAGGCTTATTGCCTTAACCACTCGGCTACGGCGCGGGACCGATGATTTGTTAGTCGACATATATTTTCTTTTCCAAATGATGGACAAGTGACCTTTCTAGTAACCATACACATTGAATATTCTGAACTGTACATTATACATGCATACACATGTGAATTTTCACCCGGCAGAGTGCAGATCCTCCGCCATAGACGTATTGGAAAGAATACAGTTAAATTATTTAATAATAATAATAATAATAATAATAATAATAATAATAATAATAATAATAATAATAATAATAATAATAATAATGATTTATTTTAGCTGGCAGAGTTAAGGCCATAAGGCCTTCTCTTCCACTCAACCAGCGAATAGTAAAATTATACAAAAATTAAATACATATTACAATTTTAAGATATTAAAATACAGACTAAACAAAATACAAAGATGATGTGATCTAATACTAGCTAATACTAACAAAAACGTAGAATATAATAAAATAAAATTATGTAAAATAAAGTAAGTAGCTTCCTACATGATTATTAATGGAATGCTCTATATAGTTGTTATGCAGTTAATGTTTTCATTGTGTCGATCTTAAGATATCAGTTAATTTGGATTTAATAGCGATTGACAGTCCCTGACATGACTGGGAAGTGAGTTCCATGCTCTGGTCATAGATATTGTGTAAGATTCAGAATATAGACAGGTCCTGTGTTGTGGTATCAAAAGTAAAGAAGAGTCTTTTGATCTTGTTCCTAAATTGTGATGAGCCGATAAATTTTGAAAACGTGTTGTTAAATAACTTGGTAAATATGTGTGCAGAATTTGGAATAGTAAGGTATGTGAATGTAAAGTTCTTCTGTCATTTAGGCGTAGCCATGATAAGGCCTGAAATGACGGAGACATGTGGTCATAACGTGTTCAGTTAAAAAAAAAAGGAAATAAAATTACCAAATCTGCTAGAAATCGATCCTCGTTGTTAAAATGTTAGGTATACCGTAAATGTTTCCACATCCATAGAAATGTTTTTTTTTTCTGTTCGAAATTAATAAATGCATGGTTTTAGTATTCCACCCAAAATAATGCTACCAAGTGTTGCATAATTTATTGTTTGGTGTGCAGGTTGGATTTTCATCGTGATGTGCGGATCTTGGCCGCGCTGGAGGACGTGAACATAGCAAGGGTGCTAGGCATGTGCAGTCACGAGGAACCTCTATGTGTTGTGATGGAGTACCTGGACCACGGCGATCTCAATCAGTTCCTCAAGACTCACGTCCCTGCCGAGGGCGCGCGCACTCTGCCCATCGGGGTCAAGACACTGAGGTAACTTCCATCTCCATTGTTTTTTATTATCAATCTCCAATAGATTAAACAAAAATGCCTGTGGGTACCCTTTACTCTTAACTTTCACTATTTAAGTCAAAGAGAGAATGCATATGATACTCGTTAGTGCGGGGACTAACTAGTAAGTGCAGCAATAATTATACTACTATATTTTATATATCTTGGTGCGCCGCGTTTCCCCCCCCCTTTTTTATAACATTGAGTTTGAAAGTTTTGAGTGACCGGGCCCATAGAAGGCAAAGATTAATCCACCTTCCCTTTGTAAATTATTTAACATATGAAGAAGTATTTAATTACGCCCCTCGTTGTGGCGACAATTTGAAGAAGTATTAGTGTCCAAAAATAATAAATAAGAATTACTGTTCAGGTTGGGTTTGATTTTCCGGTAGAGCTGGATTCTCTTCTCAAGGTCGAAGTTGGTACACAGGATAGGAAAACACTTTAAAATTCACTAATAACTGATTCAAGTAAAACTAATAATAAATTTATTCATTTTGTAAGTTCCCAGCAGATTAAGTAAATTTAAGTGATATTATTCTTCACTGTCAAATTTATTATTTTCTTGTCTGAAATCAATTACTCTTCTGGTATTAAATTTCACATTTTATCAGGAGAGTTGTTATTGCTTCTGTACTTGATCAAAGTTATATATAGACTCTGGAGTAATTCTGTTATAATATTAAAGAACATTATTACATCACATGATTTTAATTTAAATTCTATTGGTTAATGGTTCATTAAATACCAGATTTAAATTTGATTGGTTAAATCAAAAAGTTAATTCTTTTTAACATCCAATCAGAATTTAGTATACTTTTATTTTAAAATATTAAGTTAAGCAGGTGTTCTTATTACAGTTATAACAGAAAGCTTTATATTTCAGACAACAATGACTTAAGACACAATTTTAAAAGCATTATTTAGAAAAACTGTTATATAATACAATTTCTTTAATTGTTATTGAGACATTTTTTATTCAACAATGAACAACACTTAATTATTTAGATGTTTTTCTTTATTTAAGTTATATTTAAATATTAAAAGAATTTTAAAATATAAAGTATTAACTTTAACTTTCATATTTAATATGATATTAAAATACTGCTATACATATAGTACTGAAGGCTAAACAGTATTATAATCGTAGAAGCTAGAAGGAAAAAGGGGATTAATTTGGCTTGAGAAAGCTTTAGAATATATATATATATATATATATATATATCAACATGAAACATGAGTAGCTACACAATTGGTAAACATACGTTAACTTAAAAAAAAGGTAACTTTTAATGAAAGTCAGGTAATTGAAATACAAATAATATAACAAAAATTACTCTTCTTGATTATTGAAAGAAAATATATAAATTAAATAATATAAATTAACAAACTCGGTCATCAATAATTCAAAAGAAAGTCAATAATAATAATAATAATTATAATAATACATACATACACACACACACACAATCCAGCCCTGCCAAGGGCTAGGGTTCAGAGTCCTGGTTGCCCTACCCTGGCTTGTGGGACTGAAGAAAGCAAACAGCTCCCTGGAGCTACGGTCAGGCTGACCACAACGATCCCAAAATTGATGATGATGACCCTGATACTAACTTGCACAGCTTATTTAAGGCTTTTGACAACAAGGGGAAGATGCGCGGTCACACGCAGCGCATAAAGAAGGAAGGGGGAGGTACGTAGGAGAGAGGACAACGAAGACAGGAATTTGGCACCGTTCTATAACATCACTGTAGAAAGAAAACACGATGACGTAGTTGTTACGTAGTTTTCACGTACCGAAAAAGCGATTTTGGTACATTGGGATTAATATAATGTCATTAATTTATTTTGAGGTTTAACCCCATCATTGAGGGTTTTCTCCAACCAATTTTCATAATTAAAATGAGTTTTAAAAAATACATAAATGACTATGGACTTACAGACTATCAGTTTGTAACAAACATTCACAAATGTTCCTTTATTAAAAGTTCTCCATCGTTCTCTGTCCTCTCTGTCTTCATCCGTTACACAAATTGAAAATAAAATTATTAACAGAAACATCTCACTAATATTTCTTTTTTAACAATAATTTGTTTTTTTTAATATTTAATAAAAATAGTATTAAGATTTGTCAATATATTTACCTGTATATATAAGCGATAGATTAATTAATTACAATTTATTACTTCCTTTGTATTTTTTCTTTTCTTTTTATGTATAGTAGATTCGAAGTGTTATTCCATTGTGTATATATTATTTCATTAGTTTCATTTTAATTGTATTAAATTTAATTGTATTATTAGACATTATTTTCATTATTGTACAGTTTGACAGATAATTAATTGTATTATTGTAATTTTTTGTATTTAAATGTAACATATATTTGTTATGGTGAGTGGAAGAGAAGGCCACATGGCTTTAACTCCACCAGGCTAACTAAATCTATCTATCTATCTATCAATCAAATTTATTCATTGAATTATGGGTGTAATTCTTCCAGGTTGTTCTTGGTCTTCATTTTCTGCTGCTCCTTTCAGTTTTCCATGCAGAGACAGCCTATGATAGTCTTCTTACGTGTTAGAGCGCTAAACGTACAGAGTTTGGAGACTCGGGTTCATATCCCGACTCAAGCATTCATTTTTCTTTTCATATCATATTCGTCTTCATTGTCAAATGTCAAAAAATATAATTATAACATCTAAATATACAAGCGTTACTGCTATAAAGTAAATATTCTCTTTAATAATAATTACTTACCTGTTATGGTGGCCACTAGATGTCAGTTGGGACGACTTTCCGATACCTCTTGTGTGAATTGAGAGTACTACACATATAAGAAAAAAATGTATGTTTGTGTTGGAATACATGAGTAGCTCAGTTGGTTAGAGCGCTAAACGTACCAAGTTTAGAGACTCGGATTCAAATCCCGACTCAAGCATTCATTTTTCTTTTCATATCATATTTGCCTTCATTGCCAAATGTCAAAAATATAGTTATAACATCTAAATGCACAAGCGTTATTGCTATAAAGTAAATATTCTCTTTAAAAAAAAGTTTACCTGTTATGGTGGCCACTATATGTCAGTTGGGACAACTTCCCGCTACCTCTTGTGTGAATTGAGAATACTACATATATAAGAAAAATGTGTGTTTGTGTTGGAATACTTGAGTGGCTCAGTTGGTTAGAGCGCTAAACGCGCAGAGTTTAGAAACTCGGGTTCAAATTCCGACTCAAGCATTCATTTTTCTTTTCATGTCATATATACACATGTATATCTTGCTTTTTACTTACCATTTCAAGTTCTTCTTCGTCTTCTTCTTCACGGTTTAGACTTAGTTACTAGCCTGTTCCGGCTCCAAATTGATGCTCTTTCCATCTTTTCTTTGGTCTTCCCCAGCTTCTTCTTCCTCGTGGTGAATAGCTGTATGCTGATTTTGGTATTCTATTCTCAGTCATCCTTGCCAAGTGTTCTTTCCAGTTTGTTCTGTATTTCTCTATTGTTGTGTTTAATTCCTCTACTTTTAGTTGTTGTCTTATTTCTGTGTTATGTTTTTTGTCTGTTCTTTGATATCCTGGGGTATTGGTCTGAGGAATCTCATTTCAGCAGCTTGTATTCTGGCTGATTGTTGTGTTGTCTCTGTCCATGTTTCGGATCCATAAGTAATAATAGGCACTGCCATTGTCCTGTATAATTTCATTATAGAATCTTTCCTGGCTTCATTTTTCAAAGTTCTTTTTAGTGTTCCTATTATATAATTAAACTTTTTTAGTTTGTTATTTATATCTGTTTCCGCTGTGTATGATATTTCGCAACCTAGGAAGTTATATGTTACTACTTGTTCTATTCGTTTATTTTCTAATATTATCTTTGTCCGAACTGGATGAGCGCCCTTTAAGGCCGTTGTGTTTCATTTTTGTGAGGATATTTCCAAGTTGTATTTTTTTGATATTTCATTTAGTTTATATAGCATTTTTTGTAGTTCGTCCTCTGTTTTTTGCTATTAAAACCTGGTCATCTGCAAAGGCTACTGTTTTTATTACTATATTTCCTAAGGTAATTCCCCAGTCGTCATTTGCTTCCATGATCTTATCATGTCGTCGAAATAAATGTTAAAAAGAGTGGTTGATAGTGGACAACCTTGTCTGACTCCTCCTGTTATATGTATTGGTTCCCTTTGATTTATTTTTATTTTTGTTTTCTCATACATTTTCTTAATTACTGCTATCAAGTATAGTGGAATTCCTTTTTCACGTAATATGTTCCATAAGTCCACCGCTGTGGTCTCGAGGTAGCGTACTGCCTTGTCACGCATCGGGCCCGGGTTCGATCCCCGGTCGGGGCAGTTTTTCTGGGTGAGGTTTTTATCGGGTTTTTTCCTCACCTGTAAGACAAATGTCAGGAAAACTTTCAGGCCCAAACGGTCCCCGAAATCATATGGTCATCATCATCATCATTATCATCCTTCCTACAAGATTAAAACAAATACTTGTACAGACTCTTATAATGCCACACTTCGACTACTGCGACATATTACTGACTAATCTGACAACTGATCTATCTGACAGACTACATAATGCTCATAATGCGTGCATTCGATTTATCTTCAATCTCCGTCGTTATGACCACGTGTCTCCTTCGTTTCAGGCCTTATCATGGCTACGCCTAAATGACAGAAGAACTTTACATTCACATACCTTCTTCTTCTTCTTCTTCCTTCCAAGTATTAGGCCAAGGCCTGTTACGATCCTATAGAAAATTTTCCCTCCAGCGTTTCATAGGACGGCCCAGTGATCTTCGTCCTCTTGGTATATAATTAGAAACAGCATTCACATACCTTACTATTCCAAATTCTGCACACATATTTACCAACTTATTTAACAACACGTTTTCAACATTTATCGGCTCATCACAATTTAGGAACAAGATCACAAGACTCTTCTTTACTTTTGATACTACAACACAGGACCTGTCTGTACTCTGAATCTTACACAATATCTATGGCTAGAGCATGGAACTCACTTCCAAGTCATGTCAGGGACTGTCAATCGCTATCATTATTTAAATCCAAATTAACTGATATCTTAAGTTCGACACAATGAAAACATTAACTACATAACAACTATATAGAGCATTCTATTAATAATCATGTAGGAAGCTACTTACTTTATTTTATATAATTTTAATTTTATTATATTCTATGTTTTTGTTAGCATTAGCTAGTATTAGATCCATCATCATTGTATTTTGTTTAGTCTGTATTTTAATATCTTAAAATTGTAATATATACGTAATTTTTGTATAATTTTACTATTCGCTGGTTGAGTGGAAGAGAAGGCCTTATGGCCTTAACTCTGCCAGCTAAAATAAATTATTATTATTATTATTATTATTATTATTATTATTATTATTATTATTATCATCATCATCATCCTTCCCCGGTGTGGAAAGCAACGGGAAGCTACCACACCTACACAATTCCCTAGTAAAGCTGCAATCATAGCATGAAAATGCTATGATTGCAATGAAGGACCTGCCTTCGGACAGAATTACTATGGATGGATGTTCCATAATTTTGGTCTAGACACTTTATCAAGACATTTCAAGTTAATATCTTATACGTTGTTTTTGTTATTTGTAATAGACAATTTATTATATTTAATTAGTAAACTGCGCATGTAACTCAAGCCTGAATATAACGTATCAGAGTTGCAGAGAATTGTGTTTGCTATCAACACGTGCTGGCATTAATGTTATCGTAAAATGTATTTTATTGCTCTATGTGATGGAATGTTTGTATCACAGCTAGCTTTTATTACTGTTTTGTGTAGTCTATTGGCCTACGTTTTATCATTTTTATTAAGATATCGCCTCCCAGTCTGTAATAACAGTAAGGTAACATATATCTCACAACTCTGTGATTAATATATGGCTAATAAAATTATTTATTGGATCCTATTATGTTACAATGAATTCACAAAGTTACATTGATTTATTAGGTAACAGAAATCAAGACCTATAAATTCAGTTTCTGCGTTCTTTAATTTAAAAAAAAATAATATAACTACATGTGGGTCAGTTTGATATGGTGCAAATTGAAAATAACGCAATAAATAATTTTATATTTTCACAACATTTAACTTTAATTAATTGGAAATAAATATATTGTTACTTAAAGCACCTTGTAAACTTTAAAACGTAATATTCCAAACATTAAACGAAGCGTTACAAAAATATTTTAAATTGTCAAAAAGCAATCTATGTATTTATCTAATATATCAGATATTCTTTCTGGGATCAAATTAATTTTCTCACAATTTGAGACAAGTTACAATTAATGTGAATAAATAGCTTACAGAAACAAAATGCTTCTCATGTACAGCGTGTCTCTAAAGTTACTATTATTTTCAATGAAGGAAGACAATGATTAATTTTAATGTTCATGTGAAGTTTTACACATATTATATTGCCTTTCTACATGACCGCCATGAAAACACATCTTCATCTTTCAGCATTCCTTAACATTTAAACCGTAAAAAAGTCTGCTGCTTCTATGATACGATTCTGTAAATCAAGCATACCGATAAGGGCGTTTTCATAGAGTAAAACGTAGAATTTTGCACACTGTGTTGCGAGGTGCATTCAACTCCTACTGAGGCGTCTAGTTGATGGGTTCGGACTATCACTAGCAATTTGAAACTGCTGTATTGTTTCTGCTGATACGCGTGGTCATCCATGACATGTCTCATCCCACAACACTGCCGTGCGCTTAAATTTGTTTACAAGGAGACGAATGTGTGCCGTTGTTGGGGCTGCTTTACGGAATTTATTGGCAAATTCAGCTCTGGCGTCAGAATTAAAAAAAGGGAGGGTAAATAGAATAGTTTTTGTAGTCGCAGAACGGGCATCATCACCCAATACTGCATTCGGAAGAAGAAGAAGAAGAATAGGATAGCAATGGATATTACGGTGGCAATTACCCCCCCCTAATTTATTGGGAATTGATCGCAAAATGGCGTAGGCGAATAAAAAGATAAAAAGTATCATTCTGGTTGAATGTGGATAGGAACTTCATATGACAATCCGCGTAACCGTGTACAAACAAATGACAATCCGTTCTTCCGTGCTAAACGTGTATGCAAAGAAAATAGAAAATAGTGTTTTCATGGAAATTGATAGTGGCTTTAGAGGCACTCTGTATAAGCCAGCATTCTATCACTCGCAGCCATATGCATACAACTTAGTAGAGTACTATATTTCCTTATCTACCATTTCTTCACATTAGTACAATCTCTCACATTCATTTATATAGTTAAAAATTATGCATGTATTTCAGTTATGCACAAGAAGGTCTATTGAATGTACAGTGTACTATGTTACTAAGAGGGGAAGCTTGGAATGCTTTCCTTGTACTGTATATCATCATCATCATCATCTTCTTCTTCTTCTTCTTCTTATTCTTCTTCACTTCACGGCCTAGACAAATTGCCTGTTCTACCTCACAGTTTTTCTGTCCATCTTTTCACTAGCCATTCTATTCCTTGAACCTCTTGACCTGTAGTTAAATACTGCTTTTGGTAATCTTGTTACATTAATTATTTTTACATGTCTAAATTATTTATCTATATATTCTTTGATTTTGTCATTCAGTGTAGGCCTATATATACTTAACTCTGTTCTTATATATTCATTCTTTATCCTATCCAATCTTGTACAGCCTTTTGTTTTTCTAAGGAAGTTCATTTCTACGCTTTGTATTCTACTTTGTAATTTTTTTGATTATCCAAGTTTCACTCCCATATATCAATGCAGGAACTGCCAATGTTTGATAAAACTTCAATATAGCATCTCTTCTTGTTTGTTATATTTTTTGCACAGTATGTATTTTTTCTAATATGCGTACTGAATAAGGAGATTGAGAAAAATTCACTATTTGAATTCGAATTTGATATTTTCGACGTTCTGATTTTATCTGCGATTATTTCTTAATGTCGTTTTAGCGAATTCCGAAGTAATGAAGCTATTGAGGTTCTTCTCATGAAAATATATTTGAAAAAATTACAGATCTTCACCGATCTATCTAGTACATCGTTTCCTAACCTGTGGTTCGCGAACCCCCGGTGATTTCGCCAAAACTTTTCCGTAATGGCGGGTTTCGAGGTTAGCCCTATTAATTTTTCCTTCATCTCTGTGACATATAATAATAATAATAATAAATAATAATAATAATAATAATAGGCTAATAATCATAATAATAATTATTATTATCATTATTTTAAAATTAAATTAACCCTATAATTAAAATATATATGCAGTCAATATGCCCATTTCACCAATTAATGTTTTAAAATGGTCAGCAAGTTTCTACAGCCAAGCTGTCATTCTCAAGACCAGATATTGACTGATAAGTCAATATCTGGTCTTGAGAATGACATCTTGGCTGTAGAAACTTGTTGACCATTTTAAAACATTAATTGGTGAAATGGGCATATTGACTGCATATATATTTTAATATTTTATCACCAAGAAGATCACTTGTGTATTAAACCCTATAATGATCCTTGTTACATATGTGTAACAACTGGAATTTATCACATCACTTCAACAATAAATTAATATTAATCGCGAATCCTTGAGTATATTTTAAGCGTTAAGGGTTAAGTTAATGTAAGGTTATTAAACCTTTTGCTTGGAATTAATTTTTTTGCGTGTCTAGAGTATGTGTATTTTGAAGTCAGTGGTTCACGCAACTCAGATCGTTGTGGAAGATGTTCGCGAGTCGTAAACGTTTGGGAACCGCTGATCTAGTAGATACCGAATATGACCAAAACCACAATATATACTGGATATTAATAGTAATTATTAGAATTTTGTACGAAATTGATAGCAATGAGGTGTCTCTGTAGTTGTTGCAATCAATTTATCTCATTTCTTGTTGATTGTTACGATAATCGATTCTTTCTATTCATGCATTATTAAATGTAAAAAAAAAGTTGTTCGTTGTCATTAATTTGGTTTTATTTTCTTGCAGCTTTAACTGCCTACTGTATATGGCTGCGCAGATAGCGTCGGGGATGAGGTACCTGGAGACACTCAATTTCGTGCATCGTGACCTCGCCACTAGGTAAGTTACTCCTCTTTAATTTTCTCGTGTCAGTGGCGTTTTGCGTTTCAATATGTTTTGCTTGAATGTACATACATACATAAGTACTTTATTAAACTAAAATTAAGATACATACAATGTTGTTTACAAATATGGATCGCACGGGCAGTAAGCCGTACGTGCTGTTGACAGTCCGTTACAATAAGTTGATGTTAAAAAAAATAATATTACAATTAGATATCATTACAATTACAATATCCATTAACTTAGTTATGTAGAATTATTTAGAATTAATGGTATTGCAATTTGTTAATATATTTATTTATTCCTGAATAAGTGTTATTCTTATTTTCCGCGTTTTGTCCAGAAATCCACCCAATTTTATCCAATTTTCCGGGTTTACCAGTAACTCGTAGCATGCCAATCTTCCGCGATTTGAATTTAGAAATATTTCCGGTAATAACTGACGCCTCCAATATTCTAAATCGTTACATTTTCATGATACATGTATCTCGTCTTCAAAGCTCCCGCACATTGGACATATTCGCATATCGTGATCGTCGCTAATTTTTAAAAATGTCCATGCCCCTAACCTGAACCAAGTAAGCCCTGATCTCTCTTTAAATCCTAGATTGGGTATATAAGATTCTTTTCCCCAAACTTGTTTTAGGTCCCTTTGTAAAAAATAGTGATCTTTTCCCGCACATTCGGCCAAAATATTTTGTCGGTTTATATCTAAGTACCACCTTCTAAATTTTCTCCACACATTCTTGCGATTTTCAATTCCTTTTTCCCATACCCAACCCATCCCAATCTTTTGGAGTTCTGTCTTAACCTCGTCTGCCCAGAATTTCCCATTTGCATTCCTAATTTGGTGGTCATAACAAATTGTTCTGAACATTGTTTGTTCACCTTGGATTAGCCGCAACCAGTACTTTAGTACACGAATTTTGCAGTTTATATCGTCCTGAAATGACCCAAATTCATATAAAATTCCACAGTTAGAAACGGCCTTACTAAGTCCTGTAATATATTTTAGAAAATGCGTATTATACCTTATTTAGTATTTCCGTTCTTTGAAAACCGGCTTCAATGTAAGGATATAGTTAATAGCAATTTTATCACAATCCATTAAGTAACCACACCTCAATGTGTGTTTCCCGAAAATGTGAGTAATTTTATTTAAAGTTATGCTTTATCACATTCACCACAACAAAATATGATTGGTTGGTGTCTAATGTGCTGCATTTAACACTGAAATTCTTTGCACTCTTGCTCTCCAATACTTCGTTGTTTTGGAAGTTTCCTCTTTAGCGGCTGCACAGTTGTTGAGGTGTTCATCATCCATTTCTTCCTCTGGGTGGTTGCATATAATGCATATTGGTGTAGACAATGTTTTGATCTTGTACAAGTGTTTAGCAATGCAATCGTGTCCTATAATTAATTTGAATTGTGCAACTGCTGTCTTCCGTGGAAGTTCTGGTACGATGTTTGTGTTTTGATGGAGGCTTTTCCATTTATTTTTTGGACGATTAAAGTCTGTTACCATTTATATTCTTGTTTTTTCGTATTTTATGTGCCTTTTTGCCGAAATATAAGATGTAGGTTTGGGTGTTGGCGATTGTGTTATCAGGGAACCTTTCTTCGCAAGGAGATCGGCTGCTTCATTTCCTAAGATTCGTGATGGAATCCACTGGAGGATGATTTCTTTGCCGTCTTTTTGGAGTTGTAGTATCATGTCATAACATTGTTTGGAGTCGTGTTTGTTTGGGTGACAAATTGATTGAAGAGCTGCTTTTGACTCAACACCCACAACTAAATATAAATATTAATATAAAATTATAGAATATTCACCTGAAAGGTCCGTCTCCTCAACTTAATTATCATTTAACTGTAGCGCTTTCGGGACTTGTCCCATCATCGGCAGGATTCAAAACTGGTGTTTCACTGAAGATCTGGTAGAGGGGGTTGCATGTATTGGGTTCGTTTTCGTTTATCAGGCTGTCGTTGTGAGCTGCTTTCATGATTTCCATATCTTCGAGTACGCTTGTTTTCGTTTATCAGGCTGTCGTTGTGAGCTGCTTTCATGATTTCCATCTCTTCGAGTACGTTTGTTTTCGTTTATCAGGCTGTCGTTGTGAGCTGCTTTCATGATTTCCATCTCTTCGAGTACGAGCCTGATAAACGAAAACGAACCCAATACATGCAACCCCCTCTACCAGATCTTCAGTGAAACACCAGTTTTGAATCCTGCCGATGATGGGACAAGTCCCGAAAGCGCTACAGTTAAATGATAATTAAGTTGAGGAGACGGACCTTTCAGGTGAATATTCTATAATTTTATATTAATTTTGAATAAACCTCAACGGAACACATCATGAATCTTATAAAAGTTAAATATAAATAATCAAATAATAAATCCGTGTCACGGTAGATCTAAAGAGGAAAGACGGCTGAAGAGAATACATCTAACATATCTCCTTTATTTGTTCATTCGAGGATATGTGGATCTGATTTCAGAGCTTATATACACGGATAAAGATCCTGTAGTATAGCTAGGATCAGTTGAAATGCTTATGAGTCAAATAAACCTTTGTATCATAGATTCAGTCATGGTAAATTCAAACGTGAAACATATCACACACGTGAATTGTTGCAGTTCTCATGAACACAATACCATTAAGTTAAATTTAAAAAAAAAACTTTCATTATGAAATTGTTGCTTCAAATCGTGATGTCACAAATAAAATATAATATTGATACCCGTGGAACGTAAGTGTCAAGATGTGGTATGGTGAAAAATTTTGTAACGTCATTAGTGAATGTCCAGATATAACAAAACACAACATATATAAAGAGGTCTTCCGAAATGGTGCATGATTTGAAAACAGACCATGCTAACGCCATTTACCAGCCTAGCGCAGAAACCGAAGCACAAAAACTTTTGCAGTGCCATTGGAACACAAACACACACACACACAAACATACGTATACACACACAAACACACACACACACACACATATATATATATATATATATATATATGTATATATAGTTATAGTCGGGGATCCGTGTGAAAGGATATTCACTTGGGAAAAACAGTAGACTTCCTGTGATCAATTCTACTGGATGATGCACGTTTATTGTCGCTCAGGTTTGCATTTGTCGTATTAGACGACGAATCGACACGAAGGCTTTTGCTGGGTCAGAACTAACAATATTTATAACACTCAACAAAGCGCGCTCTGAATCACAGCGCTGAAATTTAGACACAGCGATGTGCCGTATCTACTGGCACTCGCGTCAGTAACTTAATTTTTACTTATGCCAAGCGATGTGCCCTGTACCGGCACATTCGCCCGTCGTAACTTCGCAACTCCTTGCAACTGACTACCGACTACAGACTCTAATTTTGACTAGTAAAAATATTTATTATTTCTGAGTGGGCCGGCATTAGTCCCTTCCACCAAAAGTCTTAGCGTCTCACAAACAGTTTATATGTTACACTAATTTTGATTGGTAAATTATATCTTAAGTGCGTTGTCGGGGTGTTAAACTTAAGCGTTTACGGTCTTGTCCCCTCCCTTTAAATTAGTTGCATCCTAATATCAAATTTCCAGGGTTGACCAAATGGGAGTAATATTTAACAGGGCGGCTTTCGTTTGTCGGCATCTACTTTATGCCGCCAAAGAAGGCACCCGCTGTTAGCGACATGTTCTAGTTAAAATTGGCTTGGGAATAGCTCTTTCCACAGTTTACCTAGGAAAATCCAGTTGCTTGTTTGCAACTGCCCAGCCTTTTGTATGAAGTTTTTGGGTTTAGCATTGTTATAACAATTTAATAATAGCACGGTCTTGTAAGTCCTTTCAACAAAGGAAACTGCAGACTTTTCCCCCATTGTATAAGGGCTTACGGTTCCATTGCATGATGTTTACCAGCGTCTTTCACCACAATAGCCAAGATTCAGGTCTATGACCGGCGCTAATTGCTTGATACTAGTGTTTTATTTATTGCATATGGAATTGTTTTATGGTAGGTTATATCATTTTGATTTTGTTACCAATGAATTCCTATTTTAATTCCATTTCATTTTATAATGTACGGTTAAAAACTATAATATAGTTACCTTGTAGGTCCGTCTCCTCAACTTAAGTTCTTTTAAAACTCTGTAGGCCTTTCGGGACTAGTCCCATCATCAGCAGAATGCATTAGGTCCGTTCTTGTTGGCCCTTGTTGAAGCACTGACTTGGTTGTGAGAATTTTGTACAGAGGATTGTGTGGATTCTGTACAAAATTCTCACAACCAAGTCAGTGCTTCAACAAGGGCCAACAAGAACGGACCTAATGCATTCTGCTGATGATGGGACTAGTCCCGAAAGGCCTACAGAGTTTTAAAAGAACTTAAGTTGAGGAGACGGACCTACAAGGTAACCGTACATTATATTACTGTGAACTAATACCTCAACTGAAAATCACCATGAATTTTACTAGTATCGATCCATTTCATTTGAATATAAATATTCCCTACTTCTGATAATAATTACATGTTCATAAATTATTCAGCCTTAATGAAAGTACTTATTTATCTGAAATAAGAGGCTGAGTGAATGACTTGCTACATTTATTATATAACACGAAAATAAATTGTGATTCACCAAACCAGTTGGCTCGAGGGTTCACGTTGAGACTCTTATTCGGGATATCCCTCTATATGGATGCAAAAATTACTTTAACAGAAGAGAAACGATTACAAGTATTTGAAAATAAAATTATTAGGAAAATGCTTGGAACAAGAAAAGAGAAGAACAGAGAAGACTGCATTGTAGAGAGCTACATCATTTATATGGAAAACCAGATATAATATGAACAGTTAACTCTCGTGGACTGCGATGGTCAGGACACGTGGCACTAATGACGAATGAAATAGGGACATGGAAACTCTAATAAAACCATAGGGAAAGAGTCCAGTAAGTAGGTCAAGAATAAGAAGAGTTTGATTTGAGAGGAATAGAATATACAGGGGATGATTGGAAAACATTAGTTCAGGATAGGGATGTATGGAGAGCTTATGTCCGCGCGGCCATGATCCTACGGGTTCGATAGTGCCAGTGAGTAAGTAAGAAAGTATAATTTACCTCTCTCAAATCATCCTTAATGTTATTGTCCCACCTCATTCTAGGTTAGCTTACTGGGCACTTTCCCTCTATTTTCCCACAAGAAATTTCCATTCCCCTCTTTTATTTTACATTTGTGTCATATGTCCTGCCCATCGCAGTCTACGAGAGTTTTTTTTTTGTATTGTATCGTAAGCCCATGTTTCCCTTAACAGAGATTTAGGCGCTCTCCCTCTACAGGGAAGAATTTGAACCATATTAATTTAGTTACACTTGTTTTCGTATAGATGTCATTTTGAGTGGCCCGTGGTCAGCGTTCCGCCTCATACTGACATCTACGAAACCAAGGTAGTACTAGGACGGGAAAATTCGGTAAATTTTGCTTAGAGGCTTTTTAGTCCCTCCCGGAGGACTTGCTCCTTGGATTTTTCAGTCCTAAAAAAATCCATCGACCCCGTCCGGGTTTGAACCCGCGATCCTCAGGACCAGAGGCAAAGAGCATAACCACTAGACCACCGCGGCCGATCTACGAGAGTTAATTGTACTTATTACATCGCGCCTTTTTATCAGAGTCACTTCTTCATAGTATTATAAAAACATGATCAGTGATTTTTTTCTACTCTAAACACATTACACTCGTAGAAACACGGCTTACTAGTAAAGTGATCCCACTACAGGCCTCAGGAGGCTCTTGGGGTAGCAGGAGGTTAAGTCTCCCACTTTTCTGGACACGCGGCACTTGATGTCAGCCCTGCGTGACGACCGCCTTTACCCCCAGAACAAGCGTCTGGTACTCATTTTCGTTAGAAGCTGAGTCGACGCCAGGGTCATAGTGCCACTAAAAGGTTTGGGTCAGTTTAAAAATCCTGACCCCACCGGGGCTCGAACCCTCGACCTTCCGGCTTGTAGCGCAGTGTCTTAGCCACTAAGCTACGGCGTGCCCTTTAAAAAATTTCCAACAGCACTTGGCGTTCCCAAGCGGTTACCCATCCAAATACGAACCACGCCCAATGTTGCGGTGATCGGACGAGAACCAGTATTTTCAACATGGTATGGCCGTTGACACATGGCTTACTGGATAGACCTAAAATTTCTAGATGCGATGTAACCTTAATGCCTTAAGTGTTAAAGCGTCTTTAAATAAGTGTACAATAAAAATACGACGTTAGGTCGAGTTCTATTTTATTTGTAACGAAACAATTTTGGGAAAATTCTGATAGAACGGAGTAGGTTAAGAATGAAGTAAACGTCGATAGCATATCTCTTAACGAAAAACCTAGCATACGCGAGATGCAGAAACCTGCGGATAATAATTATATATCATTAAACAAAAATATCCATAGAAAAAACTAAGGTAATGGCATTCCAAGGGAAAAATCAAATCAGATCGAAAATAGTAATAGGAAACAAAATCATAGAACAGGTGAACCATCTCAATTATCTAGGATGTGACATTTCATTTAATTATGATAATGATATAAATAATAAAATAGCAAAATTCCAGGGAATATGTGGTACGATAAAACGATCACTAAATAACAAAACAACAAGAGAGACCCAATTGAAATTTTATAAAATGTTGGCAGTACCGGTACTGCTCTATGGATCAGAAGCCTGGATACATAAAAACAAGATCTAAGTAGGATAACGGCGGCAGAAATGAAATTTTTGAGATCTGTTAAAGGGTGCACTAAGGAAGACAGAATCAAGAACACAGAAATAAGACAGGAACTTGAAATATTTGCAATAACTGATAAAATAGATACATATAGACAAAAATGGAAGCAACACATAGACAGAATGAATGAAGATAGATATCAAAAACAAATAACAAAATACAAACCTAAAGGCACCCGAGATGTGGGCAGACCTAGAAAGAGATGGGTTGAAGTCGGAACGGGTCAACAGACCTAATCCATGAATGCAGATGATGATGATGATGATAAACAAAAACATTGTGTTATGCTATGGGCTGTGAGTTTTCTAATATTAACTGTCGAATGGCCAACTTGAGTCAATCAAACTCTGTACACGGTGAACTATATATTTTCGAAACGCTCCTCGCCGTAGCCGAAGTCTAAGGCATTATACCTTGGCGCAAAGCTATGGGACAAGCTGATTCGAGCCCCCATTGGGGAAAAATGCTATAAAAATATTCGGCTAGTATACGAGACCGATGCCCATCTTGCACGTTGAGGAATTTGAAGTAGCGGTTCCGGTTGAATAAGTAGCTAGGGGACTTGAATTACTGATGACATGTCACCCCGATATGGCTAGATGATCACTCACCTCTGCGATTGATACTTGATGATGTGAGGCCAGCAGCCTGTTGGTAAGCGAATGACTTTTTAGGATGTCTTGCTATGGAGTTTTATTCCCGAAGAATCTTAACTTTCACTCATTTCTGAAAGTGATGGATCAAATTTCACAGTCACATAAAATCAACAATGTACTTACTTACTTACTCACTGGCACCATCGAACCCGTAGGTTCATGGCCGCGCTGACATAAGCTCTCCATACATCCCTATCCTAAGCTAATGCTTTCCAATCATTCCCTGTGTAATCTACTTCCCTCGAATCATAGTTAATGTTATTCTCCCACCTCATTCTTGGTCTACCAACTGGGCGTTTTCCCTCTGGCTTTCCTACAAGAAGCTTCCATGCAAGTCTTTCATTACGTGCAACATGTCCTGCCCATCGCAGTCTACGAGACTTAACTGTTCTTATTATATCTGGCTTCCTATAAATACCATATATTCATTGTTATGTAGTCTTCTCCATTCACCTGTTTGTTCATCTCTCTTTGGTCCAAAAAATTCCTAAGAACTTTATTCTCAAATACTCGTAATCTCCTTTTCTCCCTTAAAGTAAGAGTCCATGTTTCGCACCCATATAATATAACTGGTAGAATAACAGTTTTATATATTTTCAGTTTAACGTTTTTTGAAAGGAGTTGGGACATCAAGAGTCTCTGCAATGCATAATAGCACGCATTTCCAGAATTGAGCCTATGTTTAATTTCTTTGTGCATCTCATTCCTATTTGTGATTATTGTTCCTAGGTATTTAAATTCAGCCACCTCCTCAAAATTTCCCTCATTTGTCATTAGCTGTCCATTTCCATTATATAATGTATTTCTACGTGTGACTATATATTTAGTTTTATTGATATTTACTTCCAGTCCTAATTTCTTAGTGTTACTCAATAGTGTGTGCGTGTTGTCCTTTAGTATCTCCTCGCTATTGGCCAATAGTACTACATCATCAGCATAAATTAACCATTGAGTTGTAAGCCTTCCTCATTCTCTAAAGATTTAATGGCATGCTCTAGTACAAAATTAAATAGTAGAGGAGATAGTGCATCTCCTTGCTTCAACCCAAAATCAACAGTGTAATGTTTTAAATGAAGATGGCACACTTTTAAGCGACGCTACCCTGAGATCAGGCGGTGAAAAAGACAATACAAAATTATACAATTAAGTACCTTGCAATTGCAGTCTTCTTAGCAGATAAATCATTTAAAACACAGTATTTTATGTAACAACTACACACTTTCAAATACCCGAATTGTATATTTATTATGTATTCCTTCTTCTTCTTCTTCATGGTTTAGGCTTATTTACTAACCTGTTCCGCCTCCAAATTGCTGCTGTTGCCATCTTTTCTTTGGTCTTCCTAAACTTCTTCTTCCTCGTGGTAAATAGCTGTATGCTGATTTTGGTATTCTATTCTCAGTCATCCTTACCTAGTGTTCTTTCCAGATTGTTCTGCATTTCACTATTGTAGTGTTTAATTCCTCTACTTTTATTTGTCTTATTTCTGTATTACTTTTTTTTTCTGTTCTTTGATATCCTGCTATTGGTCTGAGGAATTTCATTTCAGCAGCTTGTATTCTGGCAGATTATTGTGTTGTCACTGTCCATGTTTCGGATCCATAAGTAATAATAGGCATTGCCATTGTCTTGTATAATTTCATTATAGAGTCTTTCCTGGCTTTATTTTTCAAAGTTCTCTTTAGTGTTCCTGTTATATAATTAAACTTATTTAGTTTGTTATTTATATCTGTTTCCGCTATGTATGATATTTCGCAAGCTAGGAAGTTATATCTTACTACTTGTTCCCCAAAGAGATTATTTACTTACTCACTGGCACTATCGAACTCGTAGGTTCATGGCCGCACGGATATAAGCTCTCCATACATCCCTATCCTGAGCCAATGCTTTCCAATCCCTGAAGTAGTCCCCGCCCGGAGAACCGAATGGGGGACTATTTGACCTCCGGAAAATTTTACCATAGATGAACCCATGTCCGCATTTCTTGAGGGTTGTATTTTTACGGCGAAAGGTCGTCACTCCCATAGAGATTATATATTTCAATAAAGATTATATATAGATAGTGACATAGAGCAGACCCGGGGAATGGTGGTGGGGCTCTAAATAAAAAAAATCTTCCGGGACCTGTCCCATTCTCAGCATAAAGTTGTGCTACTCTTTAGAGAGAGCCGAATGTACAGTAAAACCTACCTTAGCCGAAATCTTTATAGGAAGGTAACCTGTAGAGACGGAAAACAAATCTCCAGAACGGTATGATTTTATACGTAAAAATCATCCTGTATAACCCGGATACCTTCATAACGCGCAAACGGAATGGTTTTTAAAGTGCGAATAGTTAATTTTTACCTCAGTAAGACGGAAAATAATTCTTAAGCACGTTCTAATTACAGTATTAATGACCACACGTGAATATTCTGCATATGTCGCTTCCGCATTATATTTTACCTTCTTGTGTTGCCATTGCATTGCGGGGATACTCTTGTCTACTTACGTAACATGCGAGGGAATTGGGAAGCTCTTCAGTCCGGTTGAAGTCTTCCTGTAATTCAGTTCCTTCTCGATTTTGTGTAATAAAGTTCAATACGTTATGTATTTAATGATACTCTAGTACTCTTAAATAATTTTCTTGTAATTTGGCAACCCTTTATAAGAAGGAAAACTGCCAGGACGGAAATATATTTAAGGAACCGCCATGTTCCTTCATAGACAGGTTATACTGTATAACTAACAAATACTGGCGATGACCGATTTCAGTTTTTCTATTGGAATTAAGTCCCGCAATCTCCAAAGGATCAGACGCCACTGCTGATATCCTAAAATTGTTATAATAAAACATATTTCTACTTCTTTGTATGTGTTTTGACTTGGTAAGAGGTAGACCTACTCATATCCGCCGCTGATGATGAAGTGATTCATTTGTCTTTAGTGGTGATTTCTAAAACACACTTGGTCGTCATTCCATTTGTCTTGTGCGCATGCTTAAAACTACCAGAAATAATTGAAAGATGGAAAGGGTTTGGTAGATGAGTTGTTAAATAATGCATGAGGGTAATATTAGTTGGGCGTTGTCTATGAATGCACGCACATATGCATCAGTAGGAAACTATCAATACCAGAAATACCTCTAGTTAACAGTTATTTATTAGAGTGTAGAAAACCATATGCATGCTCCCACTTGTTTCACAAACTATATATTATTTCTGGCGTGTCTCTGCTTATAAACTAAATATCTGCTTACAAACTAAATATGCATGGCAAAAAACAAAAGAAAAAGAAAATATATTAGCCCAACGATTTAACATGCAAATATCAACAACAAAATCTAAAGTTATGGCCTTTCAAGGGAAATTCCCAGTAAGAAGTAAAATTTGTATTCAGAATTCAATATTAGAACAAGTAAATTCATTTAAACACTTAGGATATAATCTAACTTATATTGAGGAGTGTGATATATCCTTTAAAATACAAAACTATAATAAAGCTTTAAGAATTATCAACCAAGTTTTTAAACCATCAAAAGTGCAGAGACACACAAGAATGAAAATCTATAAAGTTCTCGCTAGACCCATAATCTGTTATGGCAGTGAAGCTTGGACCATCAGAACTCAGAATGACCGTCATATTACAGCCACGGAGATGAAATTTCTGCGACGAACTGCAGGTTATAGCCTTCTAGATCATCAAAGAAATTCAACAATAGCCAGAGAGTTAAACATCGTACCTATATCTGAATACTTTCAAGAATATAGAAACAATTGGTTAGCCCATATTCAGCGCATGGATCGTCATAGAATACCAAAACAAATTCTTCACTACATTCCTCGAGGCAGAAGAGCTGTGGGTCGACCTTTTCGGAGATGGCAGGAGACCGTAACAGGCCACTGGGCCTAATACTTGAAAGGCAGATGATGATGATGATGATGATATATAAAGCTAGTAGCGAAGAGTGAAATATATATACAGTGTGATTCAGAAATATGGCTATACGTTTGATCGCATTTTGTGACAAAAATATAATTATTAAAGGAAATATGATATCATTGAAAAGGGAATCCTTCAAATTACAACAATAGAACAAAACAAATCACTTACAACACTAAGCAAGTCACTTTATTGCTTCAAACTGTTCGCCGTTTACATCCAAGCATAATTGCCAACGCTTTGGGAAGTCATTCATTGCGTTATGATACATGTTTAGAGGAATAGCTCTAATTTCTTCTTCTTTATATATATATATATATATATATATATATATATATATATATATATATATATATATATATGCATGATACCACTTGTTTCACAAACTATATATTATTTCTGGCGTGTCCTTATGTATTTTTTCCAAATTATTTTATTATTTATCACAAACTTCCAGCCACTCTGCTAAGGTTTTAGGTGGTTTCCCCTAGCTTTAAGACAAATGTCGGAGTGGTTCCCTAGAGTCCACCAGTAAATTAGTCTGTTCATAATGCTTGCGTTCGATTCATTTTCAATATCCGCCGTTATGACCATATTTCCGAACACTTTAATAACCTCTCTTGGCTCCGTCTTACTGACAGATGTAAATTGCACTCTCTTTCACTACTTTTCAAGCTTCTGAATTCCTACATTCCTACTTCCAGATTTGAGAAGTTATCCTCTTATCACAATATTGATACTAGCTCACAAGATAACAGTCTGCTAATAATTCCTCTTCATAGCACATCCTCTTATTCTACTTCCTTCACAGCGCCTCTGCCCGCTCCTGGAATTTCCTTCCTCTAGATATCAGGGGGTGCCGCATACTTGGCACCTTTAAGTCACGCTTATACAGTTACCTGTTGTCTAACAATTAATTTTTCTCTATTTATTTAAATTTATACTATGTCATTAATAATATTTTTCTCGTTTTTTATATAGCTTGTACATATTATATATTTAATTCATTAAATTTAGAGTAAATCAAAATACATTACTTACTTACTTACTTACTTACTTACTTACTTACTCACTGGCACTATCGAACTTTATTCTCAAATACCTGTAATCTCCTTTCCTCCCTTAAAGTAAGAGTCCATGTTTCGCACCCATATAATATAACTGGTAGAATAATAGTTTTATATATTTTCAGTTTAACGTTTTTTGAAAGGAGTTGGGACATCAAGAGTCTCTGCAATGCATAATAGCACGCATTTCCAGAATTGAGCCCATGTTTAATTTCTTTGTGCATCTCATTCCTATTTGTGATTATTGTTCCGAGGTATTTGAATTCAGCCACTTCCTCAAAATTTCCCTCATTTGTCATTAGCTGTCCATTTCCATTATTTATATTATAATCAAAATACATTATAAATGTTAATTGTATTGTATTTATAACATGTAATCGTTTATGTATATTGTAAGACTTTTTTTTTTGAATTTTTTAAAAACCTGGTTGAGTGGCAGACAAGGCCCGTGTCACTTTTTATAGCATTGGATATATTTTTTTATTACCAAAAATAAAATTGATTACGATTTCAGTCTAAAGCTTAATGATTAATTCAGTGACATACTCTTAGTTCGATGTGCAAATTTTCAGATTGGATTTCGGAGCGCTAATAAATGATGGATTAGCTTGATGCTGCTACACTTGGTCGGTCGATCAAATATTTAGACATGGAGCGTGGGCTTGATTGTATTGCGGGCGACACGTACGTCCTCATTAGACCATAGGAATAACCTACTGCTGCTGGTATAATCGATAGGTCTGCTGCTTAGCTTGCCTTCCGTTCATGACATCCAACTTGAATCTTTAATTGTGTCCATTTAGTAGAGTGCTTCAGAGACGCAACACAATTTTCATTATTCAGGAACTTACCTGTCAGGGAACTGTCCACAAACTGTGCAGACAAATCAATCTCTATTACCTTAACTCCTCCCCATAGAGTTTAAACCACGCCATGTTCTGAAAATTCTTTTACGCCTCACTGTTCTCCTATCCAAGTTTTGTGAATTTACTGTTGTGCGTAAATTGAAAATAAACCACAAAAACGTCATTTATCCATCTAGAGCACAGTGGGTGGCATTAGCTATTTGCAGAGTAAAGAAAATTCAGTTGCTCCCCAATCCTCAACCATCTCCCCCAAATATAAATATCTACCTTATAAAGATTCACAATATATCATCATCATCACCACAGTACATTCACGAATTTAGGCCATTTGTTGACCTGTTTCGGCCTCAAGAGAAACACCATCCAGAAGTATTTTGAGTGGACGTCCTGGTCTTCTTCTTCCTGCAGGTTGATATCTTAACATTTGTTTGGGTATTCTGTGACCTTCCATTCGATGAACATGTTGCATCCATCTTGACTTATAATCAGAAATTTTGTTTTCTAAAGATTCCACGTGTAATTCTTCTAAGATGTCTTCATTTTTTTTGTGATCTAGTAGTGTGTATCCTGCAGTCCTCCGAAGATATCTCATTTCAGCAGATCTAAGTCTCTGTATATCCTTCTGTTTCAACGTCCATACTTCGCTACCATACAAAAGAGTTGGAAGAGCTAGTGTTTTATACACTTTCAGTCTTGAATGCTTTTGGACTAACTGTGGCTTGAAGATAGAATTTATTAACCCTAAAATTCTTAAAAATTTAGATATTTTTGCATTTACATCCTTTTCTCCTTCATATTAGATATTGCATCCTAGATATGTAAAATTATTCACCTGCTCCAATATGTTATTGTCCAGTACAATTTTACTTCTGACAGGATCTACACCTTGAAATGCCATAATTTTTGTCTTTTCTGTAGATATCTTTAATCCATATTCTTCTGTAATTTATTCACAATACAAATATTATTTAGACTTATTAACCTTTAATTACTCGCGCGGGGTATTTTTTTGCCTTCAAGTTTTTATCACAGTTAATAATACTGTATCACATTATTACAAAGTTTAATGATTTTTTAAAGTGATAACATGTATATATATACACACACACACACACACCCACTCAACAGAAAAGCAGTCTGGACAGGACTCCACCACATGATCTTTGCAGATCGGCTTGCTTTAATTGGCGCAACACTTTCTTGTCTTCTGGTTTTTGGCCCTGGGACGAAGTGACACCTCCCTCCTTTTCTGATGATCAGTGTTTCAGCTTCCTCCACAGATCCTGTGAGATGTCTTATTTTCGCCTGAAGAAGTTTTGGCAAAATGTTTATGGTTGCCCTTTTTTTTCAAATAGCTGTCCAATAGCCTCCGACCAAGGTCTCTTAGGAAGTCGCGGCGAACAATCTTTCTTCCCACATTTTCTTGCATAATTATATGTGCATTGATGCCGCCAACATTCAACAAGAAGTAAAAAATAGACAGTGGCCAGGCGCTTTCAGCGCTCTGTATAGAGTTAGAAACATGATAACTTCGTCTGATGAAGAAGAAAATCTGTCAACAATTGCATCATCTGATGCTTCCAACAGTTCTATAATTTCATCGTCCGTCAATATTTTCCTCTTTCTACTCATATTTACTCTTAGACTTCAAAATCTAAGCACGGGAATAGAAAATAACTCTCTACAGATGCTGGGCGCGCGCGGGGGAGAAACTTTCCGCCGGCTGCAACAATGACATAAAATAAATATAGTCGTGTCATTAGCTATTCCAAGAAACTAAATACAACTAAAACGCGTGCTGGACGAGTCCATTTGAGAATAGGTGAGTTCCAGGGAATCTCATAACTGTAATTGTCACTAAATAGTAAGGTCTTTCAACCTAACGGAAAAATATTACCCCGCGCGAGTAATTGAGGGTTAAGTACTAAGAGTAAAAAATCCAATTAGAGAATAAAATAATAGAACAAATGAGTAATTTTAATTACCTGGGATACAATGTATCATATAGAAAAAGTGAAGACATGGAAAACAAAATAAATACATTGAATTATATGTGTGGCACCATAAAACGAAGTCTCAAAAGAACTAGAAAGGAGACACTTTTAAAATTTTATAAAACAAGGCGGCCAACACTACTATATGGATCGGAACACTGGGTCTTAACCAAAAAGCAGAAACGAAGAATAGAAACGTCAGAAATGAGGTTTCTGAGGAGTGTGGCTGGCTATACAATAATGGATCAAAGGCGAAGTGAGGATATACGAAGAGAACTGAATATATTCAAAATATTAGATAGAATTACCCAATACAGAGATGAATGGATGGACCGCATTATAGAAATCATAGAATGGATAACATTAGAATTCCGAAACAGATTCTTCATTATACAAACCACTGTGACGAAGAAATGTTGGAAGACCCAGTAAAAGATGGATAGACCAATTCTAATATGAGATCGGAACAGACCAGCAGGTCTAATCCTTGATGCTGATGATGATGATGAAGTATTACCCATCCAAGTGTTTTGTGCAGGCGGAAAATATGTTAACTAACAAACTGTCTTTCTCTTTCTATTCCTTACTATGTTGCCACTTCCTGTCCTTGTATTATGTTGTTTTATTGACAGGTAGAGAGCTGACAAATACTGTGTATTTTAATGATCCGTCGTTCTGCGCGGTCAGTGGCAGAATGACTAACTTGACAACCCTGTTACTTTTGGGGTTACATCTAGGAATGAGCTGTCCCTTCCTTGCCCTTCTCATAACATGTTGCCACTTGTGATTTATTGTGAGGCTGGCAACAGAGAGACGATAAATACTGTGATTTTAAATGATCCGACCGCTTGAGCGTTCCGTGCTTAAATGACTAATTTGACAACCATGTTAAGAACTTTCACACGTGTTTAGAGATTCACCCCCCACATTTGAAGTTGAAAACTTTCAATACGTGATCGGATGGACAGTTTTCTCCTACATCCCTTCCACAGATTCAGCAGATCGGCGACACTAGCGCTAAAACTCTTCCCCTCCGCCCGTGAACAGTTAACTTGGATGTGTAATACATTATACCAGTGGAATATAATTATATTATTTAAGGGATTCAGTGTAACAATGGGTGAAGTCTGATTTTTCAGATTTTAAACTATTACTTCATGTTTGTATACTTGTTACATTACCGAACCAACGGATCTGTACACCTTTAGCGCTGCAGTCGTTTTTAGAAAAAAACACCTGCACTCACTCAATTCCAAGCGCTTCCCACCCTCCACGTGCAAACAGCAGCCAAGATAACTTTCCGAGCAGTGATGTTGCCAAACTTCCTTCAAAAAGTGTCATGGATCTTGAATACTGAATAATGAAAGGTTAATTATTACTTCTTCGTATTTAAGTTGGTCTAATACGCTGATTTACTTTTAATATTTGCTTAGTAATATTTATTTCACCGCTTCGAGCTATTATGTTCATGTCGAATTGACAAAACTGGACTGCAAATACAAATAACCTGTTCCCCAAGAAGGCTCAAAATTGTGAGTAGTGGGAGGGGCGAAAGAAAAGAGAGAGATAGGAATGCAGGGAGAGACATAATTTACCGAGGAAGAAATGGAATTTAGTTCGCATATCTTACGGGGGCACAGATCCGTTGGTCAGACTATAGTAGCTACTAGAGGGCAGAGAGACCGAGTTCCCGCTACCTCTCGTAATAGAGAATATATACTTACTCACTGGCACTATCGAACCCGTAGGTTCATGGCCGCGCGGACATAAGTTCTCGATACATCCCTATCCTGAGCCAATTCTTTCCAATTATTCCCTGTATAATCTACTTCCCTCAAATCATTGTTAATGTTATTCTCCCACCTCATTCTTGGTCTACCAACTGGGCGTTTTCCCTCTGACTTTCTTACAAGACGCTTCCATGCAAGTCTTTCATTCCCCATACGCGCCACATGTTCTGCCCATCGCAGTCTACGAGACTTAACTGTTCTAATTATATCTGGCTTCCTATAAAGACCATGTAGTTCATTGTTATGTAGTCTTCTCCTATCAAGAAAAATGAATGTATGTGCTTGAATAGCGTAAGTGGCAGCACACTGAAGTATCAATTCAGATGTCCGGATTCAAATCCCCGCCCAAGTATTTATTATTCTTTTCATGTCATTTTAAACTTGCATTGCTCTCAATGCCAAAAATCTTAATTATAACATCGAAATAAAGAAGCGTCACTGCTATAAAGTAAAATTCTCTTTAATTTGCTTACTTGTTATAGTATCAACTAGAGGGCAGTGAGACCGAGTTCCCGCTATCTCTCATAATAGTGAATATATAGGCTATAAAGAAAAAAAATGTTTGTGCTAGGATTGCTTGGATAGCATAAGTGGCAGCGCACTGGACTATCAATTCAGGGATCCAGGTTCAAATCCCCGTAAAGCATTGATTTTTCTTTTCATATATATATATATATATATATATATATATATATATATATATGCCCTTAACTCTTTCAATAGGGTAATCAAACTAGTTTTTTTTACAAATATCATCCATGTGTGATCATGAGCCAATTGATGTGGAGTCATTACCGGTGGACTTATTTTTATCGTGTTTGCCTTTATTCCAAAGTTACCGGGATTAAATCCGTACGGGGTCGATAGAATTTTCAGAGCATAAAAATACTGAGTATGGGCTCCTTTGAAGGGGAATTAAAGTCGTGGGTGCCGTGTTGTAGATTTACCGCAAGTAAAATAATCCGAAGTAAAAAATCATTGAGAAATATTTGTCGGTCCTTTCACCCCCATATTTGAATTGCGACGCCAAAGACCATAATTAAATAAAGTATCGCAATAACCGATAACTAAACGACGTCGACGCTATAATATACTGCCTATTGTTTAAAATTTACTGCTCACTTTTTTCGTTTTCCTTGAGAGAGGGCATTCTTATCTCCCTAATGGTTATTCATTTTGGTAATTCTGAGTCTGCTATGAGAAGAAACACTATTTACATGACTAGAGGCGCGTTGAAAAAAATAGTTGAACGTTGAAACGATGGAACAGAAGAATTTCAACAGCATTAAAACATTTAAAAAGTGAGTCTGTTACAAACTGTAGGGTTTTCTTAGGGCTTTTAGGACCTTCGGAACTTGGAATTTGGTAGCATGAGGTTCTAGCCGAGCGTTAGTATGTGGATGTATTAGTTATAAAGACATACGTGTTTTTGAACATAAATAAATGGATTCTTGATTTAAATTATTTTATTTCTAGAGAATAATGATTACAATAACCCTAAGTATTCTAACCCTAAATAACTAATCTAAGCTTATATTAAGAAAACCTACATTCGAACTTTCTGGGGTTTTGAGAGAGGGAGATGGGGGTTTATCAATCTACCCTAATTTACATTTTAATAAGTATCGAATAATTCCTACACTTTGAAAAACAGTATTAAAATATTTAAGATACTTGAATTCCCTTTCTAATTGTCCTAACAAATTTATTAAGAAAAATGGTATTTAGACTTACCCATCAGCTACTCTTGGTTCCACAGACAGAGTCCCATATTTTCAAGGTTTCTATACTAAACTTCTGACCTACAGCTACCCTAACTTAACTGTACTAACATTCCATTAGTCTAAATGCAGAGATTTAACAGTTAGCCTTGCAATCTTTGTCCTGCCATAATCAAAGCTCTGTCCTGAAATATAATATGTCTAAGTGCTTTATTTCAACAACTGTTTTTATTTGGAATAATTAAAACATTCTATGAAATAATTAAATATCTATGTAAAATACTCTATGTATTCGTAACAAAAATACAAAACAGCAACATCGGGTGGGGAGGGGGGTGTGAATTGACTTGATCCTAGGTGTATATACGCGCACTATGTATTTAGGATCTATACTCTCTTATAGCATATGTTCATCCCGGGAATCTCCTGAACATTTTGCAAAAAGCCCAATCACAATCGGATCAACGCATAAAATATGAACAAACAAACAAACCAACAAACAAACATTCATTTTTATATATTAGATTATTAGAAATATGACAAATAATATGTTGCTTCTTATTTCGTTGATACATGACTATGGTGTGTTGTGTGCATAGGAACTGCCTGGTAGGAAAGGCCTATCAGATCAAGATCTCTGATTTCGGAACAGACAATGAACTGTACGCTGGTGACTACTATAAAGTGGACGGTACCATGGCTTTACCTATCCGTTGGATGGCTTGGGAATCCATCTTTCAGGTTAGTAACTTTTATTTATTTATTTCTTCATAAATTATGCTTAAATTTATCACCCACTTCCAACTTGAAATGTCATCTTTATCACCAATCTTATTGTCAAAAGTTCTTTTGTCTTCATTATGTCACCCTGTCGGCCGCGGTGGACTAGTGGTTATGCTCCTTGCCTCTGGTCCCCAGGGTCGCGGGTTCAAACCCGGCCGGGGTCGATGGATTTTTTAGGACGGAAAAATCCAAGGAGCAAATTCTCCGGGAGGGACTTTAAGCCGTGGGTCCCGAGTCTGAAGATTTTCAGGCTCGTAAAAAATCCTTAAGCCTGAATGAATAGGCCTCTAAGTAAAATTTACCGAATTTCCCCGTCCTAGTAGTACCTTGGTTTCCTAGATGTCAGTATGAGGCGGAACGCTGACCACGTACAACTCAAAACGACATCTATACGAAAACAAGTGTAACTAAATTAGTAGGGTTCAAATTCTTCCCTGTAGGAGGAGAGCGCTTAAATCTCTGTAAAGGGAAAACATAGGCTTACAATACAATACAAAATACCTAGATTTAACCTAATCTGATCCATCCTGACAATTTATTTGTTGTTTTTAAACATATTTAAACCTGTTTGTTCTTTTCTTATCTACTTACATTGAGCCATTTCAGTTCTAATTTAATTTTAATGAAAAAGTATCTCTCAATCACTTAAACCTATTTTATCACATTTACAGTAACTTGGTTTTCCAGTTTTAAAACTATAAATTGTGCCTTGATGTTCTCTTCTTGTCCAGGCCGACATTAGTGTCAGCTTTTATGGCCGACATTAGTGTTTTTCATGTTCTTGTCAATATATCAGCCGTCATACACATATGCCAGTTTCTTTTTTAGGAATAACATACATGTCAATATTTTTTATACCTAGGAACAAAAATAACAAATAGGAATGAGATGAACAAGGAAATTAAACATAGGCTCAATTCTGGAAATGCGTGCTATTATGTATTACAATGATTCTCGTCGTCCCAACTTCTTTAAAAAAAAAACGTTAAACTGAAAATATATAAAACTGTTATTCTACCAGTTATATCATATGGATGCGAAGAAAAGGAGATTACGAGTATTTTAAAATAAAGTTCGGAAAAATTTGGACCAAAGAGAGATGAACAGACAGGGAAATGGAGAAGACTATACAAACTGTGAACTACATGGTCTTTATAGGAAGCCAGATATAATAAGAATAGTTACGTCTCGTAGACTGCGATGAGCGGAACATGTGGCACGAATGGGGAATGAAAGACGTGCATGGAAGCTTCTTGTAAGAAAACCAGAGGGAAAACGCCCAGTTGGTAGACCAAGAATGAGGTGGGAGATTATCATTAACCATGACTTGAAGGAAGTAGATTATACAGGAAATGATTGGAAAACATTAGCTCAGGATAGGGATGTAAGAAGAGCTTACGTTCGCGCGGCCATGAACCTACGGGTTCGATAGTGCCAGTGAGTTAGTTAGTTATAACAAACTATATTTATTCCCAAAAATTTTGATGACAAGGATTATTTTGAAATCGGCCTCGTAATCTAAGGGTTGAGTTCCTTGGTTCTGGTCCCGAGAGCCAAGGGTTCAAACTCGTCTGGAGTCGATTGAATTTTTAGGTTAGAATAATACATGGGATGCTACCTGTGGGAGGGACTCTAAACCTGGTTTCTTAGCCCGAAGATTTTTATACTCGTAAAATAACCTAAAGTGTAGGTAGGAGCCTGTGAGCTAAATTTATTCAGCCTTTTCCATCCAAGTGTCTTTTTGAGTCTATGAGCTAACACTTGTCACTCACTGGCATCTATAGGAAAACAAGCATAGGCCTAATTAAATTATCTTGGTTAAGGGAGCACTCTTGCCCCGTGTAGGGAATTACGGATAGATACAGGCATATTTGATTTGTAGAACAGAGGAAACTATCGAACCTGTAAGTTCATGCCCGCGCGGACGTAAGCTCTCCATGCATCCCTATCCTGAGCTAATCTTTTCCAATCATCCCCTGTACAATTCCTTTCCTGAAATCATGGTTAATGTTATTCTCCCACCTCATTCTTGGTCTACCGACTGGACATTTACTCTCTGGTTTTTATACAAGAGGGTTCCATGTCCCTCTTTTATTCCCCATTCGTGTCACATGACCTGCCCATTGCAGACTATGAAACTTAACTGTTTTTATTATATCTGATTTCCTAGGCCTATAAAGAACAGGTATCTCACTGTTATATAGTATTCTCCATTTAGATCGGTACTTGCTCGGGTAGCTCAGGTGGTAGAGCACTTGGTCTAGAGAACGAAGGGTCCCGGGTTCAAGTCCCGGTCTGAGCGTATAATTTTTCTCTTCAAATATGATTTCTCCATCATAGAGTGGTATGAACGCCAATTTTGGAATATATTAAACAGTACCAACTAAATTGGAAACACCATCTTGAAAGAATGAGTTCAAATCGGATCCCCAAAGCTGTTTATAATGATATACCAAGAGGACGAAAATCTCTGGACCGTCCTATGAAGCACTGGAGGGAAAATTTTCTATAGGGTCGTAACAGGCCTTGGCCTAATACTTGGAAGGAAGAAGAATAAGAAAATAATAATAAAAGCATTGAAAATAGCCGTACTGGCATTTATAATGTAATGTATAATTCCCAAATATGTCTTCCTAATAAAGGAGCCGCCATTTGCAAAGATAGAAGCAAAGGCTTCATAGCATTTGGTGGGCGGGAATTACAACGTATATAGAGAAAAATTTGCGTTTAGATCGGTACTTGCTCAGGTAGATCAGGTGGTAGAGCACTTGGAGTAGAGAACCAAGGGTCCCGGGTTCAAGTCCCAGTCTGAGCGTTTAATTTTTCTCTTCAAATATGATTCTCCATTTGCCTGTCTGTTAATCTCTCTTTGGTCCAAAAATGTTCGTAAGAACTTTATTTTCAAATACTCGTATTCTTTCCTCTTTCCTTAAAGTAAGAGTCCATGTTTCACATCAATATAATATAGCTGGGAGAATAGCAGTTTTGTATATTTTTCAGTTTAACGTTTTTTGAGAGAAGTTGGGACAAGAGTCCCTGTAATGAATAATAGCACGCATTTCCAGAATTGAGCCTATGTTTAATTTCTTTGTGCATCTCATTCCTATTTGTAATTATTGTTTCTAGTTGTTTTTTTTATTATATATAACTTTCCTCATTAGAGGATTGCCTAAAGGACAAAGTGGTACAGGAAATTAATTTTTAAAATTGATGAAATACATTTTGTAAATACATTAAATATTTCAAATTGTAAGAAATACATTTTGTAAATACATCAAGAAATTTCAAATTGTAATTGAAATATACAAACTATAAAGTAAAAATTTTGTAAAGATGGTTTCTTAAAATTGAAAATGATCCTCTAATGGCAGTGATGGCAATTTTTAGAAAGATACACTCTGTCCAAATCTAAGTAATTCCAAAATTTAGCTAAGAATCCTGGTATAGTACCTCTTGCCCTGATCATCAATCCTGTGAGAGTTATACTATCTAATTGGTATTTATTTTTGTAATAGTCAATTGTTGGCTCATATATGGCTTTCTTTTCATAGTCAACTTCCTCAGGTTGGCCACTATGAGTCTCAAAACGGATTGTGGGATCTAATATCATACCAATTTTAGAAGATGGTCTAAATTCAACTACTTCTTCAAAATTTCTCTCATTTTTCATTAACTATCCATTTTTATTATATAATCTATTTCTATGTGTGAACATATGTTTAGTTTAAATTACTGAATTAATTTGAAGGAATCCCAATCCTTAACACATAATACATACTTCACATTAACTTTGTAAAATTCCATTATTCATTCTCTAAAACCTTGTATTTCTTTTATTGTATATCAATATTTTCCTTTCTTTTATGCAGGGGAAATACACAACAAAAAGCGACGTGTGGGCATTTGCAGTGACACTTTGGGAAATCTTAAATTTGGGTCGACGACCTCCTTTTGAAGCACTAACAGATCCTCAAGTAGTAGAAAATTTGGCTCATATGCATCGAGACGATGGTCAATTTGTTTACTTACCTCGACCGGCACTCCCTTTGCACTAAGGACATCTACGATCTAATGTGTGAATGTTGGCGACGCCACGAATCTGAGAGACCAAGCTTCAGAGAGATACATCTCTTTCTCCAAAGAAAGAACCTCGGATATGCTCCCATTACGTGATCTTTTTCAACTGTAGTGATTTTGGAACATCAATCAGATATCAGCTCGAGTGATTCAATTTTAGGACCTCCAGGTGCAGCCTGAAAAAAGGACAGTACACATCACAAACTTTATTTTTGCTCTATTGCTCATGAAATTCTTTCTAGAAAATCCAGTACAGCAACGTTTTCATATGAAGAATTCCTATTTATATAAAATAGGATCTTTAGATATGAACTGCCTTTTGATAGATTTTTCTGATCTTTGAATCTTGTATCATGTAAACTTCCCTCTTAGCTTTAGAGAACTATTTAATATGTTAATGTTTTCTAAATTAACTTTTAGTCTTGAATCTTGTTTTGTAAGCTTATCTCTGAAATGTACAGGTTACTGTAATTATAAACATATTTTGCCCGTGAGAAATATCCAAAAGGATATCAAATTATATTTGATTGGAGGTAGCTGTGATTTCCAAATTGTATCTTATTTTAACCACAGATTTAGTCTTAATTTGCATACATTTCAAAACTATTTACACTGATATTGATTGATTTTTATTGTGTTGAAGATAAGATTTGGCCTTAAGATAAAATGTTGTATAAAATCTCTGTTGAGATTTGTAACAGAACTTCCCTAGTTCATCACCATATACAAGGTTTTTCATAATAACATATAATACATAAAATAGAAAATAGAAAAAATAGAATAAAAGTACATATTTTTTAAAAATGC
The DNA here is from genome assembly GCA_030220185.1 of Diploptera punctata. Taxonomy (NCBI): domain Eukaryota; kingdom Metazoa; phylum Arthropoda; class Insecta; order Blattodea; family Blaberidae; genus Diploptera; species Diploptera punctata. Next base: position 149,854 of record JASPKZ010007807.1, on the reverse strand, counting down.
TCAGACATGTCAGATTTAATGCAATAATGGTATATGGAGAGAAATATTTTGCAAAAAAAATTAAATTTTAACCATTATTCTACAGAGTGTAATATTGATAACATTTGTAATGGTAAATTTGCACCATGCCTTATCGGTGCCCGTTGATATTTGTAAGTGATTAAACAACAATGATATGAACACTTCTAAGCTTAAGTGGTTCCAAACGATTACTACAACAATCCTTTGCCTGGGCCCACGAAAAGCAAAGGTTGACTCATCTTACCTGTGCGCTTCAATTATTATATGTATGCTTTGACCAAGTAATTTAACTACCCTTTTAAAATAATTAAAGAAATAGTATTTAATTCCTAGCCAGGATATAATCGTGAAAACTGAATAAGGGAGTAAGCTAGTACAACATGAGAAAGCTTTTGACATAGGAAGTTTATAGAAGGCAGCAATATTATTGTAAGATAAGTAACAAACAACCCTTAACTAAAAGAGATGGGAAGGACAAGAACCACCACAAAGCTGGAACAAATCCATTGTAATACCAGTCTTCAAAAAAGGAAGTCGCCAAATCAAAGATAACTATCGTGGAATTAGCTTGTTGAACTCTGGATATAAAATTTATGCTAATATAGTTAAGAATAAATTGAGGAAAATTTATGAAAATATAATTGGAGAAGAGCAGAATGGATTCAGAAAGGGTAGATCTTGTACAGATGGATTCTTTACTCTAAAACTACTATTAGAAAAGCACAAGGTATTCAATATAGAAACTCATATCGCCTTCGTTGATTCATAAAGGCTTTTGACAAAGTAGACAGAAATGTATTACTACAAATTTTAGCTGATGATAACGTTCCACAACAATATATTACTAATATCTTCAACATCTATAAAGATAATGAAATCTCTGTTAAACAAGATGGCAAATTATCTTCTTGGGAAAAGATCAACACTGGAGTAAGACAGGGATGTGGACTTTCACCGGTGCTTTTCATTATATACATGAATAAATTAATAAATGAATGGAGGAAAACACAACGAGGATATATACCCATCAATAGGAACCTCAAACTCGATGCTATTCTTTTTGCAGACGATTTAGCTCTCCTGGCACTTTCCGAAAATGATTTGCAAACGATCAATTTATAATTTACAAAAAATAGGTGCCAAATTTAATATGGAAATATCAATTAACAAAACTAAAATTATGGCATTTCATGGGAAGGACCCCATACAAAGTAAAATCTGTCTCCAGAATAACATTTTAGAGAGATCTAATCAATTTAAATACCTTGGATATTATCTCTCTATCTGGGATGAAAAGGATATCCCTGAAAAAGTTACTAGTTATAATCAAAGTTTAGGAATTATTAATCAAGTTATGAAACCATCCCTTGTACAAAAAAACACCAGATTACGTTTATATAAAACTTTGGCTAGATCAGTGTTGACCTATGGTAGTGAAGCATGGACACTAAAAAAACAACATGAAAGCAGAATAACGGCTTGTGAAATGAGATTCATGCGCAGAACAGCGGGTTACACCAGATGGGATCGGAAAAGGAACACCGATATCTTAAAAGAATTGAAGACTACGCCAATTTTGGAATATATTAAACAGTACCAACTAAATTGGAAACACCATCTTGAAAGAATGAGTTCAAATCGGATCCCCAAAGCTGTTTATAATTATATACCAAGAGGACGAAGATCACTGGGCCGTCCTATAAAACGCTGGAGGGAAAATTTTCTATAGGATCGTAACAGGCCTTGGCCTAATACTTGGAAGGAAGAAGAAGAAGACATACTCTTTCACACACACAGCACTCCAACCAAGGGCTAGGGTGCATGCCCAGGATGCCCTACCCTGGTTCACAGGAACTGCTAAACTAAATAACTCTATTCTCCTGAAGTTCCATATGCAGATGACCCTGTTCTCTAGCTTGCTTCATGTATTTGAGTTCCGTGGAAGAGGAGAAGTTGCACAAACATATATAGTGCAGAGGAGGGGATAAGTTAGGAGAAAGGGCAAAGAGGATAGGAATTGGCACTGTTCTTGAATTTAACTGCTAAAAATGTAAGAGATGGCGTAATGTTGCATATGAAAAATGTACTTTCGTTACAAAATATTTTTGTTCATTTTTCTAAAAAGTTACAAATTTTGGGCATTTTGTTAATTAATTTGAAATTCACTCCTAGTAGTTGTGTAAAGAAAGCTGATAAAACAAGCATAGTACTAAACTCATCCCATAGCATCCAAACAAACGGAATTGTTCATGCTGAATGTCACATAAAATTTTACATATGGATTATTAAAATATTTCAAGTGTCTACATTCCAAAATATTGAACATTATGAACAAACTCATATGTAAAAAGATTTGTTACTTATTTTAATTAATACTCTTACACTATGCAGAAGTGTTAGTTGTTATATCAATTATCTTTATTTTGTATAATTAGTGACTGAAGTTTATTAGAAAACAAAACTCAAAACATGTATTTTGCAACTCCTCTTATATATATATATATATATATATATATATATATATATATATCCATCCATAGTAATTCTGCCCGAAGGCAGGTCCTTCACTGCAATCATAGCATTTTCATGCTATGCTTGCAGCTTTACTAGGGAATTGTAGGTGTGTTAGCTTCCCGTTGCTTTCCACACATGATGATGATGATAATGATAAGGGTGATGATGATGGCCATATGATTTCAGGGACCATTTGGGCCTTAAAGTTTTCCTGACATTTGTCTTACAGGTGAGGAAAAACCCCGATATAAACCTCACCCAGAAAAACTGCCCCGACTGGGGATCGAACCGCTGCATGACATGGCAGCACGCTACCTCGAGACCACAGCGGTGGACTATATATATATATATATATATATTTATTATATAAAACTTTCCTCATTAGAGGATTGCTACAAGGACAAAGTGATACAGACAATTAATTTTCGAAGTACATTTTGTGAATAGATTAAAAAATTTCAAATTGTAAATGAAGTATAGTAAATGTAATATATTTCACAATTGTTTTTTGAAATAAAATTGAAAACTTCACAGAGCTTATTAATTTACTCTCATTCTGTAAAACATAATATAATTCTACTGTTACTTCAGTTACCAATATAAAAACCATACATTTTTAAGTATTATTAAAGGTAGAAAATCCGTATTTTCTGTTAGAGAGAGAGAAATCTACACACACATACACATATTATATATATATATATATATATATATATATATAGTCCATCCCTGTGGTCTCGAGGTAGCATGCTGCCTTGTCACGCAGCGGCCGGGGCAGTTTTTTTGGGTGAGATTTTTATCGGGGTTTTTCCTCACCTGTAAGACAAATGTCAGGAAAACTTTAAGGCCCAAACGGTCCCTGAAATCATATGGTCATCACCATCATCATCCTTATCATTATCATCATAATCATCATCATCATCCTTCACCTGTATGGAAAGCAACGGGAAGCTACCACACCTACAACTCCCTAGTAAAGCTGCAAGTATAGCATGAAAATGCTATGAATGCAGTGAAGGACCTGCCTTCGGGCAGAATTACTATGGATGGATGGATAATATATATATATATATATATATATATATATATATATATATATGTATATATATATGAAGAGAAAAAGTATGTTTTACTATGTGAAGGCTAAAAAAAGAAAATTAAAATATTATTTTATTTTGTTGCATTTGTTAAGTCAGTTGCCATAGATTTCACTTCATACAACTAAAAAATAATATTAATACCTCTCAGAAAAGAAAGAAAAAGTATGTTACCATTTAATGGTGGTGTTACGCCTTTGTGTAGTAATGGGCGATTTTTATAAAATATTTCAAAATATTAAATATGATATGGTTGAGCATTTTAATTTCTTTTTTTGTATGAAAAACTTTGTATATGTGTAACTGATTTTGTTTTACCACATGTCATGAAAATAAGCTTACTATATTCTCCAAATTGTGATGAGAGAATAAATAATGACATTCAAACTGAATTTCTACATGATGGATAATAGGATTATTTGAAAACTCTACAATTTAAAGTACATCTTCATGTCATCCACTTGGTATATTATAAAAATTCTATTGTTGATATTTAAATTTATGAGTAATACAGAAATTGTTAAAATTTGGTACAGCATGATTAGGGTATCTGGAATCTAAGTTTTAAATAAGTTAAAAATTGTATTTTCTGTGATATGTGATAAACCATATATTGTCACTTATACAGTGGTCCCTAATGTACATTGCCCCACTTACATGTTAACGCTTATTATCAATGAAAGACTGGATTTTGAGTTTTTTGTATAGTGGTGTGCAGAAATTTAATGGTGTATTGATAATTTTTTATGTGCAGTTCCCTAAGTTCGTGTACAAAATTAAAACTTTCAGTAAATTAAATACTATAGATTAATATTAAAATATAGTCAATACTGATAAAATTCATAATATAATTCTGTTGAGGTAAATAGCCACAGAGTTAAATATTAAAATAAATACCTGGCAGGTGCTGTCATCGTCAACCAGGTTAATTTATTTAAATTTTAAAATACAATAGGAAGTAACATTAAGATGTTTATTTAATAATTAAAATATTTTGTATGTACGTTCTTACCTCTTATGGTTGTTTTTGTTGAACATATGTTTCAAGGCTTTTGAGCCCCATCGTCAGCAATTACAGACTGATTTTTCTCAAGTTGTCGGTCCTGATTCTTGACTCCTGCTTCCCTCTGCATGTGGTCTAATGAACTTGCTAATGAGGTTCCTTTCTCTGGGAATTTCAAAATTCATAATTCTTCCCTTGTTCTTCTGTATGTAGATTTTTTCCCCATATGGTGAGTTAATTTTTGTTTTCCAACTGTTAAAACAAAATTTGTTTCAAAATTCATAATTCTTGTTCTTCTGTATGTAGATTTTTTTTCCCATATGGTGAGATCATTTTTGTTTTCCAACTGTTAAGACAAAATGTTTCAAAATTCATAATTCTTCCCTTGTTCTTCTGTATGTAGATTTTTTCCCCATATGGTGAGTTCATTTTGTTTTCCAATTGTTAAAACAAAATCTGTTTAAAAAAGTTTCAAAATTCATAATTCTTCCCTTGTTCTTCTGTATGTAGATTTTTTCCGATATGGTGAGTTAATTTTTGTTTTCCAACTGTTAAAACAAAATCTTCTGTACGTAGTTTTTTTCCCATATGGTGAGTTCATTTTTGTTTTCCAACTGTTAAAACAAAATTTGTTGGAAAACAAAAATAAACTCACCATATGGGGAAAAATCTACATACAGAAGAACAAGGGAAGAATTATGAATTTAGAAACTCCCAGTGAAAGAAACTTCATTAGCAAGTTCATTGAACTATAGGCAGAGGGAGCAGGAGTCAAGAATCAGGGCTGACAACTTGAGAAAAATCAGTCTGTAATCACTGATGATGGGGCTCAGAAGCCTTGAAACATAAGTTCAACAAAGACAACCATAAGGGGTGAGAATGTACAGACAAAATATCTTAGTTAGTTTCTTTTAACTTTTTCAGCTTGAAAGAACTACAGTTCTTAAAAGTTTAAAAAAAAAATTGTAAACTAGTTGAGGATGGCGGCACCTGCCAGGTATTTATTTTAATATTTAACTTTGTGTTATTATAATGGGTTAGTGTAACTTTTAGTTGAGAATTTTGCCTGTTTCCTTTAAAGGATAGAATAATGATAGGAAGCAAAATCATTTTGCAAGAAAATAAACCATGTTTAATGTTATGATAGAATTGATGTTTAAGACAGGCACAGAATTGGGAGAGGAAAAAATCTAAAATTCTAAATCCGTGCTTGAAATATGTTTCAATATTTTCTTCAAACCTTTCCTAACGTTTACTGATAGGCCTCTTTGTTTGTAGTTAGTGCTGGAAATTAATATGTGAACAAAATATTAGACTATTAGAAAGATTTCATCTAAAAAAAATTAATTAAATAAAACTGAGCAAGAAAATAAATTCCATGATTATATTAATTTTTACATGTCTTACGTAGTAGGCCTATAAAAATAGACATTATCAAAATAAGTAATTGAATAATATTTAATTTGAGGAAGTGATATTTTGAGGTTATTTTCATTATATTATTTTTAGTCTATTCATCTTACCTCAATATTCATGTTGATTTGTTCTTGGACATGTTTCGAAACAATTCTGTTTTATCGTCAGCATGTCCAGACTGGTTTGATTTATGTTGCACACCCTGGCTGTTGATGTCAGCTCCATCCTGTGGTTGGCCAAAGAACCTCCAAACAAGGTCACGCTCTATCGGTATTCAAAATTCACAACTCTATTTTTGTTTTTCTGAATATAGATTTTTTCCCAAATAGTCAGCTCTTTTCTATTTTCTAACTGTTTTAATAATTTAGAAAATACAAAAGAGCTGACTATTTGGGAAAAAATTTATATTCAGAAGAACAAAAATAGTTATGAATTTTGAAATACCGACAGAGCGTGACCTTGTTTGGAGGTTCTTTGGCCAACCACAGGATAGAGCTGACATCAACATCCAGGGTGTGCAACATAATGCAACATAAATCAAACCAGTCTGGACAAGCTGATGATAAAACAGAATTGTTTTGAAACATTTCCAAGAACAAATCAACATTAATATTGAGGTAAGATGATCAGACTAAATATAATATAAGTAATTGAATATATTGAACTAATGAGACAAGTTAATTTATGGTTCTTGTTTATTGAATTTTATTATCTGAATCTCAGATTGTGATTTTAAATACACTCTCCTGATTGTAAGAGTGCTGCACTGTTTAGGCCTAAGTAGAGTATGTGAAACTAAGCCGCGGGCTGCACAAACAGTATGGTTTGCTGAAAAAAAAATTGACTTGAGAGATCTGGTTGTATGTATTTTTATGATTTCAATATAGATTCTGAAGTGATAGGCATAAATAATATATTTTGTTCTAGAATTGACCCAAATAATTTTTAATTTTGATTATTAGTCATGCAAACGTAAAAACATTGAATCAAGTAGGGCTTGTTCCTACCAAGTGTTTCTGTAACATGCAAAAATTTAATGTAACTATTTTCAAGAAAATGGGTAAAATAATATTTCATGAAATATGTAATTAAAAGATAACAATAATAGTAATATATATAATTAATTTTATGAGGAATAATATGCATTACAAGATTCTTTGAGAGTGCTTTCCTGAGCTCACATAAATAATAAACTGGTAAGATATTATATATTTTTATAAGTTTTTAAAAGTATTCATTCCATATAACACCAATAACATTTAGGGTCGTATGTTAGAACATTACTCTCTACTCAAATTACTTCCAATCACTAGTGAGCTGATTCACCGTGAGCAATTGCTGAGAACGAATTAACGGCCGACTTATCGGTAATGCATGAGAGTCGACGTTTTCGTAATATTGGCAACGAATTACCCAGAATTCTCAGCGATAAAACCACTTCCGTTATTTTCGTCTGCTATAGAGGAATGCATTTATGCTTGCATCCCGCAAATAATACCGTATACAAACACGTCTGCGACACGCAATATTATGCCGATTCTCCTGTTCTTCCAGTTGAATTCTTTGGTAGACTCTATCAAATTCCTCTTCTCCGTGTATACCGAAAACATGATCGAAGTCTTCAAGGTCCGACATCTTGGATAAATGTTGGATAAAGCAGCAAAGTACATCGATTACCATCGGTTCCCTTCGGGATTTTAATTTGAGTTGCTCATGTAAGGTACCTCCGCAGGTAGCTTACAAATTTAACCAATTATTATCGCATGAACAGATTTCTGAGTAAGCAAAATCGTATTAGCATACAACTTGCTCAGCAGAGAAGGCATTTTACTGTCTAATGCGTCCAAACATGCGACCCTTAGAGAGCTCCCTCAAAAAAAAAAAACAATTTCTGCAGAGATAATTATTTTAATTGGGGTGATGGGTGAAAAATTGACCATTTGAGATCAAAGTTGACATTTCTTCTTTTTGTACTAAAAAAATAGCCTGTAATCTAATGTATATATTGGCAAAGTTTCAGAGGCCTATGGCACTTCTAAGTGCCCTAAATTACGTCAGAGCTAAAAGGATGTGCCAGTTAAATGCCACCTGCATGCAAATCTTTAAACTTGTTTTCTCCACACTTTTATTTTCACTGCATTTTTGTACATTCAAAATTGAATAGAATTCAGGAATTTTGTCCTAGAAGGTTCAAATTTTTACTGTATGCCCTAAAAACAATGGGTAACAAAAAAGTGCATGGGTTTCATGATTGAAGTATTTTAAGAAATAAAAAATAAAATGTATGCAATTATTAATTTTTTTTTGTAATTCCACACATGAGGTACAACTTTTTTTTTATCCCTTTGTATTCACATTATAAGAATTCTAACGCATGATGTTTTTCTAAATATTTTAGGGTCTTGTAAAAAATCAGACATTTTACTAAAAAAATTGTGGAATGCATTTAAATATAATGTACATAATTTTTTAAAAATATAATATTTAATAACTCGTAAAATAAATGTCTCACAAGAATGAAACTTAAACACATCATTATGTATCATGCAGTGGATGTTTGTACAAACAATTGAGTCTCTAGCTCAAAAAATGTAGAAAATAGAAATTTCACCCATCGCCCCCCTTAAGGGATAAAATTAATGCAATACCTGTACTGTAATTTATGTAATCTTCTCCAATTATTCAATTAGCATACTACTATGTGTGCCATGATTTATAACTTAATTGATTTTGGATATAACTTAATGTTCCATCTAATACCAACCAATAGCACACAAAATCCTTTTTTGTGGGAGTTCATTTAATTTAATTTTAATAGATAAACATAATAAAAGATAAATTAAAATGTTTCATACCTCTCCTCATAACCAATCTTCTAAGTAGATTGCGATTTCAAGGCCATTATAGCCCCATCCTCTTGATGACTGATATGTCGATCGGAAGAACCACTTCTTTTTCAAGATAAGCATAATATTTGCTTCAAAATGTAAGATATGATGTTCCAAGAGGAATTTAATGGCTTTTCAAGTTAAAATAACTAATTTTCTTATTATTAATTTAACACTTCTCACTGAAGGATAAATTATATTTGAAGAGAAAAAAAAATTTTTTTTGTATATATGAGAAAAATTTGCATATAGATTGCAACTTGCCTCGGTAGCTCAGTTGATAGAGCATTTGGCCCGGGAAGCCAAAGGTCCCAGGTTCGAGTCTCGATCTAGGCAAAAATTTTTCTCTTCAAATATAATTTATCCTTCAGTGAGAAGTGTTAAATTAATAATAAGAACATCAATAGAAGCCCCCTGGCTTTATAAAGTAATGTTAAATTTCCAATAAATGTCTTCTTAACTAAGAAGCCGCCATTTGAAAAGATAGAAGCAAAGGTTTCAAGCATTTGGTGCGAGGGAATTACAACGTATATAAGAGAAAAATTTGCATTTAGATCGCAACTCGCCTTGGTAGCTCAGTTGGTAGAGCATTTGGCCTCGGGAAGCCATAGGTCCCGGGTTTGAGTCTTGGTCTAGGCGAAAATTTTTCTCTTCAAATATAATTTATCCTTCAGTGAGAAGTATTAAATTAATAATAAAATCGTAAAATAACTAATTTTGATATTCCTAGTCAGATCAGTATTTGGTCTAAATTTGATGAATATTGTGAACATAGAATCTAACTAACCCTTTTCTTGCAGTTGGTTGCGTTGAATTGTTTGTATGCTAGTATTATGGAGGGTATGTGTTATTTTTATTTAAAGTGAGAATGCCATCACACATAGGTGAAATAATAGTTGTTAAATAAATAAAATCAGCATACTTCCATTCGTGCTGAGGAGCACGACTATCGGTTCATGTTGTATGAATGTGAAATGAATGAATAAAATTCTATTGTAAATAAAGGTTTGAATTTGAAAGATGTATCAAGAATGAAACAAGTTTAGGCGAGACCTAAATAACCAAGAATATGAGTATAGAGTTTATAATATTTTACCTACACACTGAGGTAACATTCCAAACATTGCGATTGGCCATCAATATTCTGCACCGAATTTGCCGTGCTATTACAATAAAAAGTCTTGCATTCAAATGCATGACAGAATGTATCTCTTATAGCTTTTAGAAATAATAATGTAATCTCCCAAAAATCCGTTGTCCCACTTTCCATGAACCAAATATAAAAGGTAGTGCCTCATAATATTTATAATAGACCCGTAGAACCCAAGAAATAATATATGTATATTGTTTCTGTGTGATCTATTCATGTCATTTGAAGAAAAAGAAAAAATTCAAAGCTATGCTATTTATTAATTTTATATAATAAATAATGTGCATCACAATATTTATATATGTATGACACTTTGGTTGTTGAACTATGTGAGGAAAATGTTATATAGGAATTTGATATGTTCACAAAATCACATAGATCTATTGTATACAACTTGGTGGTACAAAAAAATAAGTCACAACGCTTGAGTGAAACTAAAGTGATGTGTTCTGATGGAAGATTTTTATACTACATGATGATATCGTCGGGAACATTGTCTAGTTCTGCGTGTTTCTTTCTAACTGCCCTTGCACAGGATTTTTAACGACTGACTTCTACAGCACGTCTTCGAAGCTATCGACTGAATAAGAACTCTTTTGTATCTATTGTAGTTAGGTAAACATGTACGAAGTGATTCACAGTAGTTTTTTGTTATGAAATGTCTTCTGCAAATAAGTAAGTTTGCATACACATATCAGAGAAGGATGTTTAAAAAAATATATTGAATACTAGCAAAAATGTTTCTCTTTACCATTGATTTACAATAATTTAATTGTGTTAATTGATTTACTTATTTCTATCATAGTAATAGCTTTAGCTTCTTAATATTAATTTAATAAACAATGCTATAGGTGTGTGGAGTCCCTTCATGTCTTCTTCAGGTAGAAGCCATTCATTGTGTATTTGCGAATGATGATTCATGGCAATTGAATGAGGGACCAGTAGAGTAAGGTATAGGAAGGATTTCTGCTTGGATGGGAATGAAGCCTGGATTAGGTCAGTGGTCTGAGCATTAGCACGGAAAGCTAAAGGTTCGGGATTCGATTCCCAGTTCAGGCAAACATTTTTCTCTTTACCATTGATTTTAATATAATTGTGGTTTATTTGTGAGGACCATTAAAATTTATACAATTTCATTGGAGAAACAAAATAAATAAAATCAACCCAAATATTTCACCATACATTATCCATTATCGATTACCAATTTTTATACCATATAAACGTATTGTACAATAACTAGGACTCCTAAGCATTAAATTAATCGTGATTTCTTCTTACCTCATACTTCTATGTTTTTTTTTTAAACACACCACTGCAGTATCAGCGACTATTGTCACCATCCTCAGCTGTTTTCATGACTGTCAATTTTTTTTTTTTGCTGGTAATTATCCAAACTGCCATCGGGTGTTCTTTTGAAGGAATTATTTTCTAAACTGCCATCTGGTGTTCTTTTGAATGAATCATTTTCTAAACTGTCATCTGTTTTATTTTTGAAGAACTTTGTAATCAAGTTCGGTTTGTCTGGAATCTCGAAGTTCATGGTTCTAGTATGGTTTTTTTGAATATATATATTTTTTCCCAAACTGTTAAATCCAAAGGTTTGAATAGATATTTCAAAAGTTTTGCTTCTTTTTCAATTCTATGATGCTCTAATAAACTATGTGCTGCTATAGCTGATTTTTCAATTTCTCCATTCTTTATGTTTCTAAAGTGTTCTTTTTTATGAGTTTCCAAGTTCCTTTTTGTTTTTTCTATATATATCCTATTGCAATCTTTGTAATCAATTTGATAAATTCCAGATTTTTTGTTGTCTGGGGTGTTAACTTTATTATTAGTTAACAGAAGATTACCCAGGCTGATTTTGTTAATTGGAGCTAATGTTATATTAAATTTTCTGAAAATTTTTTGAAACTTATTATGAACTAGGACTCCTGTTTATTAAATTTTAGAAATTATAATTATCTTCTTCTTCTTCTTCTTGCCAAGATTGAACCTTTCAGGTTCGTTCCAGCTCCAAGTATTATAACTGCTGTGTATATGTCTTTTATGGGTGTCCCTGATCTCTTTTTCCTCCTCTTGGTTGATAGTTCAGACTTTTCTACATTTATATTTATATCAGACATTATAATTATCAACAGCAATTAATAAGTATTAAATTATAAGCTAACATTGGACATATTCAGTTATGGTTTGCCATATCAGTGATTTGTCCAACAATATTTCAGTAATTCTACTTTGGTTTCTTTAAGGGCTAGGGAGTCTTTCCTTTCTTCCATTTCTTCTTTCCTTTATTTTCTTTCCTTCTCCAGAAAAGCCTGACCAGAGGCTATAAGATGGTAGCCCATCACTGGTCTTGCCTTCCTTTGGCCAGCAACCAATCGAAGGGACTATTATTATGCTTTCAAGTCTTATACGAGAATTTCCCATACGGGAAAATTTTCTATAGGATCGTAACAGGCCTTGGCCTAATACTTGGAAGGAAGAAGAAGAAGAAGAAAATTAAGTTTGCTTATTAACTCTTTAGGTGTCATGAGCCGATTAGATTGGCTCTTGTGCTCCTGTCCATTACCTGCCAGACAACATACTTAAACTACTTGCAAAGCCGATCACATCGGCAGGTGCGAGTTAAATCTCTGACATAAGAGATTTTACCAGTGGCATGCAGAGGGTTAATAAAATATATTTTTTATCTTCATGGGATTTGGTTAGTTGTGTGTCCTTGACAACTACATGCCAGTTCCTAAGTCAGTTACTAAATCAATATATACGCCTGTAAGAAAAAGTTCCACTCTGTACCTGAGTGTTTTAAGGCATGATGCCTTAGTGCAGAGGTATGGGACTTGTGCTGTTTTGAGTCCCCATGAGGGAAAAATTTTTCTCATGGAATTTCGTCCAGTATGGGACAAGTGCATATCACCATCATGAGGAATTTAGATGGCTACAAGTAGCTACTTCAGGTTGAGAAAACTAGCTATAACTTCTGGGGACGTGACATGCTGAACACTTGTCACCCCACCTCTGTGATTAACACATATGGATGTGAACCAGAAGTCAGCTAGTGTTGTCATTCTATGGAGTTTCTGTAAAGAAAAAACTCAATTTTTCACCAGAATATTTAATTTGAAGCTGGACTTAGAAGGATTACTAACATTAGGGGAGAATTTTTTTTATATTTTTCATTGAGAACCATGGAAATCTCAGAATAAGTGATATAAGTTTTGTTTAATTTATGATGTCCCGCGCCATAGCCGAATGGTTAAGGCAAAAGAAGCCTTGGTGCAAAGCTATATGGGACTTGTGCTGGTTCGAATCCCCATGGGGGAAGAAATTTTCTCATGGAATTTAGGCTACTATGGGACCAGTGCCCACCCAGCATCGTGAGGCATTTGGGTAGCTACAATAAATAGTGACTCCAGTTGTAGTAAAGCTGAGAGGGTGGTAGGGGCAGCCATAACTGCCGGTAATCAAGAAGAGAAAGGAATTTGAGCTCTCTCTTATTCTTAATTTTCCTGGGAGGCATACTTGTGCTATTTATTTATGTAACAAGGTTGAGAAGACCAGCTATAACGGCTGGGGGACAAAACATGCTGACCACATGTTACCACTACACTGGTTCGATGATTGTCTACCTCTGTGACTAACACATTCTGGTAGGTCAAGGGCCTTCTAGGCCTGTCACACTTGGGAGTTTTTTTTTTAATTTATAATAGAAAAAAATGTATTTCATATTCCTAAATGCAAAATATATTGTATCTGAACCTCTATTTGCCTTGTTAAATACAAAATGACTTCTTCTGATCCGTGTATGCAATCAATTGGAACAATATGACGAGACATTAATGGGTGTAATAGTTGTGCACGCATCTGCGATATTAGAAAGATGGGAGTGAACTTAGACATAGAGACATGCACGTCTCTCCTACGTTCTTCCCATCATAATTACTAATGTGATATAAATAATTAATTATTTAATAATAGAACCAATCATGAAAAGAAATGTTTGGTAATAGTTTCCGTAAGCCTACACGTGATGTGTGTATATAATAATATTTTAACGTTAAAATAAAAACAAAGTACCACAGTAGGAATATGATAATGTTATCTGTAGTATAATAACAACGACTGCAAAATATGAAAATAAAAAGTGTACAAAATTATCGAAATGTATATATGTTATGTTTAATATTGAATGCAAAAAAAAATATACTAGTCACACTGAAGGAAAGAAAGGCCAAAATCCACTGCCATAATTTCTATTCCATAGAAATTACAAATAAAATAAAATATTGCAGAATGTTTTTAATTAATAATGTAGTGGAACATTTGGTCTCTGTTTCATGTCAGTAGCACTTAATTGGTCGATTATATTGTCACAGGCAGTGACGTCATATATATATGCAGGGTACATTTCTGTTTAATGATGCAACTTTTAAAAAGTGACTATGAGGGACTATTTTATATTGCAATTATTTCTTAATAATATAGTTATGATTGGTGTTTGGGCACAGTGATTCCATAAAATAGGATCAAATTTGTGAGGTTCAATTCAGTTAAAATTTGCAATCTTCATGAATAACTTTTTTTTGTTAAGTCAGAATCCACACTGACCAAGGTTTATGATCTCAAAGAAATATTCTAACTCTACGATGTTTACAGAGATGCAATCTAAGATGAATCTTGTTCTGTGTATGTGTGAATAACCTTAATTATTTTTTGAATTGTAGTCTAATTCCACCACAGTTTCTCCTACCATTACAAACAAATCAGTTACATATAAATGTCAATACTAATAAAATTCATTGTTAAAACCGTTGAGGTGGTGAGTCATAAATAAAATAAATATGAAATTATTGTATTGTCATGGGTCCTCTACAAGTATACAAAGTTTCAAGTCAATCCAATGTTTCTAAGCGGGTGAAAATTGCGTTGAAAGATTCCGTTACATTGATACAAAAACACTTTTTTTTTATTTTCTGATGGTTATGGCCAGGATTTTAGAAAATAAATATGAAATTATTATATTGTCACGGGTCCTCTACAAGTATACAAAGTTTCAAGTCGATCCGATGATTTTAAATGGGTGAAAATCACATTGAAAGATTCTGTTACATAGATAGATAGATAGATACAGGTCAAGCTAATATAAAGCATGTAATAAGTTAAAATATATCTTCTTAAGTAAGATCCCTCGTCCTCAACTTATAAAATATGTATTCTTTATGCCTGTAGGCCTTTCAGAACATCCGTTCCATCTTCAGTGTTCCTAATGTGGTGTTGTCGTGACATTAGGACCAGCAGCATCAACCATCATACTGTGTTGTAGCAAAGAGGGACCTGCTGGAGATGGAGCGGATGTTCTGAAAGGCCTACAGGCATAAAGAATACATATTTTATAAGTTGAGGACGACGGATCTTACCTAAGAAAGTATATTTTAACTTATTTTATTTTATATATACATGTTTTATGTTATTATCTTACATACTTGTTCAGACATAAGTCAATACAAAGCTGAAACATTCTAAACAATGTACCCATCAAGTGGGGCAACTTTGCATATATGGGGGTTACATTGCTCTTTTTTTTCTTTGGCTTTCCCCCACTTATAAGTTTGCCGTTTTCAGTTTCCATTTATTTCTATCTTTCCAATCTCCTTCTTCCAAATTCCTATCATCCATTATAGTTCTGACATAAGTTTTTCATTTCCATCTTGGTCTACCACGTTTATTTCTTTGAGGGGATGATCACTGGTATAGGCTATATTTTTTTGGCCATCTTTCATCTTCCATTCTCTGTAGATGGCCATACAATTTTAGATTTTGATTTTCAATCTTCTTAACAACAGATGTGGTGACATTCATTTCTCTTCAAAGGAATTAATTTCTTATTTTATTCTGTCTTGTTTTTTGAAGATAATCAAATTCAACTATTCTAATTTTATTCTTTTGTAATTCCATCAAAGACCAAGTTTCACTTCCATATGACAAAATATACTGTATTATGCTCTTATAAATTTTCATTTTAGTTTCCTCTGTAATATATTTGTTCCAAAATATTCCATGTAATGTCTTAGTTGCATTTTTTTGTCATTGCAATTTTAGTTTGTACATCCCTTTCACACATACCTAAACATGTAATTTTTTATGCAAGATATTTAAAAATTTAACATTTTTTTTATTTATCCAGTTTTGAGTATGAGGTCATCCACATCCTTTCCCAAACACATGTATTCTGTTTTCTGCAAATTTTTATTCAGTCCACATTTTGTATATTCTTCCCATTAATTTATTTATCATATATCTCATATCATCTTCATCCTCTCCAAAATTACTTTGCTCTTGAAATAAAAAAAAAGTTTGGTTCATTTGAAGGAAGTTCCCCAATCATTATCAATTTCTTTCATTTACCAAGAGTGAAAGCAGTTGAATTTGATTGGAGAACTTCCCTCCAGATGATCCTATTTTCTTTTTTTAATGCAAGACCAATATAACCCCTATAGGAGCAAGATAGCACCATATTGCTAAATTCCAGGATTAAGTCAGAATGAAGTAAAACTAATAAAAAATTAATTGTCAATATACAGGATGAATCTAAACTCTACTGACAAACATTCACAAGTTGTTCATTATGTTTTCTGAATGTTCTGATACATGGAACACATGGTCTCCGGTTGCTCATTACCAAATAATTTCATTGTTTATGTTTTGAACTCAACGATCTTTGTATTTATTTACTCAGAAATTGTGCCCCAGATAACTTGCAGGTGTATGTGATTTCAATATCATGGGACTTACTTTTCGCATTCATAAAAAGAATAATTAAAAACAAATATAAAATCAAACAAAACCAAGACCTATGTAATAAAGCCAAAGGCAAAAAATGGAACATTTTAGTAAAGAAGCCAGATATTATTCCAGAAATTCCATGTAAAACTACAGTAGCAAAATTTAGACTGCTTACAGAACATGACTATTTGGCCAAACATTTATATAAAATAGGAATCTACACGAATCCAAATTGTCCTCTATGCAACAAAGACGAAGAAATGAATGAAGAACAAACAAACCTGTGAAGTATTACCTGTTGGATCCACCATAGAGAAATATTGGAGAGCAAGAATGGTAATGGCTTCGTTGCCAAGGCCCAGCATTTGAAAACAACATATCGTGGGGCACCAGCACATTTTACAATGAAATTTGGGGGACACATTGATGAATAGTTCAGGCAAAAATAGAATTGGTTATATTCCATAGCCAGCTTATCACCAGATTTAGCAACCATAGACTTTTTTCTACTGGGGTCAGATACAAAGGTGGTTGAGTTATATAACAAAGTTGCTCGGTAATGCATCACTATAAATCATGGGTTACTTACTTACATACTCACTGGCACTATCGAACATAGGTTCATGGCCCCGTGGACATAAGCTCTCCATACATCCCTATCCTGAGCTAATGGTTTCCACATCATTCCTTGTATAATCTATTTCCCTCAAATCATAGTTAATGTTTTTATCCCACCTCATTCTTGGTCTACCAACTGGGCGTTTTCCCTCTGGCTTTCCTACAAGAAGCTTCCATGCAAGTCTTTCATTCCCCATACGTGCAACTGCAGGCACTTATATCAAATCACAAAGGAAAATCCCTCAAAACTTGTGAAAGTTTGTCGGTAGAGCTTAGATTTGCTCTGTATAGCTATAGTATTTCTGTATTTGATAAAATTACAATTACAGAGTCATCTATAACTAATAATTTTACTGGTTATTAAATTTTATTAAATCCGTGTCAACACATCAGTATGTTTATTGATTATTAACTTTGTAATAATGGGTTCATTTTTCTTTCTTGAGAGAAAAACTTTACCTGAAAAATTTAAAGAAATAATTTAAATTATTATAATCTTTATAATATAAAAATAGAATACCGAGATCTCAGACTTCTTCAACTTTGTTGGATGTGTGATGTGAAGTACTTTCGAAGCTTATGCTTCATCTTCAGCATACACTTCGAAAGTACTTCACATCACACATCCAAAGTTGAGGAAGTCTGAGATCTCAGGTATTATATTTTTATATTAAAAAAATTACATAGTAACCTCAACGGTTCTAATGATGTTTTTATTATTGATTTAACATTTTTATTATTAAATATAATATAACCTCAATGGTGTTTCGTCATGAATTTTAAAAGTATTTATTAATTAAATAAAAATAAAACTTCGTTTTATTTGATTTTCATATTTATTAAGATATAATTCAGTGACAGCTGTTTCGGTGCACTGTACCTTCTTCAGACATGTTAACAAATTATGAATTGTGTTATTATAGTACATATAATAGTACTATAATAACTATAATAGTACTATAATAACACAATTCATAACTTGTTAACATGTCTGAAGAAGGTACAGTGTACCGAAACAGCTGTCACTGAATTATAACTTAATAAATATGAAAATCAAATAAAACTAAGTTTTATTTTTATTTAATTAATAAATATGGATTTTCATAAAGTAAACACCAACTCAATTGATTATTTGAAAGTATTATAATCTTGTAATGAAATAAATGTAATGCAACCATAAATAGAGACAAAAAAACAATAACTGTTGGTTTAAAACATTTAAAAATAGATAAAATGCTGTCACAATATTCAGTTTAAAATTCTTTAAATAAAATCCAACAAGAATATCTACTTTGCTAAAAGTATCCAGTCTTTAGTCGGAACAGCAAAATCAAAAACACATTTCTTGCAGAAAGCATCTTATTTGTTTGACGTATGAAAACACCTACTCAGTTCCATCATTGTTTTATTCAAGAGACCGAATTAAAACATTAATTTAGTTTTTTTGTAGATAAAATAATTCTTTCTCGATTTTTATTGTTTAAATGACAGAGATAATTTTTCTTAACCCATTCGCCTCAAAAGACGAGCTAGACTCGCCGGCTGTTAAGTGGCCTTCAACTCAGAAGACGAGGTACACTCACTGAACTCTGCTGTTGTATAGTTTGCAGTATTTTGTTCATCCCCTTGGCAGGGTAATCTTTTGTTAACATTTATTAATAGTGGAGGAATGTGCTTTTCCCTTCACCTTTATTGTGATGTCAACTACCGTTATCTTTTGTTTGTTTTGAATGTATGAAATTAGACAATATAATTTAGGGTAACTTAAATCCGGTTTCTGGGAAAATGCATTGAACATTTAAACCTGTAGCGAATGGGTTAACTTTGTTGTTTGAGGAAAACATGACACAGTCTACAAGGAAGGGTCAGAGATTGCAAGCTGCTGTAACATCACATTCTTATTTGTAATTAGTGTATATCAATAAGACCATCAGATTTAAAACTACTATTTCAAAAAATATAACTTTCTATACTTTGTATTACAAATCGTTTTAATAGATTTGGATGATTCACAAATTGTGCACTGATATAAATAAGCAGTATTCTATAGCACATTAATGAAAAAGAATAGCATTAACCTTCCGTCGGGTGCATCTGATCTGAGAGGCACTGGTTGTCAATTTTGTTACGTTCCACTGTCATCAGATGGCGTTGACGACTGAGCATCCGAGTAGCTGTTTCTTTTTACCTGCTCTAAACAACCACTCCACTCAGTTAGCTCTTGACCATTACCGTGGCGGGTTGTAAATATTTTGTTCGGAGAAGCTCATTGCACCCGAAGTCGTTACATTGTACAAGATGTGTATTTTGAAAATATTTACAAAAAGAAAATGATTTATCTTAACTTATTTAGACTAAATAATGTTAGATTCTTGAATAATTTTGCTAAAAACATCAGCTAAATGTTGATAATGTGAACTCTTTTCAAGTATATTTGAACTGAATATAACTTGTTCTTACTTTTATATCATGTTGTTTGGAGGCTTGTCACAAATTTTTTTAACCAATATTATGTCCAATAAAATGTTTTTTAGCAGCAAATTTTGAATATTTTATCCTTTGGACATCCCTAACAATAAATTTTTTACGACTTCCTCTTGTTCAGATTGGCAAACAGTGTGTTAAATAAATTTTTGTAAACATGTGCTGATCAGGCACATTGCGCCCGAACTTCTTGTTCAGATTGGCAAACAGTGTGTTAAATAAATTTTTGTAAACATGTGCTGATCAGGCACATTGCGCCCGAACTCTAAGGTCAGAATATTGCGCCCGACGGAAGGTTAGAGATTTGTAGACCAGATAATTCAACATTATACATATATTCTTTTTCCAAATTTAGCAGAAATATTTGTCTTCCTTCAATGTCACACCATTTTATATCCAAGTAGTAAATGAAATGTAACTGAGTGTAGACCTGTTATAAAATAGCATTACTTCATATATTTCTGGATCATTTTGACTAGAAGTAAATATTTTTAAATCTTAGAGGTTGTCACATATATGTGACATCAGGCACATGCCCTCTGCAGCTGAAAGCCAGATAAATCTGACACATTGCAGCTGCTACTTTAAAATTGTGTACCTACAGATATTGTTGATTGACAGAAGAACTGTGATGCTATCCTAATTTCCTCCATAATAATAATAATTTACAAATTTAACTGTGTTTACAGCTCTTTTTTTGTGATTATATATATATATATATATATGTAGCTCAGTTGGTTAGAGCGCTAAAGGTACAGACTTTAGAGACTCGAGTTCAAATCCCGACTCAAGCATTCTTTTTTCTTTTCATATCATATTTGCCTTCATTGCCAAATGTCAAAAATATATTTATAATATCTATATATACAGGCGTTACTGCTATAAAGTAAATATTCTCTTTAATAATTTGCTTAACTGTTATGTTAGCCGCTAGATGGCAGTCGGAAGATCTTTTCGCTACCTCTTGTGTGAATTGAGAATACTACATGTATAAGAAAATTGTATGTTTGTCTTGGAATTCTTGGGTAGCTCAGTTGGTTAGAGCGCTAAAGGTACAGACTTTAGAGACTCGAGTTCAAATCCCGACTCAAGCATTCTTTTTTCTTTTCATATCATATATATACATAGTGTTCTGCCCAAGATCAGATTTTTCACTGCAAACTCAGCATTCTCCACTCTTTCCTTAACTCAGCTTTCCTTTTTGTATCCGCATACAAACCATTTATTTTAATATTGTGTATCATCTGATGTATTTTTCTGCCTCTAACTTTCTTTCTGTAGACCATTCCTTCTAGGGCATCCGTCAGCAGGCAGTTTCTTCTTAGCCAGTGGCCAATGCAATTTCTTTTCCTCTTCTTTATGAGTTCCAGCATTGTTCTTCCTTCACCCCCTCTGCCTAGCACATCTTTATTTTTTTTTAAATTTTGTCTGTCTATTTTATACATTCCATCCTTCTATTATCCACATCTCAAAAGTTTCCAGTCACTTTTCCTCATTCTGTTCATAATATCCAAGTCTCTGCCCCATACAATGCTACACTCCTCACAAAGCACTTCACTAGCCTCTTTTGTAATTATTTTGCAAAAGATTCGCAGAATATATATATATATATATATATATATATATGATTAAAATAGAATTAATAATTAAAATCTGCCCTAAAAATTCACTTCTGAACACAAAACACTTCTAAGGAAAAAAATTCCACTTCTAATGAGTGTGTTATTAATTATTATAACCACTTTATGGATAAAACAGTTTGATTCAATTTTAACCTAGTTAAAATATCATAGAAGTTTAGAAATATTTCACTAGTACAGTTATGCGACCAATGCAACTTTAGCTTCTAAAAAACCTCATAATGAAATCCTATTGTATTTTCATAAACCCGTCTATTGACTCATATTTTTATTACATAAAACTTTCCTCAATAGAGGATTGCCACAAGAACAAAGTGATACAGACAATTAATTTTCGAAATTGATTAAATACATTTTGTAAATACATTAAAAAATTTCAAATTTTAGTTGAAGTATATTCTATAAAGTAGAAATTTTGTAAAGATGGTTTCTTAAAATTAAAATTGATCCTCTAATGGCAGCGATGCCAATTTTAGAATGATACACTCTGTCCAAATCTAAGATATTCCAAAATTTAACTAAGAATCCTGGTGTAGTACCTCTTGTTCCGATCATCAATCCTGTGACAGTTATACTCTCTAACTGGTATTTATCTTTGTAATAGTCAAATGTTGGCTCATACTGTATATGGCTTTCTTTTCAGAGTCAACTTCCTCAGGTTGGCCACTATGAGTCTCAAAACAGATTGTGAGATCTAATATCAAACCAATTTTAGAAGATGGTCTATATATTCATCTATTACTTCCATTAGTGGCTACACCATGAACTTCCTCATAAACTGTGTATCCATAATCTTGCAAGGCTTCTGCCATCATGTTTCAAATAGTGTGGTGCTGAATGTTTCTCAGTGATACCCAAACGGATAAGCCCCAAGGATGTGTGCATTTTAATTCATACATAAAACACTGTCTTCCATCCTTATATTGTAACGTACTATTAAAATACATTTCACAGTTTTAAATTAAGTCAGGAGCCTAATTTTATTTTAATTACAATTTTTAGAAGTTGTATATTTAAAATATAGTGTTTTACAGTGTATCTGGAAATTATTTTAAAATAAGTATTTGATAAATAATAGTGATTTAAAAATGTTATTCTGTAATTTCTATTTTTTAGTCCTACATTATGACCGAATGGGCTAAAGGCATCAAGTCGTGCTGAATAGCTATAGAAAGGACTGTAGTCTATTTTCTTATGGGGGAAGGAAATTTTCTCTTTGAATTTTAGCCAATTTTTTTTGGGATTTGTACCCATACAACATTGTGCAGAATTTAGGTAAATACAATGAGAGTTGATTAGTAATGGGATTAGCATAGAGATTAGACATATATCACTCCCACACTTGATGGAATGTAAAGCCAGCAGCCTGGCTAGTAGGTTGTTATGCCAGGGCATTTTATAGTTTTTTTGTCAAACAGACTTGTAAGAACACTTAAAATTACTTAAAATTGATCCTAGCAATGAAATATAATTTTTTACCTTACTTTTGTTCTAATATAATTATGTATTTTAATTCTTGCATGCAATTTAAAAGCAAATTTCACTTGTTACAGTGCGGTCGAGAATTTGGAAAAACAACAGGTCTAAACATTATATATCATTTCTTTAAATGATCAATCAAGAAATTATGCAATAGACCAGCTCTAATTTTTTCAGATTTATAATAAATTATACAATAATTTTTTCATAAATTCACTTTCTAGTCCCATTAATATAAAGTTTTTATATACCTATGTTATCTAAAGAGTACAGGGAAAGAAACAGGTAAGTCAATTTTTTTGTCAAAATTGAGTTTGAAGTGCCATTAGATTCTCTATGAAAAGCACTATCATTTAGAAGAGTGAAACAGTAAAACATAAAGTTTAGTCATGAGTTTATACGTCCAAAGTTTGGTAAACAGGTAAGAAGTACACATTTTGTACAACTAAAAGTAAGTTTTCTAGGTTTTAAGGAAAAAGTGACTTACCTGGTTTTTACCCTGTACTCTTCATCTGAGAAATAATATCCAGTTCTAAACTAAAATTAGAAGCCATTTTATATTACTTTAGTTTCTGCTTGAAGGAAGATATTAAATATAAAATTGGTACCTGGTACGTCAGTCGTCCTCAATTAAATTATTAAATGTCATCAAGTAGTTCCAATATGGAGGCCTTTCGAAAACAATGTTTCATCTTCTGCATTTTAACTGGTATTGATGTTGTATAAGTTGTACAGCGGGTTTAGGTCTATGGGTGTGTTCTCATTGAGTAGGTCTGTATTCTTTGCTTCTTTTAGAATTTCTATATCTTCAAGGTTGCTGATATTGTTGTTAAACTCTCTGTGTAGTACTGACATAGTATTATTGATTTTGTCGAACTAATGACCCGTTTCTAGTATGTGTTTGGCAATACTTTATTTTTCTTCGTTATTAATAAATTTTTTTAAATGTTCAAGTTTTGCCAAACACATACTAAAAACAAGGTCATCAGTTTGACAAAATTGATAATATTATGTCAGTACTACACAGAAAGTATAACAACATGATCAAGATCCTTGAAGATATAGACATTCTAAAAGAAGCAAAGAATGCAGACCTACTTAATGAGAACACACCCACAGACCTAAACCCATTGTACAACCTATACAACAACATCAGTACCAGTTAAAATTCAAAAGGTGAAACATTGTTTTTGAAAGACCTCCATATTGGGGCTACTTGATGAAGTTTAGTAATTTATTTGAGGACGACCGACTTACCAGGTACCAATTTTATATTTAATATCTTATTACATAACCTCAACGGTGCTTTAACCCATTCACCTCAGAAGACGAGGTACACTCGCTTAACTCTTGCTGTTATATATTTTACAATATTTTGTACATCCCTTGGCTGGTTATCTTATTAACATTTATGAATAGTAGAGGAATATGTTTTGGCATTCACCCTTATTGCGATCTCAAGTACCGTTATTTTTTGTTTGTTTTGAATGTCTGAAAATAAACAATATAAATTTTCGGTGATTTAAATCCGGTTTATGGGGAACTGCATTGGGCATTTGAACCAGAAGCGAATGGGTTAATATGCATTTTAAAAGTGTACATTGAAGGAAGAAGTAAAATTTTTCAGTAATGTGAAAAAAATTATTAGCTGCATTTTAATCTGATACAAATCAGTGTAAGTTAAGACCATTTGTTAAGATGAGAGAATTGTATTAGTTTATGTATGTGGCAACTGACAATGAGTTGAGTCTATATAGATGTATTGATATGCACAGTTTTAAGTAAAATATTAATAAGAATAATTAAAGAATCTTCAGGTATGATATTATTTTAATATAGACAAGTATTCATAGTTAAATATGGGAAATAACATTATGAGGTTCTTAATTCGTAAATTAATGAGTCATTTTATTACATCTTAACTCATATTTTATGTCTCTTTAAACACTGGAACTAGTTTTCAAGAGAAGGATCTCTCTCATTTTCAACCGACATTATGACTACCAGATTATTGTTGGAATCTCCATCAGTAACGTTGCCATCTGGTGTTGATTTGATGAACTTTGAGATGAGGTCACGTTCATTAGGAATCTCGAAATTCGTGTATCTAAATTTGTTCTGAATATATATATCTTCTCCCAATTGTCAATTCTAAAGGTTTTTCCAAATGTTTTAAAAGTTGGGCTTTTTTTTCAATTTTATGTTCCTCCAATAAACTATTTGGACACTGGCAGTAAGGAACATTTTGGAAATTGAAAAATCAGCTATTGCAGCACATAGTGTATTGGAGAATCATAAAATTGAAAAAGAAGCCCAACTTTTAACAATTGTGGACTATTAGGCTGATTGGGTTGGAGGGAATACTAAAATGTTCCTATAGAGTAGATGATAAAGATATACAATTTATTATGGTTCCAGATATTTTTATTATCCTTGTATAGTTTTATTTTTAAGGGGGGTAGAATTTAAGTTGGAATATCTCTAGTTTGTAATTATCAATAATTAATTTGGGAAAACTTTTAGAATTGACAATTTGGGAGAAGATATATATTCAGAAGAACAAATTTAGGTCCATGAATTTTGAGATTCCTGATGAACATGACCTCATCTCAAAGTTCATCAAATCAACACCAGATGGCAACGTTATTAACGGAGATTCCAACGAAAATCCAGTAGTCATAATGTCGGTTGAAAATGAGAGAGATCCTTCTCTTGAAAACTAGCTCCCATGTTTAAAGAAACATAAAATATGAGGTAAGATGTAATAAAATGACTCATTAATTTACGAACAGACAAGTATGTTTATCAAATGAAATGTAATTGATTTTCAGTCTTGAAGTGCATTTAGCTATTCTAGTGTCCAAAAGTTATGTACAGTCAGTACGAAATAAATAAGTGTTAGAATGTTTTGAACTTTTGTAGGAAGAAATCACTATGAGGTTTAATTTAAGATTGAATTAAATGCTTCATTCCTCTCTTCATAACCAGTCTTCTAAGTAGACCTTGGTTTCAAAGCCTTGGTAGCTTCATCATCAGTACTTTTTTGTTGACTGATGTTATGTCGATCAGAAGAACTACTTCTTCTTCCCTCTGTTGGTGGACCGATGTACCTCCAGATCCAGTGAGAATCCGCGGGAATTTCAAAGTTCATAAGTTTTTTCATCGACATCCAGGGCATGCAACATAAATCAAACCAGTCTGGACAAGCTGACGATAAAACAGAATTGTTTTGAAACATGTCCAAGAACAAATCAACATTAATATTGAGGTAAGATGATCAGACTAAAAATAATATAATTTTCTTTCTTGTTTCTTAGGATGTAAATTTTTTCCCAAACTGCTAGCTTTTTTATTTGTTTAATTAGACTGGCTTTTGATTCAATAAGATGTTCTTTTCACCCTTGTTTTCAAATTTCTAGATATTTGATATTCTTTCACTCTTGTTCTAGAAATTTGAAAACAAGGGTGAAAGAATATCTTAGAAATGTCAAAAATAGTGAAGTGGAAAAGTCAGCAGTAGCTGATCATGCTTGGCCTGAAAAACATCTAATTGAATCAAAAGCCAGTCTAATTAAACAAATAGAAAACAAAATTAACTCAAGGTTTGGGAAAAAAATCCACATTAAAAAAACAAGAAAGAAAAACTTACGAACTTTGAAATTCCTGCGGATTCTGACTGGATCCAGAGGTTTATCAGTCCACCAACAGAGGGAAGAAGTAGTCCTTCTGATCGACATAACAGTCAACAAGAAAGTACTGAAGATGAAGCCACCAAGGCCTTGAAACTGCAGTCTACCTAGAAGACTGGATATGTGGAGTGATATTTAATTTAATCTTAAGTATTAGAGTGGCCTGTATTTACCTTCTCATGTGTCATCATGAAGTTTTTATATCACAAACTTGATGAAGCTTCTTTATATCACAACTTGATGAAGCTTCTGGAGATAAACGGTATCACTATTTGAGGAAATATGCTATTTTCCATTTTTTTTTGTTTTGATTTATAATATATACAATCAGAGATAAGAATATTTTTATTATGAAATGTCAATCTCTATTCTATACTCTTGCCCTTGATATGAGAAAGGATATATAGTACAATAATTGAACTACCACAAGTATCGGCAAGCTCTTGATAGATTGAACTCTGCAACCTTAGTTGTTCCAAAACAATCTTGTTGGTAGTGGTATTTCCCATTCCCCACCTCCCTGTCTAAGGAGCTCATTGATGCTATGTAACTTACATAGTACTTCCATGCCACCATTAAGTTTATTTTTTTATATGTTTTTATTATTCATTTCATACATCTCAATGATGGATAATTCATAAAATAAAATAAGTTAAAATATACCTTCTTAGGTAAGATCCGTCGTCCTCAACTTATAAAATATGTATTCTTTATATCCGTAGGCCTTTCAGAACATCCGTTCCATCTTCAGCAGGTCCTTCTTCGCTACATTATCTGATATGATTGTTGATGCTGCTGGTCCTAATGTTGTCGTGACAACACCACATTAGGACCAGCAGCATCAACAATCATATCAGATAATGTAGTGAAGAAGGACCTGCTGAAGATGGAACGGATGTTCTGAAAGGCCTACAGACATAAAGAACACATATTTTATAAGTTGAGGACGACGGATCTTACCTAAGAAGATATATTTTAACTAATTTTATTTTATGACTATCCACCTCAACGGTTTTAACAATGAATTTTATTAGTAGGGATAATTCATATTTGAAGAGAGAAATTATATGCTCACACTGGGACTCGAACCCAGGATCTTTGGCTTTCTAGACCAGTCGGTAGAGCATTGGTCTAGAAAGTCAAAGATCCTGGGTTCGAGTCCCAGTCTGAGCATATAATTTTTCTCTTCAAATATTCTTTTTTTTTTTCTGTTTTCTCTTAACCATGGTATTTAACTTGTAAAGGTAAGAAATAGAAATCAAATTAATTTATCATATCATTGTACACCATTTATGAATATAGACCAATGTTGACCTGTTTCGGTCTCAACTAGACAGGGTCTAAAAGTAATTTTTGTGGACATCCAGGTCATTCTCCTCATAGGTGATACCAAAGAACTGCATTTTAAAAAGATTAAAATGTGAGATTAATAGAAAATCTAAATAATGTCCAAACAGGTTAATTGCTTTATATTTAACGAATAAAGCTTTTATGAAAAATTAACATTGTTCTCTCCAAGATGTAATATGACCTTAGATGTTAAAGCATCTATAAATAAATATGAAATAAAAGCAATATTACAGTTCTTCTTTAGTCCACCACTGTGGTCTCGAGGTAACGCGCTGCCCTGTCACACAGTGGGCCCGGGTTCGATTCCCGCTCGTGACAAGTTTCTTGGGTGAGGTTTTTTTGGGGGTTTTTCCTCACCTGTAAGACAAATGTAGGATACTTTAAGACCCAAACGATCCCCGAACATTATCTGGCCATCATTATCATCACTATCATATTCACCTCATTAGATTAAGTTTAGGTTTAAGGACTCTCCTGGCGCATCATTACCCATCGTCATCACCCATCATATCATTGGGGCAGCGTAACCCCGCCTTCCAGGCGCCCCAACCTCAGAAGTGGGTTACAATACGATAATGCCAGGAGAGAATACCTGAAATGCCATAACATACAGGTGGCATTGAACAAAAAAAAAAGTTCTTTAAATATATCTGGATATTTTTTAAAATTATAATATGCTTTGAATTTCTATCTTATTGAAGTAATTTATTTCTCTCACTCCATCTAAGAATTAACCCGTCAGTGTGGAGGGACGTGACATGTACGCAGGTTGAATTCTTCACCAGATGCGGAGCGACGTGACGTATACGCTAGCTGCACGCACTGCTTTAAGCTTATATTATACCTGAAATGTCTAATGAAACAGGTGGCATTGTACAAAAAAAAAAAGTTCTTTAAATATATCTGGATAATTTTTAAAATTATAATATGCTTTGCATTTGCAGCTTATTGAAGTAATTTATTTCTCCCACTCCATCTAAGAATTAACAAACATTTTAAGCATTATTTTTAATCAGTCCCAGAGATGATAGATGTCAGTATATAACATTATTATCCAAATTGCATGTATTCATAAGTATAATTACTACCTTACTTTATCATTACATTTGGAATAGTTGTGATAAGTCATAAGTAATTCTTAATAAAACATTTGTGCTGTTATCTTGTCTCAAATTTTAAAGAAAATATTTGTGTTACTGTTTATCCCTAACTTTTGGACACTATCCAGTTGACTTCTGGACATCAAAGAGCCCGGATTACAGAGTTGTTTTCAGAGGAAAAGTTGCAGACAGTAAGTTAAGATTAATGTAACTAGAAAGTTCTGCAAATCTGAAAACTAAAACGCACTGGGTTCATAGTGCTTTTGTTTCTTATCAAAGTTACCTTGTAAAAAGTACAGTGTTTTTTAAATGTGCAAGATTGTTTTGCTACGTGTTTTTCTTTTCTCTTTAAATTTGATTTAAGTAGTTAATGAAGGTCATATGCAATTTTTGGAGGTCAGAAATATTTGCAAGTGTGGCACAATCAGTTACATATCACCGGACTGTAGTTTATGTCCGGGGAATTGTTTTTCAATTTGCAAGTTACACCCTTCAATAGATAATAAAATAAATACTTGTAAATAACACGGATGATTATTATAAATAAATGTTCTGCTTTTCTTTTTTGTAATATTTGTAACATTATTAATTAGATATTAGAAACCCATATCCTTCCGGGAAATTCTCCACTCTAAAACTACTATTAGAAAAGCACAAGGAATTCAATATAGAAACTCATATCGCCTTTGTTGACTTCGTAAAGGTTTTTGACTTTATAATATGTTTCAGCAATGCAAAGATGTTACAAAATTATTGGATTAACTTGTAATTATTTATAATTTCATTCTAAATTTTTAAGAGTTTGTTATTTTTCCTTTTTATAGATAATAATTTTTAACTGAATTTTCAATAAAATTGATCATTTACAATTCTAAAAATTACACTGAGCAACAAAAAACAAACTTTTTTTTTTGTCTCAGAAACAAAAATATGCGATTCTGATAGTATTTTTTCTCCAGAATTCAAATATGATACCGGCTTTTCTCCATCACGCAAGGTTTCCGAGAGACAAGAATTTATATTTCAAACACTTTAATATTTTCTACATTCGTAACTACACAATACTCCAACATTCGGACTCACCTAGAAAGTAAGAAATGACGATTTTCTGCTATATTTCGCCTGTGGAGCATCCCTCTTGATGGTCCAACAATAATCGGCCAGCATATTAGGATTCCATTTGCCTTGATATCTCTTTTCCATAGCTCAAATCTCCTGAGTTAGCTCATTTGGTTGTATTTTACAATGAACAAATGGACGAAAAAGTTTATTAAAAATAATAATTTAAATCAATTAATTGAAATTGAAATAAAAAAAATTGTGGGTGATGGAGAAATTCCGAATACGTATTTGAAAACATGATAGAAAACTGCATTAAGTACAACTATTGATACTCATGAGACAAAAATCATGTTGACCAGTGTAATTATTATAATTAATTCAATTGTATACAAGAATTTTCTATGATTGATAGCATTTATATTTACTTGGGTTGTACAGAACTAGGACTGTTATTTCCAGTTAGTATATGAAAACAAAATTATTTATGATTATATTTGATTTTATAGGATTCTTATAACACAGGGCTATTCAGAATGAAGGAACAGACTTCAAACATTTATTTTTTCCAAACTAAAAAAAAAAAAAATCCAACGTTCCTAGAAAGTGAAAAATTTGAAGTTCACGGCCTCAATGGCCCTGTTGCTTAAAGTTGCGATTACGGTCGCATTGGCGCTGTTGGACTGGAAGAGGAGGAACAGAAAATCAACTTCATCGCTGGTGGCCTCCCAGGTCACCATACCTAACCCCGTGTGGTTTTTATCTGTGGGGTTACACAAAAAACCGTGTTTTTATCCCCCTTATGACTGACACTCTTGAAAATCTGCGACATTAAATTGTTGAAGCTGTGAATTCGATAACTAGAGACCAGCTGGTTCGTGTGTGCCAAGAAATGAACCACCGTTTTGATATTTGTCGTGCAACACATGGTGCTCATATTGAATGCATAAAATAGTGAAATTTGAAATTTTATCTTTCCAGGAACGTAGAAATTGTGTTTCTATTTGTTGTAGGTTTGAAGTCTGTTCCTTCTTTCTGAATAGCCTTGGGCCTATAACAAATTTTACAATAATCTAAAATTTGAAATGAGATTGCGTGTCAATTGTTTAATGATTGACTTGATTAAACTTTTATGGAATCTGGCTCCAAAGCCACAAAATTCCTTTTTTTCCACTATTTTTCTGAGCCAATTATTTGATTTTTGAAACGCATTGCATTTGATTTCGAACATACTGCAAGTGTTAAATTTTATGAATTTTTGTTTAATTTGGAAGCAAGTGGTGTTATATTAGACTATTTAACTCATGCCCCAAATGAGAGTCAATGACCAATCACGTTTCAATGATTTCTGTTTTACAACCAATCGGAGTCGTGTTTCACCAAATATTTATCAATGTTATAATTACCATATTAAAGAAAGTTCCTCCTTACAACATTGCGTTCCTTTGGCAATAAATAGTATGATCTGGTTGCAGTGATAAACAAAAGGAGCAGTAGAAGCGTACCTATCGTTTCTCATTTGTTTTCAAACATCGCCGTTTACATTAAATATATAAATATTTTAAAATAACTATAGTTAAATAATGATTTGTGAGTAAACAGCTTAAATGTATTCGTTAAATAGTCCTAGCAAATGCCACTCTTGATTTCCAAATTCTCTAGATAAATTCACTCCTCACTTCGTGAGTCGTGAATTTATCGATAATTTGGAAATCACTCGTGGCATTACTTATGATAATTAATTTATGTCAGAAGGATTGACATTTAGATCCATTAACACAAAATGGCGAATGAAATAATTTTTAATGAATTGCATGTTCATGAGGAGAAGAAAAAAACACAAATTTACAAATAAAATACTGTAAAGCAGCATCTATTAAATTTAACAGGTAATTAACATTTTTTAATTAGGCTTACAGCCACTGACTATCAGATAATGGTTGAAGGTGCTTGGCGTGAGGTAGTCTCTTAGATTTACATCATCATAAGTTATGCCACGAGTGAATTCCAAATTATCTAGAGGATTTGGAAATAAAGAGTGGCATTTGTTAGGACTATTTAACGAATAAAATTAAGCTGTTTACTCACAAATCATTATTTAAATACAGTTACCGGTATTTTAAAATATTTATATATTTAATGTAAACGGCAATGACTTATTTTTCTTCTTCTTCTTCTTCTTCACGGTTTAGGCTTATTTACTAGCCTGTTCAGGCTCCAGATTGCTGCTCTTTCTATCTTTTCGTTGGTCTTCCCAAAATTCTTCTTCCTTGTGGTGAATAGTTGTATGCTGCTTTGGGTATTCTATTCTGTCATCCTTGCCAAGTGTTCTTTCCAGTTTGTTCTGTATTTCTCTATTGTTGAGTTTAATTCCTCTACTTTTAGTCGATGTCTTATATCTGTGTTGTGTTTTTTGTCTGTTCTTTGATATCCTGCTATTGGTCTGAGGAATCTCATTTCAGCAGCTTGTATTCTGGCAGATTGTTGTGTTTTTCACTGTCCATGTTTCGGATCCATAAGTAATAATAGGCACTGCCATTGTCTTGTACAATTTCATTATAGAGTCTTTCCTGGCTTTATTTTTCAAAGTTCTTTTTAGTGTTCCTGTTATATAATTAAACTTATTTAGTTTGTTATTTATATCTGTTTCCGCTGTGAATGATGTTTCGCAACTTAGGAAGTTATATCTTACTACTTGTTCTATTGGTTTATTTTCTAATATTATCTTTGGCCGAACTGGATGAGCGCCCTTGAAGGCCATTGTTTTTTATTTTTGTGATGATGTTTCCATGTTGTATTTTTTTGATATTTCATTTAGTTTATATAGCATTCTTTGTAGTTCGTCCTCTGATTTTGCTATTAAAATCTGGTCATCTTCAAAGGCTACTGTTTTTATTACTATATTTCCTAAGTTAATTCCCCCAGTCGTCATTTGCTTCCATGATCTTATCATGTAGAAATAAATGTTAAAAAAAGTGGTTGATAGTGGACAACATTGTCGGCAATGTTTGAAAACAAATCAGAAATATGTGATTATGTTTATTTACTGCAACTTTATCATATTATTTATTGCCAAATAGAATCGCAACAGCGATAACCAACTAACTCGCAATATTGTAAGAATGCACCCTAGTGGAGTAAAATTGAAACACATGAAACTGTATATTATAACCAACATTGTAGGTTATTATTTAAATTTTTTAGTAAACAACTCAGTAAAATCATTATTTAAAAACATTTTTTTTGCAAATGCCCCAGGTTGTTTTTCGACATTCCTGGTGTTCTCCTGGCATGGCGTACTTGTAACCCACTTCTGAGGTTGGGGCGCCTGGAAGGCGGGGTTACGTTGCCCCAATGATATGATGGGTGATGATGATTGTGCGCCATGAGAGTCCCTATTCCTAACTTAATCTAAGATGACTATAAATGATGATTGCGATGGCCATATGATTTAGGGGACAGTTTGGGCCTTAAAAGTTTTCTTGACATTTGTCTTACAGGTGAGGAAAAACCCCGATAAAAACCTCACCCAGAAAAACTGTCCCGACCGGGGATCGAACTCGGGCCCGCTGCGTGACAAGGCAGCACGCTACCTCGAGACCACAGCGGTTGAACTATCAAACGTGTAGTTTGAAGGAACCTGTCCATTATTTGCTATATTCAACATGTTTGTTGGAGAGTCAGTCACTGCAAAATAATGCTCTGACCTGTTCAGAATATAAAAAAGGTGGAGCTTCCTTTATTTTGGTAATCAGCAAACTATATATTATAAACAACGTTGTAAATTATTATTTATTTTTTTAGGAAGCAACTCAGTAAAACCATTATTTAAAAACACAATTATTGAACACACAATTATCAAATGTGTATTTCGAAGGAATTTGTTCATTATTTGCTACATTCAACGTATTTGTTGGACAGTCAGTCACTGAAAAATAATGCTCTGACCTGTTCAGTATATTAAAAGGAGGAGCTTTCTTTATTTTGGTAAATGGAATTCGATAAATAGCGAGGTGAATGAAACACGACTGTCTTTGATTGTAAAACAAAATTGATTGAAACGTGATTGGTCATTGACTCCCATTTGGGGCATGAGTTAAATATTCCTCATAATGCTGAGTGGACTGCTAAAAAATCCACGATGTACTCGGAGATTAAATCCCGGCCGCTGTGATGCTAGCTAGTCAGGCTAACAATTACACTACCTTCCTATGTAGAACAATCGACAAAGTTTTATGGCTTTTGTTTATGATCATCAGCGCACTATCGGCAAAATCCTGAACTAGACTACTTTCTGATAAAGTCGATATTCAGTAAGCTAGAGATTTGTTCATTGATCGGGCGTGCGTGTCGTTTGATTACGTAGTTATTTAAAGTATTGTTCAATACTTTTTAAAATATCGTACTTCTTTACAATGTAGAAATTTAAGAGTCGAACAATATTTACTTAAACAGATCAAAACAGTTGAAAATGTAGTGAAATTGTAACTTGTTTCAACGACATGTTCAAAGATCATCTGATCTTGAACCGGATTTAATAAACCCTGTGTTTTTCTTTAATTTTAAATCCGAAGAATTTAGAAGTATAAAGTGCAAAGTTTAGGAAAAAATATAGCCGATATATGTTCTTAAATCTGTCGCTTAATCAGTGAAATTATGTGTTAACATTACAGCGGAACTAGAAGCCACAAATCATCTTGAAGAGCTAAACGGACATTTTGTTAAAGGTACGTAGATTATTCCATTCTTTTTATTTACATGTTCCAATATTAATGTATCTTGCAATGCATACTTTATAGAAAGGCTCGCAGAAATAATCTGAGGCTTTGACTGCTTGAAATGAAAAATCTTGTCGCGTCCGACATGATGCCAGCTGGAAGGATGTTATCAAGACGCGATTATTGAAATGCCTGTGAAATACAAAGACACTGTCTGATCACATCTGTCGCGCCATCACAGGGTCAGATCAAATAAAAATAAACTAAATTGTTAAGGCCTACATGATTGCGTAGAAATAATGTAGGATTCTATGCCACCTACATAAATTCAAATAAATAACAAAAAAACACACAGTTTATTATGATGATCTTGTAGAATATTTCCGGGCTGTTGACCGTGGTCTTGAGGCTTGTAGTTTCCCGACATTTAATAATAATAATAATACTAATAATAACAACAGTAACAACAACACTGGTCAACATGATTTTTGTCTCATGAGTACCAATAGTTGCACTTAATGCAGTTTTTTATCGTGTTTTCAAATATGTATTCGAAATTTCTCCCTCACCCACAGCTTTTCTTTTATTTCAATTTCAATTAATGGATTTAAATAATTATTTTTATAATAAACGTTTTTTCGTCCATTTGTCCATTGTAAAATAAAACCAAATGAGCTAACTCAAAGAGATTTCAGCTATGGAAAAGAGATATCTAGGCAAATGGAATCCTAATATGCTCCCGATTATTATTGGACCATCAAGTAATAGTTTTATTGGGAGCACGCCGTAGCGTAGTGGTTAAGGCACTGAGCTACAAGCCGGAGGGTCGAGGGTTCAAGTCCCGTTGGGGTCAGGAATTTTAAACCGACCCAAACCCTCTGGCGGCACTATGGATCTGGGGTCGACTCAGCCTCTAACGGAAATGAGTACCAGACGCTTGTTCTGGGTGTAAAGGCGGCTGTCACGCAGGGCTGACAACCCGGCTGACATAAAGTGCCGATTGTCTAGAAAAAGTGGGAGCCCTAACCTCCTACTACCCCAAGGGCCTCCGGGTCTGTTGTGGGACCACTTTACTAATAGTTTTATTTTACCTGGCAGAGTTAAGGCCTTAAGGCCTTGCCTGCCACAAAACGAGGTTTTAAAAAATACAAAAAAAATACCCTTACATCTAAAATTACAATATACATAAACGATTACATGTTATAAATACAATACGATTAATATTTATAATCTATTTTGATTTACTCTAAATTTAACGAATTAAATATATAATATATACAAGATAGATAAAAAACGAGGAAAAGATTATTAATGACATAGTATAAAATTAAATAAATAGAGAAAAATTAATTATTAGACAACAGGTAACTGTATAAGAATTTCGCCAGAGACTGCGTCCGGCATCCTCAAGGGATATCTTGAGACTCCCTTGAGGATCCCGGACGCAGTCTCTGGCGAAACGTCGGGGAACTACAAGACCACGGCCAACAACCCGGAAATCTACAAGATCATCATAGTAACTCCGGCCGTGAAAGCCTAAGTCAATGCATAGTTTATTGTTGCTGTGTGCGAATAATTACTCGAAAGCTATGTTTTTTCCAAATAAGAAAAGAGAAATGCTCTAAAATGAAATGAGAATTTGAGTTCTAAGTAAACTAAAACTAGCATATTTTCAACTTAAGCTATGCATTACTTATTGCTCAAACAGTGTAGCCAACTTATCACAAAATTCCGCTAACAAACAAGTGAACGCGAAACAAATCGGGTGTACTAACTCGCCCGGTCAGTGACTAAGCAATTTCAATGCAACTTCAAACAATTTGAATGACTGAGACGAGATAACGGTACCCAGATGTGGTGGGCGAGTCTAAGCACGTGTGCCACAACTGAGCGGCCCGTAAATAAAAACTAATAGCCATTGATTTTACAAATAACATTGGTTAAAGATAATGAAGCCCTATATATAGTGAGGGTAGCGAAATTTTTTCGAACACTGCTTACATTTAGAACGGGATAAGATGATATTATATTTAACAACGCTTTTGAACGACTTGAGTCATTAACGTTGCGATTCTAATCTGAGTGTGAAAGGCCGATGAATTGTATTCAGAATCTCGGATATCAACAGAGATTACTAAATTTTTCTTTATACAGTAACGTAAAAACAAAAGGTCAGGTTAAATGTATATCTTCTTCTTTAGTAGGCGACTACAACCTCATTGAAGTTTTGGCCTCCTCAACAACTTTTCTCCATCTGGATCTATCCTGGATACAGACTGAACCATTTCCAAAATTCATCTCGAATATATCGTTTATATCATCATCCTGCCATCTGATTTTTTTTTTTTTTTTTTGGCGTCCAGCTGTTCTGGTGCATATTGGTTTCCATTTGTATATTCTTCTTACAAGCTTGTCTTCCTGCATTCTTTGAGTTTAATGTGGTTTATTACATTTTTATTTCGCATTAGATTATTTATTCAGAGTTCATTCGTATACGCCATGTGCCATCGCTTTCTCTAATTGGTCCAAAAATTCTCCGTAAGATCTTCCTTTCAAAGATTAGTAGCTTTTATCAGACTCCTTCAGTAGCCATGTTTCACAGCCATAGGTTACAATCGGTCTTATTACTGTATTATACAGTTCAACTTTAGTTAATCTGGAGACAAGTTTACTTTTGAATAGTATTCTATTTGCATACTTACTCACTTACTTACTCACTGGCACTATCGAACCCGAAGGTTCATGGCCGCGCGGACATAAGCTCTCCATACATCTATATCCTGAGCTAATGCTTTCCAATCATTCCCTGTATAATCTACTTCCCTCAAATCATAGTTAATGTTGTTCTCCCACCTCATTCTTGGCCTACCAACTGGGCGTTTTCTCTCTGGCTTTCCTACAAGAAGCTTCCATGCACGTCTTTCATTCCCCATACGCGCAACATATCCTGCCCATCGCAGTCTACGAGACTTAACAGTTCTTATTATATCTGGTTTCCCATAAAGATCACGTAGTTCATTGTTATGTAGTCTTCTCCATTCACCTGTCTGTTCATCTCTCTTTGGTCCAAAAATTTTCTTAAGAACTTTATTCTCAAATACTCGTAATCTCCTCTCCTCCCTTAAAGTACTATTTGCATAGTAAGCTTTATAGCCCAAATAAATTCTTTCACCATTTTTTTCCTCTATATAATTTCTTCCATTTATCAGAATCAGAATCAATGTTCGTTCAGTCATGAACGAACCAACAAGTCTGCATAGAATGCGGCTTTTTTATGGTGGTTACTACGCAGTTCTGTCGACACTGTAAATTTTGTCGACATGGGTACGAAGGCCGAGCCCATTAACCCCATGTGTTGAGTTTTGAAGTGTTATAAAACACTTTGAAAGTTTGAATGATGTAATATTATATGTGAATTAATAATCAATTGAGTTGGTGTTTACTTGATGAAAATCCATATTTATTAATTAAATAAAAATAAAACGTAGTTTTATTTGATTTTCATATTTATTATATAATTCAGTGACAGCTGTTTCGGTACACTGTACCTTCTTCAGACATGTTAACAAATTATGAATTGTGTTCCAACTGATCTAAGCAACAATACAACAATATTTATTTAAATTTTTAAATCTTAGATCAGTTGGAACACAATTCATAATTTGTTAACATGTCTGAAGAAGGTACAGTGTACCGAAACAGCTGTCACTGAATTATATAATAAATATGAAAATCAAATAAAACTACGTTTTATTTTTATTTAATTAATAAATGTGAATTAATATTTGTGTTTATGTTTATATTTGCGTCATTCGCTCTTTCCATGGCTGTATCCAGTAGCGTATTTGGGGTCCGGTGTTATTGGCTCGTGTGTGATCTAATTAGGTTTATTATGTTTATTTATTAATTGTAGTGTATTTTTCTTCCATTTACAGTTGAACCAAGATATTTATATGATTTTACTTCTTCTATATTTGTATCATTGATGTTCGGATTACTTTTTTTTTTCATTTCTTGTTGTAAATTTTAAGTATTTTGTTTTGGAATTATTTATTATTAATCCATATTCAACTGATTTTTCTTTCAGCAACTGGAAACTTTCTATTTGTGTTGGTTGGTATGTTCCTTGCTGTTACCAATATGTCATCTGCATATGCAATATATTGTTTAGATTTGGTACTTATATTACCTCTTAGGTCTAAATGTTAAATGTATTCCGCCTCTACAATATTTGATTTTTGTGATTAAGAAAAAAGAAGCTGTTATTTTACATATGCCACTTTTTTATGTACGTAAGAACAGCAAAAGCATGGTAACTATACTACTAAAAATGTTCTGCCTTTCAATATCATAACTGCTTTAAAATTCTCCCAGTATTGCGGGAAATAAATATAGAAAATATGTAAACAAGTAGTAATTTAATGCTCTCTAACCAAACCTATTGTTCGTAAATGATGAGAAAGTAAGTTAAATTTTTTGCAGCGTCATTAGATTTTTAAACAAGTTATGATACTGAATGATTTATATATTAATGCATGTGCTATAGTTGCCATGGTTACAGTTGTGTTAGAAAAGTGACAAACGCGAAAATCTGCTTTTCATTCGCAATAATGAAACATTTGAAGAGTCTTCGTGCAATATCACAAACTAGGCTACATCTTTCTTTGTAGTCGCTATTGTATTAGTCCGGGATCCGGCTGCAAGATTACTACGTTAATCGAGCGGATGAACAAAATATTTTTTTTCTCATAAAATTGTGAATTACTGAATACATTTTTGCCGAGTTCCCTATTAAAATTCGGCCGCCAGAATGTTTAATTAAAATATAATCAATTTATTTATTCGAAATAATTTGATTCACTTCTTATTAAAATAAATTATAATCGAGTTCGCAGAAATCGATGTATAGAGCTTGAAAAGTTTTGGTTGCCATTACACACTTGCCCGTAAACCTCCTCGCGGCTACAGCAGGCTGTGACACCAATCAGTAATAAAATGGTGGTAAGTACGTATTTATTGTTTTATATTGTTCCCTCGCAGCGGGAAGTAAAACCACTGCCCTTTATGTATACTACGTACAATATATATACAAAAATATATCCAAAAGGTAGTGTTAATATGCATTATACGAAACTAATCACAGCATATTAAACGTACTGATATTTATTTGAAACAATATAAAACAATAAATACGTACTTACCGCCATTTTATTAGTAATTGGGTGTCACAGCCTGCTGTAGCCGCGAGGAGGTTTCGGCCAAGTGTGCAATGGCAACCAAAACTTTTAAAGCAATATACATCCATTTCTGCGAACTGGATTATAATTCTTCTTCTTCTTCCTTTCATGTGATAGACCTAGTGGTCTCAATCCAACGTTTGAAGGGTCTGCCCAAAGATCTATTGCCTGGTAGCTGGTAATTTAAGATTTGACATGGTATTCTAGTTCTGCTCATTCTTCTTACGTCAGATTTCCAGTTGTTTTTGTATTTTTGTACATATTCTATGACTGATTCTGTTTGTAATTCTTTGAGAATCTCAGAATTCCTTTTATGGTCTGATCTTGAGTAGCCTGCAGTACGTCTCATAAATTTCATTTCTGCCACAGTTAGTTCATCTACACTGCGAATTGTCGAGGCCTCGCTGCCGTAACATAATATGGGACTGGCCAGTGTTTTATAAATTCTAGTTCGTGTGTGTTGCTGTACTGTGTTTGGCTTGAAAATAGCTATTATTTATAATCTGGATTATAATTTATTTTAATAACAAGTGAATCAAATTGTTTCGAATAAATAAATAAATTATATTTTAATTAAACATACTGGCGGCCGAATTTTAGTAAGCAACTCGGCAAAAATGTATTCAGTAATTAACAATTTTATGAAAAAAAAACTGATTTTATTCATACACTCCGTAATCTTGCAGCCGGGTCTTGGACTAATTCACAATAATAAAACATTTGAAGAGTCTTTATACAGTATGAAAAACTACATATTTCTTTATAGTCGCTATTGTATACATTTCAACGTCGGATCCACAACGAATAGCTAAATCCCACACACAAGGCCAAATGTATGATTGTTAATCTCAACTAAATTAAATCTATGCTATTCTTTGCTTTGCTGTTTCTGCATAAAATGAAAACAAACACCATTGAACAGTGCAAAATATAATATCTTCACGTCTAAAACCGGTTCTATACTTGTTTACATTTATAAAATATGAAAAAACTCTCGTTTCAAGGCCACAGGAAGTTGAATGCCTTATCTGTTAATGTTGCTAGTATTTGATATAGAGTTACAAAGGCGCAGAGAGAGTGTTATTTGCGGGAAGAGAAAGGTCTTGCTTAATTCAGTAACTGCCCTGCTTTCAGTTTCAAAACAAAATGTAAAAGAAAATTTGTCGGTATTTCTTTCCCATATTTGAATTGCGACGCTAACGGCATAATATGTTAAAAAACCTCGTTAAGTAAAATACTGCCTACCTATCTTCTGCACAATCAGTCCTAAAATGTATCTTACTTTTTTTTATCACTTTTCCTTGTTTTATACACCTTACTCTTAATTTGTAGTAGTAGTAGGACTTTATTAGACAAAAAGTAAGATATTTACAATATTATTTACAAATATGGGTCACACGGGCAGTAAGCCGTACATGCTGTTGACAGTCCGTTACAATAAAGTAATAATTGGTACTAGTGTAAAGAAAAATAAACAACAAAAAAGCAATAACATTACAATTACATAAAGAAAACACAATAATATTACAATTAAATAGTAACACAATAGCATTATACACTAATTAATTTATATATAATTGTTAAGAATTAATGATATTGCATTTTGATAACATATATTTATTCATGAATGAGTGTTGTCCTTATTTTCCGCGTTTTGTCCAGAAATTTACCGAGGTTTATCCAATTTTCTGGATTTACCAATAACTCGTAGCATGCCAATCTTTCCCGATTTGAATTTAGAAATCTTTCCGGTAATAACTGACGTCTCCAATATTCTAAATCATTACATTTTCCTAATATATGTATCTCATCTTCAAAGTTCCCGCACATTGGACATATTCGCATATCGTGATCGTCGCTAATTTTTAGAAATTTCCATGCCACTAGCCTAAACCAAGCAAGCCCTGATCTCTCCTTAAATCCTAGGTTGAGTATATACGATTCTTTTCCCCAGACGTGTTTTAGGTCTCTTTGTAAACACAGTGAGCGTTTTCCTGTACATTCGGCGAAAGTATCTTGTTGGTTTATATCTAAGTACCTCCTCCTTATTTTTCTCCACATATTATTGTCCTTTATAATTTATTTTCAATTTATTGCAGCTTTTTATACGTTTAACTCGTTTATCTTATTTTTTATCTGTTGTTTTGTTTTATATTTAAATTTTGTTGTACATTGAATTTTGAAGGATCTTGTAAAAAAAAATCAAACATTTTACTAAAAAATTGTGAAACCCATTTAATTATAATATATGCAATTTTTTTAAAAATATAATATTTAATAACTCATAAACTAAAAGTCTCACAAGAATGAAACTTAAACACAACATTATGTATCATTTAGTGAAAGTTTATGCAAACACTCAAGTCTCTAGCTCAAAAAATGTACAAAATAGAAATTTCACCCATCGCCCCCCTTAAGTCTCGTCATTCATAATTTTCCATTTTAACTTTATGTGGCGTTTCACTAAGGAGTAAGGTGTTGGTTTAGATCCAGGCAATTGTCCAATACGTAAAAAATCATTTTATATCCTTACTTACTTACTTACTCACTGGCACTATCGAACCCGTAG
Source organism: Diploptera punctata (assembly GCA_030220185.1). NCBI lineage: Eukaryota > Metazoa > Arthropoda > Insecta > Blattodea > Blaberidae > Diploptera > Diploptera punctata. The sequence continues at coordinate 107,039 of JASPKZ010007807.1, read as the reverse complement.
GTTCATGGCCGCGCGGACATAAGCTCTCCATACATCCCTATCCTGAGCTAATCCTTTCCAATCATTCCCTGTACAATCTACTTCCCTCAAATCATTGTTAATATTATTCTCCCACCTCATTCTTGGTCTATCAACTGGGCGTTTTCCCTCTGGCTTTCCTACAAGGAACTTCCATGCAAGTCTTTCATTCCCCATACGTGCAACATATCCTGCCCATCGCAGTCTACGAGACTTAACTCTTCTTATTATATCTGGCTTCCTATAAAGACAATGTAGTTCATTGTTTAGTAGTCTTCTCCATTCACCTGTCTGTTCATCTATCTTTGGTCCAAAAATTTTCCTAAAAACTTTATTCTCAAATACCTGTAATCTCCTTTCCTCCCTTAAAGTAAGAGTCCATGTTTCGCACCCATATAATATAACTGGTAGAATAATAGTTTTATATATTTTCAGTTTAACGTTTTTAGAAAGGAGTTGGGACATCAAGAGTCTCTGCAATGCATAATAGCACGCATTTCCAGAATTGAGCCCATGTTTAATTTCTTTCTGCATCTCATTCCTACTTGTGATTATTGTTCTTAGGTATTTGAATTCAGCCACTTCCTCAAAATTTCCCTCATTTGTCATTAGCTGTTCATTTCCATTATATAATATATTTCTACGTGTGACCATATATTTAGTTTTATTGATATTTACTTCCAGTCCTAATTTCTTAGTGTTACTCAATAGTGTGTGCGTATTGTCCTTTAGTATCTCCTCGCTATCGGCCAGTAGTACTACATCATCAGCATACACTAACAGCTTATTAATACCATTCAGTTGTAAGCCTTCCTCATTCTCTAAAGATTTAATGGCATGCTCTAGTACAAAATTAAATAGTAGAGGAGATAGTGCATCTCCTTGCTTCAACCCATTCTGGATTTCAAAAGTGTCCGAAAAATTGTTTGCCTACTCGCACCCTACTCTTTGTGCCATTTAGACACATTCGTATAAGTCTAACTAACTTTTTAGGAATTCCAAACTCCAGCAGGATACTATAAAAACGTAAAAACCTATTAAGGAACAATAGACAAACGACTTTAACGTTAATCTCCACGTTCTCAATATGGATATAAATAGTTTTGCTTTTTCAGTATCATGGTAACATCATTAAATATGGTGGGATGAAATTGGTTTAATTTTATGATAATTGCGTAAACATGTAAGTTATTACCACTGGAAACAAGGTAGAATTTATACCGTGGTCATCCACATATGCGAATTTGGTTAGAAGGGCTGGAGGGCTGAGGAAGGTTGGTTAGTGGTGGTGCAAATGGTCATGTTTGTGGTCTGCTGGCGCTAGCTAACATTACCCCAATCACCACAACCTCATACCATAAGGCTTTTTTTATTTGCAGTCACGTTGCATAAATTTACCAATCATTTTATTATGACTGGCGATCAAATATTGGTTTGTCATACATCTTCCACATTCAATAGCAAGCCATTCCAATTTTATTTACATCTGTTTATTACTACTGGAGGTTCACACTCGATAGTTTAAGCAGAATAATAGTAATAATAATCATAATAACAATAGTTATTTATTTATAAACAGGTTTACAATGTAATAAAATATCTTCCTGTGCCCAAACCTTTTACAATTTTTATCTTCTTACTCCATTCTTCTGTATCTTCCCATTCCAATTCTTAGAGACCTAGCTCCCTTATACTTCCTCTTACATCATCCATTCATTTAAATCTAGGTCGACCATAATAATAATAATAATAATAATAATAATAATAATAATAATAATAATAATAATAATAATAATAATAATAATAATAATAATAATAATTTTATGTTTTATTTATATACAGAATTATGGATGCGAAACATGGACTCTTACTTTAAGGGAGGAAAGGAGATTAAAAGTATTTGATAATAAAGTACTTAGGAAAATTTTTGGACCAAAGAGAGATGAAGAGACAGGTGAATGGAGAAGACTACATAACAATGAACTACATGGTCTTTATAGGAAGCCAGATATAATAAGAACAGTTAAGTCTCGTAGACTGCGATGGGCAGGACATGTTGCACGTATGGGCAATGAAAGACTTGCATGGAAGCTTCTTGTAGGAAAGCCAGAGGGAAGAAGCCCAGTTGGTAGACCAAGAATGAGGTGGGAAAATAACATTAACTATGATCTGAGGGAAGTAGATTATACAGGGAATGTTTGGAAAGCATTAGCTCAGGATAGGGATGTATGGATAGCGTATGTCCGTGCGGCCATGAACCTACGGGTTCGATAGTGCCAGTGAGTAAGTAAGTAAGTATTTATATACAGAATTTTAATGTTTACACCTCTTTCTGTGTCTAAAGTTTTATTTTTCTTCTCCACTCGTATCTCTCCATCCAATCCATGTCATCCAGTCCTGTTGCTCTCATTCCAGTTCTTATTTCCTGCATCCACGAGTTTCGAGGTCTTCCTCTCCTCCTCCTTCCAGGTGGACACCATTCCAATGTTTTCATGGGTAATCTTTCTTATTGCATTCGTCGTACGTGCCCATACCAATTTAATTTCTTATACCTGATATAATGTACTATTGAATAACCAATATTCATTTTTATAATGATAATAATAATAATAATAATAATAATACAGTAAAACTTGTTTAATCCGGAACGTTTGAAACTAACATTGTAGCATCCATCCATCCATCCATAGTAATTCTGCCCGAAGGCAAGTTTTTCACTGCAATCATAGCATTTTTATGCTATGCTTTGCAGCTTTACTAGGGAATTGTAGGTGTGATAGCTTCCCGTTGCTTTCCACACCGGTGAAGGATGATGATGATAATAAGGATGATGATGGCCACATGATTTTGGGGATCGTTTGGGCCTTAAAGTTTTCCTGACATTTGTCTTACAGGTGAGGAAAAACCCCGATAAAAACCTCACCCAGAAAAACTGCCCCGACCGGGGATCGAACCCGGGCCCGCTGCGTGACAAGGCAGGACGCTACCTCGAGACCACAGCGGTGGACCATTGTAGCATTTACGTAAATATTTAACTTCTTTTGTACCACATATTTATAGAAATACAGCAGGACACCCACAACTTAAAACCTAAGTTTTATCTCCTTATTTCCAACGTGAAAAAGGTGTTTCCAATAAAACAGAGACTACATCATAAACATGATTCATACTTAAACCATACAACAACAGCTGAATGTGAGAAAATTTTATTCACAAATCACGAGGCAGGTGGCTATTTTCCTCTCCCCACTTCACTTGTAGAATTTTGTTACGTTAGACAACGCCGACAAGTTTACAGCCTTAAAGGGCCAATGGAACGATTCAGATTATATACGTTTGATCGCATTTTGTGACGAAAATACTATTATTAAAGGAAATATGTTATCATTTGAAAGGGAATCCTTCAAATTACAACAATAGAACAAAATAAAACAAATCACTGCTCACATGCAGCTTGGCGAGTTGATTTTTGTGGGCTAGCGTCGAACGCCTCCACAATTCTCTTCGTTGTTTCTGCATCCGTGCTAATGCGAGGCTTTCTAGGAGTTTGATTTTCTGCATCCTTCCCGTTTCCAGCAATCGTTTTCTCCACTTCCCCACAGTCGCGACGGCTGCAATGCTACGTTAAACTCACGTCTTGCCCGTCTTGCGGCCTCACGATTATTAGCATACGTTATTCCCCATGCAGCAATTGTAATTTGCTGTTGCATATCAACGCCATTTTGACTAATGACGTAAGTTCTACACTGTTTTGTTTTATTCCATTTTTGTATTTTGAATAAATATTACTACAAATTTTTAGCTGATGATAACGTTCCACAACAATATATTACTAATATCTTCAACATCTATAAAGATAATGAAATCTCTGTTAAACAAGATGGCAAATTATCTTCTTGGGAAAAGATCAACACTGGAGTAAGACAGGGATGTGGACTTTCACCGGTGCTTTTCATTATATACATGAATAAATTAATAAATGAATGGAGGAAACACAACGAGGATATATACCCATCAATAGGAACCTCAAACTCGATGCTATTCTTTTTGCAGATAATTTAGCTCTTCTGGCACTTTCCGAAAATGATTTGCAACGATCAATTTATAATTTACAAAAAATAGGTGCCAAATTTAATATGGAAATATCAATTAATAAAACTAAAATTGTGGCATTTCATGGGAAGGACCCCATACAAAGTAAAATCTGTCTCCAGAATAAAATTTTAGAGAGATCTAATCAATTTAAATATCTTGGATATTATCTCTCTATCTGGGATGAAAAAGATATCCCTGAAAAAGTTACTAGTTATAATAAAAGTTTAGGAATTATTAATCAAGTTATGAAACCATCCCTTGTACAAAAAAACACCAGATTACGTTTATATAACACTTTGGCTAGACCAGTGTTGACCTATGGTAGTGAAGCATGGACACTAAGAAAACAACATGAAAGCAGAATAACAGCTTGTGAAATGAGATTCATGCGCAGAACAGCGGGTTACACCAGATGGGATCGGAAAAGGAACACCGATATCTTAAAAGAATTGAAGACTACGCCAATTTTGGAATATATTAAACAGTACCAACTAAATTGGAAACACCATCTTGAAAGAATGAGTTCAAATCGGATCCCCAAAGCTGTTTATAATTATATACCAAGAGGACGAAGATCACTGGGCCGTCCTATGAAACGCTGGAGGGAAAATTTTCTATAGGATCGTAACAGGCCTTGGCCTAATACTTGGAAGGAAGAAGAAGAAGAAGAGAATAATTGCCTTTCCAACGGTAATTTCATGTTTCCTGTAATGGTAATATTTTCATCACACAAAACTATCAAACGTATAGCCATATTTATGATTCACCCCATGAAAGTAATAAATTAGTTTAATAATAATTAACGTAAACTTGTGTGAAAATAATTTTTCTTACTAGCTCTTTATTTTACTTCAAAGCCACTAGCATCTACTAGCACAAAATAATATTTTGACAAATTTTCTGGCTATGATAATGTTTTAAATATGAAATAAGCATACATCTAAGAACTGCTGAAATTTTACAAATGCTCGGTTGACAATTAATAACACGTAAAAAATATTTAGCTACTAATTTATCAGTAATTGATAAATTTGTCGGTGATATATTTATGGAATGGGTATACGTTAACTGTAGTAGAAGTTCTCTCTATTCCGAAAGTTGAATTTATTGCTAAAAAAAAGCAAGATCAACAAAACTATTCATATAGAGTTTGAGAGGAGCACAACCATGGAAATTCCTTAAACCATGCAGTTTATTGTTAAGTAGACTTCTCCATTCACCTGTCTGTTCATCTCGCTATGGTTAAAAAAATTCCTAAGAACTTTATTCTCAAATACTCGTAATCTCCTTTCCTCCCTTAAAGTAAGAGTCCATGTTTCGCACCCATATAATATAACTGGTAGAATAATAGTTTTATATATTTTCAGTTTAACGTTTTTTGAAAGGAGTTGGGATATCAAGAGTCTCTACAATGCATAATATTGTATTTAATTTCATTGTATTATTAGACATTATTTTCATTATTATTCAATTTGACATAATTAATTGTTTAGTATGACTATTACTGTAATTTTTTGTATTTATATGTAACATATGTTTGTCCTGGTGAGTGGAAGAGAAGACCACATGGCCTTAACTCCACCAGGCTAAATAAATATATTCTAAATCTATTCTATATTAGAACTATTGCATATTACTAAAAAAAATTGTCTTAAAAACTCATGAAGTCACAGTTGCAGGACAAAACGAGGAGGTATATATTTTATCGTTCACCCTTATGTACTCGTAGTGTAAGGGGAATGATACGATTTGGTCAGCTTAGGGGATACTCCCTTTTCGCCAACATTCCAAAGTTTCGCGAGCTTGGCGGGTTTTCGTTTCCGTAGCCATTAGTAAAGTTAGATTCAAAGTGTAACGCGCCCCTCAGTCATTGTGCAAGTGAGCGCTGTTCCATTGAACAACCTCCACTCAGTTCACAAGTTTTCAGAGACGAGTGAAACGTGTAATCTCTGCCCAAACTATAAGCAACTTTTATAGCTTCGACCTTTGATGTTAACGGCTCTATTTCTACAAATGGCGTACTTCTATAAGTGAACAGCCACTGTGTTTGTAAAGGAATTGTAATAAGCTTCACATCTGTATTGTTAAGCACACATTATATAATGGAAATCGACAACTAATGACACACGGGGAAAATTTTGAGGAAGTGGCTGAATTCAAGTACATAGGAACAATAATCACAAATAGAAAGAGATGCACAAAAAATTAAACATGGGCTCAATTCTGGAAATACGAGCTATTATGCATTACAGAGACTCTTGACATGCCAACACCTTCCAAAAAAACGTTAAACTGAAAAAATATAAAACTATTAGTCTACCAGTTATATTATATGGATGCGAAACATGGGCTCTTACTTTAAGGGAGGAAAGGAGATTCAAGTATTTGAGCGGTTAAGGTAGGAAGCCTTGGCGCAGAGCTACGGGACTTGCGCTGGTTCGAGTCTCCATGGGGGAAGAAATTTTCTCATGATATTTCGGCCAGTATGGGACCGGTGCCTACCCAGCATCGTGAGGCAATTGTGTAGCTACAATGAGTAGCGGCTCCAGGTTGAGGAACCAGCTATAACGGCTGGGGGACTCGATATGCTAACCACATGTCGCCCCTACACTGGCTGTTGATCATCTACCTCTGTGATTGACACATGCGGATGTGAAGGGCCAGCAGCCGGCTGGTAAAAGGGCAACCGCTGAAAAGTGGAAAGACCCTCAATCGGATCGGAGGAAAAAATTTGGACCAAAGAGAGATGAACAGACAGGTGAATGGAGAAGAGTAAACAACAGTGAACTATATGGTCTTTATAGGAGGCCAGATATAATAAGAACAGTTAAGTCTCATAGACTGCGATGGGCAGGAGATGTGGAACGGATGGGGAATGAAAGACGCGCATGGAAGCTTCTTGTAGGAAAACCAGATGGGAAACGCCCAGTTGGTAGACCAAGAATGAGGTGGGAGAAAAACATTGATTTGAGGGAAGTAAATCATACAGGGAATGATTGGAAAAATGATAGTGATGTATAGAGATTTTATGTCCGCACGGCCATGAACTTACGGGTTCGATAGTGCCAGTGAGTTAGTTATTTGTATTAAGATAGATAATTGAGAATTTTTGAGCAGAAGATACTACTTTAGATCTTTTTTTTATTATTCAAATAGAAAACGACAGGTTCCCTTTTCTTTCTCTGGTATTTCGTATAAATATTTAGGAAAAAATCACCGCGTCTTAACTTTGGGAATGGTGATGAAATATGTGAAGGGAAAACAATTTAAATAATAATTTAGAAAGAACTTATGAGGTTTTACATAGAATAGGGGGGAGGGGAGAAAGAAAACAATACAAGCAAATGGTGCACACAAATGCAGGTCGAAGAGAGTTTGTAAAATTCCATATTGTAGAAGTGAGTAACCCTCGTCACACGGATTTTAAAGGGACACTTAAAGGGAAAGGTTGTTAACCCTGGATCACATACATACTTTGTTGACCACATTAGAATGTGGAAAGACTGCCGGGATGAATGAAGAGCTAAATGCTGGGGCCAAGTCCGAGACAGCACAAACATATAATGCAAGGCACACTATTGACTCATACATCATGCTAAACAAGACGATTACAATATGATGATTATGTTGGCCAGATGATGTTCGAGGGGAATTTGGGCCTTAAAATTCTTGAAATTTGTCTGACACGGGAAGGAAAAACTCCAAAATACCTTAGTAGGAAACTTGTCTGTACCGAAGATCGAAACCGGACCTGCTGCATTTGATCATAATGGTAATATTTTATTATTAACATAATATATTAACATAACTATTTACTTGTAAAATATACGCTATAATTATTTTATCCGATGTGTCAATGTTGAATTTTATCAAGGAATAATAAACTACAAAATTATCGTTAATTCAGTCATTGAAATAATAGTACATTTGTAAGACGTAATAATTTTATTTATTAACCTCCCAGGTTGTGAATATCATACACAACGGAAACATATATAAATTCTGTTCTATAGTATTAAATTCTGCCCGAGGGCTGGTCTTTCACTGCAATCATAGCATTTTTGATGGTATGCTTTGCAGCTTTACTAGGGAATTATAGGTGTAGTAGCTTCCTATTGATTTCCACACCGGTGAAGGATGATGATGATAATGGTAGGGATGGTGATGATGGCCGGATGATTTTCGGGGACCGGTGGGCCCTAAGGATCCTGACATTTGTGTTACAGGCGAGGAAAAACTCCGAACAAACCTCACCCAGGAGCCTGTCTCTACCGGGAATCGAACCCGGGCCCTCTGGTGAGAAGGCAGCACGCTACCTGAGACCACAGCGGTGAACACAGATATAAATAACAAACTAAATAAGTTTAATTATATAACAGGAACACTAAAAAGAACTTTTAAAAATAAAGCCAGGAAAGACTCTATAATGAAATTATACAAACCAATGGCAGTGCCTATTATTACTTACGGTTCCGAAACATGGACAACGACAACACAACAATCTGCCAGAATACAAGCTGCTGAAATGAAATTCCTCAGATCATTAGCAGGATATCGAAGAACAGACAAAAAACACAACACAGAAATAAGACAACTAAAAGCAGAGGAATGAAAGACAACGATATTGAAATACAGAACAAACTGGAAAAAACTTAGCAAGGATGACTGGGAATAGAATACCAAAAGCAGCATACAACTTTTCACCACGAGGAAGAAGAAGTTTGGGAAGACCAAAGAAAAGATGGAAACAGTATCAATTTGGAGCCCGAACAGGCTAGTAAATAAGCCTAAACCGTGACGAAGAAGAAGAATTTATTAAATGTTTTTAATAAACGACGAGAAAACATTGAAGAAATATTTTATATTCGTATCAAATTACAGCTCAACACAAGAACTTGTTAGGTGTTAATCTATGGTTTAAGTTTAGTTGTTTTTACTGCAGTCTGACATTCTTAAATAAACAGGCACGAAATATTGAGTTTTGTCTGTTTTAGCATAAAAAATAGCAGTAATTTATTCAGTAGATTTCAATTTTAACACCCTGTGGGCCCTATGAAATACCGGGTTAAATAATGACGCTACGGATAAAATATCATCATCATCATCACTCCGGGGATTGGGCAATTGCCCGTCCCGACTTCATAATGCATCAGCCCAACGTCTTCTAGGTCTTCCAACATCACGTCTTCCTCTTGCTTGACAATTTCTTGCTAACAATGGATATCTCGCCTTACTCATTCCATCCATGTGATCAATCCATTTCTGTCTGTAATTCGTGACTTTATCCAATAAAGGCTGTACTTTCAATTCTTCTCTTATATCCTCATTTCTTATTCTATCAAGTCTTGTACATCCTTTTACTTGTCTTAGGAACCTCATCTCCGCCGTCTGTATTATATCCTTCTGTCTTTTCACTGGAGCCCAAGTTTCACATCCATACAATATTGTGGGCCGCCATAACATTATACATTTTTATCTTGGTTTCTTTTCTAATTTTATTTTTGAATGTTCTCTGTATTGTTGCACACACCGTCTGAAATTTATTTATTTTGGAGTCAATGTCTCTTTCCACATTGTAGCCAACATCACAGCCCAAATATTTGAAACTAGACACCTGTTCTATACTTTGATTTTCTAAAATAATTTTGGATCTCACTGGATCTCTTCCTCTAAAAGCCATGGTCTTCGTTTTCCTTACAGAAATCTTTAGATCGTATAATTTTTACATATTTCATTTATGCATGCATTGATTTCTGTAAGTCGTCTTCATTTTTCTGTATTATGATTACATCGTCAGCAAATAGAAGATTATTTATGCACACTTTATTATCCATTCTTATTCCTGGATTCACTAAAACTTTCCATTTATTTAAAATATCGTCATATATATATATATATATATATATATATATATATATATATATTAAACAAAGTGGGTGATAAACTACATCCTTGTCGTAATCCAGTATTTGTTTTGATTACATCTGTTCTTTTGAATCCGGTATCTATAATTATATTTGTGTCTTCATATAATTTCTTTATTGTTTCAACATGGCACAGTGGGTATCCTTTCATTCGTAATATTTCCCATAATTTTTGTCTGTTTACTCGATCGAAGGCCTTATCCAAATCTATAAATCCTATGTGAGTTTCTAGGTTACGTTCTCTTCTCTTTTCTATGATAAAATATGCTGATATATATATTTTTTAATGTGAAGCACGATTGACAAAATCCCATCTTTCCATCGGTATGTTTAACAGATGCAATTGAATGTCATGAGCGCTAACCTTGTCCGGAGGCAACACGTATTATCCCATTACATCGCAATAACCTCATAATCACCCCCTTTTCCTCCTGGCACCACTAAACCAGCCTATGGGGCGCCCCCTTGTAAAGCGGCATCTGTTTAAAAGCTAATTGAATTTAATTAAGAGGAGACGGGTAATCACAGAGGCCAGCACAAACGCTCCCACTTTGACTGACTCACAACTGCTCACTTGTGCATTTTATTGGTTGTGTCAAGTCTTACAACCTCAATTGTCGCACTCTCGTCTCTTCGATTTATCACTTTGTTTTCCATCGATTTAAAGCGAATTTGTTTATTTATTCATATTACACCAGTCAACGAATTTCAACTTTTTATCTGCCACATGGACAAAAACATGTTATTTTGTATAAATCATACCTCCTGAACACCAACAAAATGACAGTAAAAAGTCCGTAACACGTAACGTTTTCCTGTGACAGAGCTGAGTTCGATTCTAGCAAAAATGATAGAACATCTAGTTTAATTTATACATAATTGTAAAAATTTCACAACTATAATTAATTTAATTATGGAATTTCGCTGTAAAATGCCTGAAGTTTACATACTATGGGGTATTATAAAGGGAATAAATTGATGCATCAAAACTCTTAAATATATTGGAAGACAGAAATATACCATATTTACTTCTGCAGAACATACAAAATATTTACAAAGACAGAACTTTTATTAATGTTAATACCTTTATATATATGTGTTACTTTTTTTGTGGGATTTGGGTCTTTTCTTCAAATCGAAAACATTTATTAAATTGATTAACAGATTAAATTGAATAACAGATTTTCTGACCCCTCCATGGTATCTTTACCTTGTCGTGGTGGAGTGGCTTGTGTGCTTAAATGATCCTGAGAGTTATGCCGGCGGTAGCATTGCTGCCGATAGGGTTACCCATGCCGGACTGGTCGAAGGTGATAAGCCAGACGAAATAAGTACCTTGGTCGAAAGAGTGACGATCTTTCACCGTAAAAATACAACCGTCAAGAAATGCGGACATGGGTTCTACTGGGGTAAAATTTTCCGGAGGTCAAATAGTCCCCCATTCGGTTCTCCGGGCGGGGACTACTTCAGGGAACCCATGCCAAAGGCTCAAACACAGGGACATGTTCCTAGGAACATGGAATGTTAGGACTTTATGAATTGGGTAGTGTTAGACGGGAAACCACCAAGTTACTAAAGAGTAAAAAGAGGGAATATTTGAGAGAGAAGATTAATGATCTTGAAATGAATGCAAAAAATAGGAACATTAGAGAATTATATCAGGGAATTAGTATAGAGAAGAAAGGGTTTCAGGCTAGAACAAACATAATTCGGAATGAAAATGGGGATATGATTGCAGATTCCAAGAGTATATTAAATAGATGGAAAAGTTATTTTAATCAGCTATTAAATGTACATACAGAACAGGACATTGAGGAGGATAAGTTACAGACAGCAGAAATGCTAGTCGCAGAGCCAAGTGCATTAGAGGTTGAAATGGCAATTGAAAAATTGAAGATGTATAAAGCATCAGGTTCAGATGAGATCCCAGCAGAACTGATAAAATCAGGGGGAGAAAAATTGATGGACAAGATACGCTGGTTGCTTAGTATGATTTGGGAAAAAGAAGCTCTTCCAGATGAATGGAAGGAATCAATTATCGTACCAATTTATAAGAAAGGAGATAAAAACTGATTGCAACAACTATAGGGGCATCTCATTACTTTCAACTTCGTACAAAATTCTAACAAATATATTAGTAAGCAGACTTGCTCCCTATATTGATGACATTCTAGGAGATCATCAATGTGCATTTAGAAGAAACAGGTCTACAACAGATCAGATTTTTAGTATAAGACAGATTTTAGAAAAGAAATGGGAATATAATGGTACTGTACATCAACTATATGTAGACTTCAAAAAAGCATATGATTCAATTAAGAGGGAGAAGTTATATAGTATCCTGCTGGAGTTCGGAATTCCCAAAAAGTTAGTTAGACTTATACGAATGTGTCTAAATGGCTCAACGAGTAGGGTGCGTGTAGGCAAACAGTTTTCAGACACTTTTGAAATCCAGAATGGGTTGAAGCAAGGAGATGCACTATCTCCTCTACTATTTAATTTTGTACTAGAGCATGCCATTAAATCTTTAGAGAATAAGGAAGGCTTACAACTGAATGGTATTAATAAGCTGTTAGTTTATGCTGATGATGTGGTACTACTGGCCGATAGCGAGGAGATACTAAAGGCCAACACGCACACACTATTGAGTAACACTAAGAAATTAGGACTGGAAGTAAATATCAGTAAAACTAAATATATGGTCACACGTAGAAATACATTATATAATGGAAATGGACAGCTAATGACAAATGAGGGAAATTTTGAGGAATTGGCTGAATTCAAATACCTAGGAACAATAATCACAAATAGGAATGAGATGCACAAAGAAATTAAACATAGGCTCAATTCTGGAAATGCATGCTATTATGCATTGCAGAGACTTTTGATGTCCCAACTCCTTTCAAAAAACGTTAAGCTGAAAATATATAAAACTATTATTCTACCAGTTATATTATATGGGTGCGAAACATGGACTCTTACTTTAAGGGAGGAAAGGAGATTACGAGTATTTGAGAATAAAGTTCTTAGGAAAATTTTTGGACCAAAGAGAGATGAACAGACAGGTGAATGGAGAAGACTACATAACAATGAACTACATGGTCTTTATAGGAAGCCAGATATAATAAGAACAGTTAAGTCCCGTAGACTGCGATGGGCAGGACATGTTGCGCGTATGGGGAATGAAAGACGTGCATGGAAACTTCTTGTAGGAAAGCCAGAAGGAAAACGCCCAGTTGGTAGACCAAGAATGAGGTGGGAGAACAACATTAACTATGATTTGAGGGAAGTAGATTATACAGGGAATGATTGGAAAGCATTAGCTCAGGATAGGGATGTATGGAGAGCTTATGTCCGTGCGGCCATGAACCTACGGGTTCGATAGTGCCAGTGAGTAAGTAAGTAAGTAAGTAACAGATTTTCTGAAGAAGGAATTATAAATCGTGATGTGAGACAAGGCTGCCCCCTATCCCCAACACTGTTTGCAATTTATATCAATGAAGTAATATGTTGCTGGAACAAGACATATAAATTTGGAATCAGAATATCAGAAAATAGAAAATTAAACACCCTATTGTTTGCAGATGACCAAATAATAATAGCAAATTCAGAAGATAATCTACAGAAAGGTCGGTATGAACTTAACAAAATTACAGAAGGATATGGTTTGAAGATATCTACAGAAAAAACAAAAATTATGGCATTTCAATGTGTAGATCCTGTCAGAAGTAAAATTGTACTGGACAATAAAATTTTGAAGCAGGTGAATAATTTTACATATCTAGGATGCAATATCTCATATGAAGAAGAAAAGGATGTAAATGCAAAAATATCTAAATTTTTAAGAATTTTAGGGTTAATAAATTCTTCAAGCCACAGTTAGTCCAAAAGCATTCAAGATTAGAAGTGTATAAAACACTGGTTTTTCCAACTCTTTTGTATGGTAGCGAAGTATGGACGTTGAAACAGAAGGATATACAGAGACTTAGATCTGCCGAAATGAGATACCTTCGGAGGACTGCAGGATACACACTACTAGATCACAAAAAAATGAAGACATCTTAGAAGAATTACACGTGGAATCTTTAGAAAACAAAATTTCTCATTATAAGTCAAGATGGATGCAACATGTTCATCGAAAGGAAGATCACAGAATACCCAAACAAATGTTAAGATATCAACCTGCAGGAAGAAGAAGACCAGGACGTCCACTCAAAAGACTTTTGGATGGTGTTTCTCTTCAGACCGAAACAGGTCAACAAATGACCTAAATTCGTGAATATACTATGATGATGATGATGATAAATTGATGCCACTCTTGACAAATTGACTTTTAACCTCAGAAAAATGTAATAAAATGATGTATTTTTTATATAAACTAAACAATTTGAAATTGTGATTTGGAATTAAGAAATCCTAAGAATTAATAGTGAAAAACCCTTTGGGATAGAAAACCTTTCTTAACGAATTGCATGCCATATGACCTATTAACATGAATTAATTAGGAACGAGATACTATCATCATCATCAACACAGATTTGGTCTCTCCATCTAGCATATGGTCTTCCTTGACTTCTATATCCTGTAGGTCTGTAGTTTAAAATCATTTTAGGAGGTCTAGCAACTAGCATTCTTAGTAGATGTTCATACCAGTTTTGTTTTTCTTTGTCAATTCTATCCGTCAATTTAATTGATTTCTTATCTCTGAATTTATTTTCTGGTCCATAAGAGTGTAGCCCGCCATTGGCTTTAAAAATCTCATTTCCGCTGCCTCTGTATTTCTCTATCTGATCGAGTCAAAGTCCAGTTTCCTCTGCTACTCATAATAGTAAGAACGGCCATGATTTTACATAATCTCAGTTGAGTATCTTGAGATTTTTGATTCTTTACATTTTTTCCTGTTGTTCCACACATTCTTAGAAATTTGTATATTTTTTATATTTATATCTTCTTTTGGAAAATTGATACATTAAAACCCAGATAATTGGAGGATTTCACTTGTTCGATGATATTATTATTTATGACAATTTTGCATCTAAGATTATTTATTCCTCGAAATGCCATTGATTTTGTTTTTTTGTACATCAAATGTTTAAATTATATAATCATTGCCTACTTTTTTCTAATTAATTTGCAGCTCTCTGGCGATTATCTTCTGATGAACTAAACATATCCTGGTCATCTGCGAATAAATTAAGATACTAATACTATTTATTTATTTGGTCGATTTTTTTTAAATGAGACTATTCAAAATCGAAACTTCCTATTAAGCTTGCTTAGTTTTCCATACTTCCAGATTATAAAAATAATCTTGTGCTTCTTTCTAAATAATATTTAATGTTGCTATGATACAGGGATAACGTCGTTACATCTCATTCGATTCCCGGTCGGGTTGATTTTCATGTTGTTTATCACGGGTTTTTCTCAACTTTAAGAAAAATAGCAAGATATTCCGGCCATAACTTCAGTAAAAACGTAGACCTTATAATTATTATCAATAATATTTAGATTACAGAAATCAATGCATGCATTAAATGAAATATGTAAATTATACGATCTAAAGATTTCTGTAAGGAAAACGAAGACCATGGCTTTTAGAGGAAGAGATCCAGTGAGATCCAAAATTATTTTAGAAAATCAAAGTATAGAACAGGTGACTAGTTTCAAATATTTGGGCTGTGATGTTGGCTACAATGTGGAAAGAGATATTGACTCCAAAATAAATAAATTTCAGATGGTGTGTGGAACAATACAGAGAACATTCAAAAATAAAATTAGAAAAGAAACCAAGATAAAAATGTATAATGTTATGGCGGTTCCCACAATATTGTATGGATGTGAAACTTGGGCTCCAGTGATAAAACAGAATGATAGAATACAGACGGCGGAGATGAGGTTCCTAAGACAAATAAAAGGATGTACAAGACTTGATAGAATAAGAAATGAGGATATAAGAGAAGAATTGAAAGTACAGCCTTTATTGGATAAGGTCACGAATTACAGACAGAAATGGATTGATCATATGGATGGAATGAGTAAGGAGAGATATCCATTGTTAGCAAGAAATTATCAAGCAAGAGGAAGACGTGATGTTGGAAGACCTAGAAGACGTTGGGCTGATGCATTAAGAAGTCGGAACGGGCAATTGCCTAATCCCTGGAGTGATGATGATGATGATGATAACATTTAGCCTACATAAAATCATGTAATCACAAAGGTAGCATGACCGTAAAGTTAATTACAATTACAATAAAACTAGACCATTGTAGTTTCGTGGAAGACACCATTCAGCACGTATCAAGATAGAGTTTAAATGGTTAACCCAAATTCCCAAATTTATACAATTTCTGGCGGGTTAGAAGACCTAGTGCCACATTATTCGCTGGATTATCAATAGAGAGCACCTCTAATTAAAGTTGAAATATTCTTTCATCAAATTGGATGTCGTGTCACTGAAACAGTACTTCAAGCGAGAAGCTTAGTATGTCTGGTGCGAGAGAGACGCGTTGCTTAACAGATCTAGTAGAATAAAATCTGTAACGTTGAGAAAAATCACGATATGATTATTACAATAAAATAAACTGCAAATAAGAATAATATTAATATAAACATAAAGATAATAATAAAAATTATTGATTGAACAGATCAATAATTTAATATAAAGCATACTGTTTATAAGAATATATTATTTTGTACCCAGTATTCAGGATATTTTGATGCACTCGAAAATTCGAAAAAATGTACGATTTGTTCGAAAAATGGCTTAAAAAATCGAAAATTTACATTTAAAAAACAATTAATTTTCACATGCGACATTCGGACGTGAACCTTTAGAAAACAAAATTTCTGATTATAAGTCAAGATGGATGCAACATGTTCATCGAATGGAAGATCACAGGATAACCAAATAAATGTTAAGATATCAACCTTCAGGAAGAAGAAGACCAGGGCGTCCATTCAAAAGACTTCTGGATGGTGTTTCTCTTGAGGCCGAAACAGGTCAACAAATGGCTAAATTCGTGAATTTACTATGTTGATGTTGATGATGATGATGATGACGTACAGACTGGACTAAAATTTGAACGATATTTTTTAACAACAAATACGATTTGAAGAAATAAATATAAATAAGATATTTCAGGCAACTTTTCTTGCAATCTTTCTAAAATTTATGTAAACTATCACATATTTAATGCATTTTTTGTAAATTAAATTTAAACAATAATAGTAAAGAATAACAGTTTCTTCTGTATTTTCATAAAAAATCTCTAAATACTGTAGTTTCTGATAGAAAATATTAGAGAAACTATTTGGATTTTTAAAAAATATTCAGGTAGTTTCTTGATAGGTAATAAAAATATTAATTTGAAGAATATACAAAATAAATCCTGTTATTTCACGGCAAGTAAGCATATGCAACTGTTGCCTATATTACTGTTAGCCGCTTTGTCTGAATCGGGCTTTTCAGACCTTAAGGCTCTCTCTCTTGCGTTAATTAAGAGATTCCGGGGAGTTGTACTGCCTTGACTTCGTGTGATAAAAGGCCTTTGTCGAATTAACATAATTACCAGTAACAATTTGACGGAATGAAATTCGAAACATTACAAAATTAACCTTTCTCTTTCCGTGTTGTATCTCTGTTCAGTTTCGAAACCCTCAACCCAGCACAATGCAACCCTCCTGCATCCCTCCCTGGATGTAATTTACGCTCCAGTAAATGTTGTATTATGTGTAGGTAGGTGCTGTATTTGCACATAAAATTCCAGGTACGGTTGTGGAACTGATTAGCAGTCAGAATCAATATTGGATAATTAACTGTTATCGATTACAATTGGGTGGAGGGTGCGATCAGCTCCGTTTTCCTACTCGTTGTTTGATAGCGTTACATTCCTTGGAAATATACACAGCATTCTTTCATAAAAATCACCAAAGTATTTTTCGTAAGTAATGCCACGAGTGAATTTATCTAGAGAATTTGGAAATAAAGAGTGGCATTTGTTAGGACTATTTAACCAATACAATTAAGCTGTTTACTCACAAATCATTATTTAAATATAGTTATTTTAAATTATTTATATATTTAATGTAAACGGCGATGTTTGAAAACAAACGAGAAACGATTGCTACGCTTCATCTGCTTCTTTTGTTCATCACTGCAACCAGATCATATTATTTATTGCCAAAGGAACGCAATATTGTAAGAATGCACTGTAGTGGAGAAAAAGAAATGAAATACACCAAACTGTATATTAATTCATTTCTGATGTCCTATGACAATTATATTTTTCTGGAATGTTATTACCTGGGAAAAAATACATTTAAGAAAGTGCAAATAGTGGTTCCTTTTTTTTGTGGTATAATCAATTGCTACAAATGTTTTTATATTACCTCCCGCATGCGCTTTCTGCTGGCATTCATGCACTATATTTATAATCTGGTAGCCATATTTCTTAGAGAGTCAGTCACTGCAAAATAATGCCATGACCTATTTAGAATGTTAGAAAGGAGGTGCTTTCTTTATTATGATAAACTTTAGTTGGTAAATTTTAAGCGAAACACGACTGTGATTGGTTGTAAATAAAAAAATCATTGAAATATAATTGGTCATTGACTTCCATTTGGTGCATGAGTTAAATAGTCAAATAAAATTATCTCTTATAATAATAACACTGATCAACATGATTTTTGTCTCATGAGTACCAATAGTTGTATTTAATGCAGTATTTTATCGTATTTTCAAATATACATTCGGAATTTCTCCATCACCCACATTTTTTATTTCAATTTTAATTAATGGATTTAAATAATTATTTTTTAATAAACGTTTTTTCGTCCATTTGTCCACTGTAAAATAAAATCAAATGAGCTAACTCAGGAGATTTCAGCTATGGAAAAGAGATATCAAGGCAAATGGAATCCTAATATGCTGGCCGATTATTGTTGGACCATCAAGAGGGATGCTCCACAGGCGAAATATAGCAGAAAATCGTAATTTCTTACTTTCTAGGCGAGTCCGAATGTTCGAATATTGTGTAGTTATGAATGTAGAAAATATTAAAGTGTTTGAAATTATAAATTCCTGTCTCTCGGAAACCTTGCGTGATGGAGAAAAACCGATATCATATTTGAATTCAGGAGAAAAAATACTATTACAATCACATATTTTTCTTTCTGAGACAAATGTAATTATGTTAAATACTTTTTGCAGTACCAGCCTTGTTGCATTTTGTCAAGGCACATGCAATTAGAGCTGAAATAATTACGTTTATTTTCATCGTTATAAAGTTTAACATGCTGGGAGCCCGCAATTGAACTTTGAGGTCGCAGTGCTCAGGGCAATTAAAAAAAATAACTAAGAAACTAGGGCAAAAACTCCTGAGTTTTTATTTTTTCTGAAGGAAACTAAAGGCGTGGTCCCGATCGTATATTTATGGAATGTAGGAAAACATCCAGTTTGTAGACCAAGAATGAGTCAGGAAATATATCCTACTATCAAATAAATAATTTCTTAATAATACTCCGATGTAGATATATTCAAATTTAATTTTATCCCCCTTTAGATAAAAACTCCCCTCAGGGGTCCTCATCTAGGGGATATGTGGATGGCGACCACAAGGTGCCCAAGCCGAGCAAAACATTTCTTCCACTTACTTGTGTTTTGCACTCTTTTAACTTTACTATCTAACCTCTCTTGGTTAACTCTTGTTTTTTCGACCCCGTCGCTATTAGGGCATCCGAGGGCTAGGGAGTCTTTCCTTTCTTCCATTTCTTCTTTCCTTTATTTTCTTTTCTTCTCCAGAAAAGCCTAACCAGAGGCTCGATGGCAGGCCCATCACTGGTCTTGCCTTTGGTCCTTTGGCCAGCAACCAATCGAAGGGACTATTATTATGCTTTCAAGTCTTATACGAGAATTTTCCGGAAGAAGCTGGAGGGAAAATTTTCTATAGGATCGTAACAGGCCTTGGCCTAATACTTGGAAGGAAGAAGAAGAAGAAGATAAAAACTTAAATAATGTAATAGAATAATTAATTAATATACATGTAATTATATAAGTTTTAATATATTTATTAATCAATAATCCATATGCTTTTTGTAACAAATTTGGTACGGAGGCCATGTACTATAAATTATTTAGTTATATATAATTAACTTATCTAAATCGAATGTGGGGGAATAATATTAACAATGATTTGAGGGAAGTAGATTATCCAGAGGCAGGTTGAGAAGACCAGGTATAACGGCTGGGAACCCGACATGCTGACCACATGTTACCTCTACACTGGATGATCGTCTACCTCAGATTAACACACGTGGATGTGAGGCCAGCAGCCGGCTTGTAGGTCAAGGGCCTTCTAGGCCTGTCGCGCTTGGAGTGGAGATTATCCAGAGGATGATGGGATAGCTCAGGATAGGGATGTATGGAGAGATTATTTCCGCTCGACCATGAACCTACATGTTCGATAGTGACAGAAAAGGTTAAAAATACCATTCTAAAATATAGTTCATAATTTAAAAAAACTAAATAAAAATATAAAATAAGGTAAAGTGAAAGTACAATAAATTCCAATCTTAATAATTTGGCTAGCAATGTTTTCGATTTGAAGAAAATACTCAAATTCCACAAAAAAAGTTAGAAGAACCTCAAGCCTGAGCAATTATTTTAAAAATCTTCACACTAAGATTTGAATTGCGACGCTGATAATAATATTTATGCTAAATAGAGTCGTTAAATAAAATAGCTGCTAATTAAATCCATTCCAGGATTTGCGTTGACAATTATGAAAAGAATGAAAAATCACATCAGATTGATCGGTCACGGGATTTGAACCTGGAATCTCGCTATACGAATTGCAAACTCTACCGTTTGAACGAACTGAGTATGATAGTTACTTTCTGGTCCATTATTGTCTTCTATAAACTGCTCTTTCGATATGTCGCGGAAATTTAATATTTGAAACATTCTTAATTACATATCGAAAATAGTGGAAATACGGGGTGTCACATTCAAACCTCCCACATTTTAATTAATCATAACTAATAAAGTATGAGGAATTATGAAATGAGGCCGGTATTAAACGAAACAGAAACTCAAAGAATTTTTATTGCCACACACTAAAACACCTCTAGGCCCTATATGTGCACCATTAGTAACACGAACAATATCAAGTCTGTATTCGATTTTGTGCAACGTTCTCTCCAACATGTCCATTGGTACTGTTGCAATTGTGTCAAGGATACGGGTTCGTAAATCATGAAGATCTTATACTGGAGTCGCAAACACACTATCTTTTTACATACCAGAAAACAGTTCGTACTCGTTGCTGAGGAGTCGCCATTTTGTTTTATGTCATTATTGTCCAACATCCAACAGATGAATTAACATGAAACAATGAAAACAAAATTTCTTTGAGTTTCTATTTCTTTTATAAAGCAAACTCATTTCATAATTCCGCATACTTTGAGAGTTATGATTAATTATAATGTGGGAGGTTTGAATGGGACACGGTGTAGGCCTATTACTTATAGACAAGAATAAGGCAAACTTTCCTGTTACACACGTTATATTTTGAAAATTCACGTCTTGTTCTGAAAATTCTCATTCTTGCAACAAAGATTGTTGTTTTACTTACGGTACATTCTTATCTTAGGTACCTGTATGTAAATAGCTACTATCAGATTATTTCAATTACTTTTACCTTTCTTACTTACTTACTCACTCACTGGCACTATCGAACCCGTAGGTTCATGGCCGCGCGGACATAAGCTCTCCATACATCGCTATCCTGAGCTAATGCTTTTCAATCATTCCCTGTATAATCGACTTCCCTCAAATCATAGTAAATGTTATTCTCCCACCTCATTCTTGGTCTACCAACTGGGCGTTTTCCCTCTGGCTTTCCTACAAGAAGCTTCCATGCAAGTCTTGCATTCCCCATACGTGCAACATGTCCTGCCCATCGCAGTCTACGAGACTTAACTGTTCTTATTATATCTGGCTTCCTATAAAGACCATGTAGTTCATTGTTATGTAAGTCTTCTCCATTCACCTGTCTGTTCATCTCTCTTTGGTCCAAAAATTGTCCTAAAAACTTTATTCTCAAAAACTCGTAATCTCCTTTCCTCCCCTAAAGTAAGAGTCCATGTTTCGCACCCATATAATATAACTTGTAGAATAATAGTTTTATATATTTTCAGTTTAACGTTTTTTGAAAAGACGTGGGACATCAAGAGTCTCCGCAATGCATAATAGCATGCATTTCCAGAATTGAGCACATGTTTAATTTCTTCGTGCATCTCATTCCTATTTGTGATTACTGTTCCTAGGTATTTGAATTCAGCAACTTGCTCAAAATTTCCCTCATTTGTCATTAGCTGTCCATTTCCATTATATAATGTATTTCTACGTGTAACCATATATTTAGTTTTATTGATATTTACTTCCAGTCCTAATTTCTTAGTGTTACTCAATAGTGTGTGCGTGTTGTCCTTCAGTATCTCCTCGCTATCGGCCAATAGTACTACATCATCAGCATAAACTAACAGTTTATTAATGCCATTGAGTTGTAAGCCGTCCTCATCCTCTAAAGATTTAATGGCATGCTCTAGTACAAAATTAAATAGTAGAGGAGATAGTGCATCTCATTGCTTCAACCCATTCTGGATTTCAGAGGTGTCCGAAAACTGTTTGCCTACACGCACACTACTCTTTGTGCCATTTAGACACATTCGTATAAGTCTAACTAACTTTTTAGGGATTCCGGTGAATGGATTAATTATATTAGATAATTTAAATCAGTATCGAATTTTCACACGCTAGACTAATTTCGAATGTTCACCCGATAGAATATGGAATAGTTCCGCACCGTATCCGAGCAGTTTAAGGCAGGAAACTTTGGTATACAGCTACGGGACTTCCACTGTGCCCATGGAACAATTTACTCGTGAAATTGGAGCCAATATTGTACCGATATCCACCCAGCATCGTGAATAATTTGTATAGCTACAATAAACTTGCTGTAAGAGCTGGGGACCCGAGATTTTGACCATATGTCACTCCCACTGACTAAAGATAGTCAACTTCTCTGATTAACACATGTGCATCTGAGGCCTTCCAGGCCTGTCGCGCCATGGAGGAGAATATGGAAGAAAGAGTCATATCGATAGAGATTATTGTTGATGTGATGCATTCACTTTTTAAAATATGATTTTATTTATGTTGCAATAAACACAAATATTTATTGAAGCTTGGATTTGAATTATTCAGACGGTAGTAAGATGATTGTGCTAAAAATGTAAACGGCGAATTCTATAACAAAGCTTTGTCGGAATAATTTGTATTCCGGTACAGAAACAGGTAAATACATCCGTTTTACAACGTAACACATGTTTCTTTCATGTAAGCCGACCAAGTATGTGCGAAATGAAGTTCCCAGTATTAGCCGGAAATTGGAGGTGGCACATTACTTCACGTCTCGCACAGAAAAACTAAATAATTCCATGTACCCATGTTATTGTTCGTTGTAGCAAGTTATTTATCATAGTATTGTTTCTTGCATTAGTCACCTATTATATAAATTAGAAAATTAATCAAGTAATTCCATAACTAACCAACTCACTGGTAGTATTGTATCCGTAGGTTTATGGCCGCGCGGACATAAGCTATCCAGCATCCTTATTCTGTGCTAATGTTTTCCAATCATTCCCTGCATAATCTATTTTTCTCAAATCATGGTTTGTTATTCTTCCACCTCATTCTTGGTCTACCAACTGGGCGTTTTCCCTCTGGTTTTCCTACAAGGCGCTTTCATGCATGTCTTTCATTTTCCATTCGTGCCACATGTCCTGCCCATCGCAGCCTACGAGACAACTGTTATTATTATATCTGACTTCCTATAATGACCATGTAGTTCACTGTTAATTAATCTTCTCAATTCATCTGTCTGTTCATCCCTCTTTGGTCCAAAAAAATTCCTAAGAACTGCTAAAGAGTCTTACCATAATACATTCATTAAATCGGGTAAGAAAGTTTCTGCCATTCGCTCTTAGGAAAATGTTAGTAGAAACACTTGCAATGCCCCATTTTGATTATTGTGACACTCTTTTTACAGACATAAATATTATTATCGTCCCGCGCCGTAGCCGAGCGGTTAAGGTAGGAAGCCTTGGCGCAGAGCTACGGGACTTGCGCTGGTTCGAGTCTCCATGGGGGAAGAAATTTTCTCGTGGTATTTTGGCCAGTATGGGACCGGTGCCCACCCAGCATCGTGAGGCAATTGGGTAGCTACAATAAGTAGCGGCTCCAGGTTGAGGAACCAGCTATGACGGCTGGGGGACTCGACATGCTAACCACATGTCACCCCTACACTGGCTGTTGATCATCTATCTCTGTGATTGACACATGTGGATGTGAAGGGCCAGCAGCCGGCTGGTAAAAGGGCAACCGCTGAAAAGTGGAAAGACCCTCAATCGGAAATATTATTTTCACTCAAAGACTTCAACGTGTTCATAATTCTTGCGCACGTTTTATTTGTGGTATTCGCAAATTTGACCATGTTACACCGTCCCTGGAACAATGATCGTGGCATCGTCTAAGAGATCGTAGAACTGTCCATTCCCTATCCCTTCTCTATAAAATACTTCACACATCATCGCCTAATTATTTATGACGCCGCTTCATCAGACTATCCGACACACATAATCTTGACACTCGATCCCATCAGCACATTGTCCTTTATATCCCTCCTCATCATACTGTATATTATTCATTATCTTTTACGGTCGTATACTGAATTGTCCATTACTTGCCTAATCGGACGTTGAGATTAAGGAAATATTCATGATTCTCCAAATGTATCCTATTTTTATTATATATTTTTTCCTGGAATTCATTATAGGCCTAAGCCTAATTGTCAATTGTAGGGTATTTTTATGTACATTTTGAGTAGGATCCCCTCTATCTTGTTTTTAATTTAATTAGATGTCTTCGCATTATACATAGTTTCCGAGTTTATAATAAATTAATTCGAATGAAATTAGTTGATTAGAATACACTGTTTTCATTTTAGTATGTTCCTAGTGACCATCGATGTGGTAGCATCTGACGCTCCGGATGGGTTCAATTCTATATCTAAATACGTTTTCTGGGTGAGTGTTTTTTTTTGTTTTTTCTCTCACCTGTAAGACAAATGTCGGATATATATATAAACACTCACCGCTGTGGTCTCGACGTAGCGTGCTGCCTTGCCACGCAGAGGGCCCGCGTTCGATTCCTGGTTGGGGCGATGCTCCTGGGTGAGGTTTTATTCGGGGTTTTGTCTCACCTGAAAGATAAATGTCAGGAAGCTTAGTGCCAAACGGTCCCCGAAAATCATCCGGCCATCAACATCCGTATCATTGTCATCATCCTTCACTGGTGTGGAAAGCAACGGGAAGCTACCACACCTATAATTCCCTAGTAAAGTTGCAAAGCATAGCATGAAAATGCTATGATTGCAGTGAAAGATCTGCCCTCGGGCAGAATTACTATGGATGGATGTACGTATATGTGTGTATATATATATATGTCCTCTTCTGATTGATTATGCATTTATAAGGACGGTATGATGCCCGTAAATGTACCTATAAAAGTAGAGTTTAAACTAAGAAAAAAGGAAGATAGTATTTTTAAATAAATATTCTATGGCGAGACAGGCCTAGAAGCCCTTGGATCTACTTCTGACCTCACATCCACATGTGTTAATCACAGAAGTGGACGATCATCAAACCAGTATAGGGGTGACATGTGGTCAGCATATCGGATACCCGCTATTATAGCTGATTTATAGTACATTTTATAATTATTTTACTCTTGGCGAGGCGATTTGTTAGACATTTGGGAAATTTCGTTTTAATCGTCATAATGGAGTACATTATTTCTATGAAGGAAAATAGGTCACTATTATGTCTCGGACAAAAGTTACATTAAAGCTATATTTGCGCCAACCAGTGTCCTCCATTTTATCGAAATATTGTATTAAAATGTACT
Source organism: Diploptera punctata (assembly GCA_030220185.1). Lineage (NCBI taxonomy): Eukaryota > Metazoa > Arthropoda > Insecta > Blattodea > Blaberidae > Diploptera > Diploptera punctata. The sequence continues at coordinate 80,978 of JASPKZ010007807.1, read as the reverse complement.
CTTATTGTGATATTGACCGAACAAGGTTGAACCTGAAAATAAATAAATAAACATATTTTGAAATTAGATAAAATAAATAAAAATACAATAAGAGAAATAATGAATGTAGAAAAGGATATTGTACAAGAGATTGAAGAAATCCAACTAAGATGGTATAGATATGTAATGAGAAGAAAGAAACAGAAACAAACAAATAAGTGATCTTGATGAAGATTTTCGGGCTGTAGGCCGTGGTCGTGAGGCTTGTAGTTCCCCGACATTTCGCCAGAGACTGCGTCTGGCATCCTCAAGGGTTGTCTTGAGACTCAAGACCACGGCCTACAGCTCGAAAATCTTCATCAAGATCATCATAGCAACTCTGGCCGTGAAAGTCTACGTGAATACAAACAAATAAGTATTGAAATGGATACCTCCTGGAAATGGGAAACGTGGTAGACCAAAGCCAACTGAAAAAAGGGAATTCAAGACAACATGAAGAAAAATGTAACAGAAGCAGACACGCAAGACCGGGAAGTGTGGAAGAAAAAAAATATTTTGGTTGAGGATACCTGTGTAAATAACAGAAACAATCCTGAAATATGATGATCTTCTAGAAGATTTCCGGGCTGTTGGCCGTGGTCTTGAGGCTTGTAGTTCCCCGACGTTTCGCCAGAGACTGCGTCCGGCATCCTCAACGATTGTCTTGAGACTACAAGCCTCAAGACCACGGCCAACAGCCCGGAAATCTTCTACAAGATCAGTCTCAAGACAACCCTTGAGGATGCCGGACGCATTCTCTGGCGGAATGTCGGGGAACTACAAGCCTCAAGACCACGGCCAACAGCCCGGAAACCTTCTACAAGATCAGTCTCAAGACAACCCTTGAGGATGCCGGACGCAGTCTCTGGCGAAACGTCGTGGAACTACAAGCCTCAAGACCACGGCCAACAGCCCGGAAATCTTCTACAAGATCATCATAATAACTCCGGCCGTGAAAGCCTAAGTCAATAAATCCTGAAATAAATACATAAAACATTAATTTTGAGAGAATTTACGAGGGAGCAGGAAAAGTACATTGATTAGTAAATTATAAGTGAGAGATGGTGTTTTGTACAAACTATATTAAACAAGCAGGGCTGCTTGACTGTCGAGAGGATACCATTATGCAATTAATAAACAGTCTGGGGTCTTCATTGCTTTAGGTATAGAATTGAAAATTGCTGCTGTCTGCGGCACTTAAACTAATATGAACAGTAGTATAGTGCATTTGAATTTGGATGCTGTCCAATCAACAGGTTTTGAAGTGGTGAGACCCCCACTATTTCGGAATTGAATACATCCGCAGGCTCTTGAAGATGGCAGAACGCTTATAAAAAGATGCTCTCACTTCCCCAGCAATTGTGATGACCTCTTTGCCGTCCTTTCTGGAATAAGCAGGATGTGCCTCCTTGTGACATAACAAGTAATATTGTTATTATTCATTGCCTCTCGTAGGTGGACTGCTTAGAAATTCTCACCAGTTTTCATTCACATGAATTCTCCTGGGGTGGGAGAAATCAATAAAATTTCATTTTGTGAAATAGAATGGATTATTGCGGGTAAAGCGGTTACAGCAATTCGTTATTGGTTATATGTGGGATATAGCAAACTGATTAATCCACGTTTCAAATATTAATCGAAAGTCAAGGGGAATTGCCATTTTATAATATTACAGTACGTGAGATTCATAACCTGTGCAGGATAGATATCGAGTAAAAAACTTTTACAAGTTTTTCAGGAATGCAAGCTGAGTACTTGGATATATGAAACGCGTAATTTAAACTGGATTTATTAGTTTTTAAAACTCTACACTCGTGTATAAATCAGTGTATATCTATCCATCCATAGTAATTCTGCCCGAAGGCAGGTCCTTCACTGCAATCATAGCACTTTAATGCTATGCTTGCAGCTTTACTAGGGAACTGTGTAGGTGTGGTAGCTTCCCGTTGCTTTCCACACCGGTGAAGGATGATGATGATAATGATAATGGTAAGGATGATCATGATAAGGATGATGGCCATATGATTTCGGGGACCGTTTGGGCCTTAAAGTTTTCCTGACGTTTGTCTTAAAGGTGAGGAAAAACCCCGATAAAAACCTCACCCAGAAAAACTGCCCCGACCGGGGATAGAACCCGGGCCCTTTGCGTGACAAGGCAGGATGCTACCTTGAGACCACAGCGGTGGACTGTATATCTATATTTGTCAAATATTTATTTGTATTTGAGCTGGTTGAGTGGAAGAGAAGGCCTTATGGCCTTAACTCTGCCAGAATAAGTAAAACATTATTATTATTATTATTATTATTATTATTATTATTATCGTAAGTGTTTAGGCCTATTATTGTTATCATATAAAATGTTGTTTGTACATGAAATTTACATTGCTACATTTATTGTATCTTTAACTGTTTATAATTAGTATAGTGTATATCTAAATTTGTCAAATATTTATTTGTATTTGTGCTGGTTGAGTGGAAGAGAAGGTCTTATTGCCTTAACTCTGCCAGAATAAGTAAAACATTATTATTATTATTATTATTATTATTATTATTATTATTATTATTATTATTATTATTATTATTATTATTATCGTAAGTGTTTAGGCCTATTATTGTTATCATATAAAATGTTGTTTGTACATGAAATTTACATTGCTACATTTATTGTATCTTTAACTGTTTATAATTAGTATAGTGTATATCTAAATTTGTCAAATATTTATTTGTATTTGTGCTGGTTGAGTGGAAGAGAAGGTCTTATTGCCTTAACTCTGCCAGAATAAATAAAACATTATTATTGTTATTATTATTATTATTATTATTATTACTATTATTATTATATTTACTTCTTCTTCATAATTTGTAGGATTTTCATCCTGTTTATTTCCAAAATCACTCCTCGGAGGAAGACGCATTGGATGTACATTCGCTGTCTATTCATCTCTTGGCTGGTCTTCCTGTTTGTTCTTCTCCCGTCCATTGGTCTTGTCTTCTTTAGCTATATTTATCCTCTTCTTCTTCCTCTTCTTCTTCTTCACTTCTCGGGCTAAGTAAGTAAAAATTGGGTATTCCGCCTCACAGTTGTTCTGTCCATCTTTTCACTGACCTTCCTACATTCCTTGAACCTTTGGCCAAAGGTCTTGGATTCGAGTCCCAGTCTGAGCGTATAATTTTTCTCTTCAAATATGATTTATCCACCATTGAGATGTATGAGATAAGTAATAAAAACATCGAAAGTAAAAATGTTTAAGCTGAAAAAGAGGGCCCTGCGCAAAATTTATTCGCCCTTTAAATCCAAGGTTTGAATTGCGATGCTATTGACCTGAGATGTTCAAAACCGTAATTAAATGAAATACTTCTTATGAAGGTCGAGGGTTCGAGTCTCATTGGGTCAGGATATTTAAATTGATCCAAACCTTCTGGTGACACCGTGGCCATGGGGTCGACTCAACCTCTAATGAAAATGAGCACCAGACACTTATTTTTTGTGTCTGTAATGCATAATAGCACGCATTTCCAGAATTGAACCTATGTTTGATTTCTTTGTGCATCTTATTCCTATTTGTGATTATTGTTCCTAGGTAGGCCTATTTGAATTCAGCCACTTCCTCAAAATATTCCTCATTTGTCATTAGCTGTCAATTTCCATTATATAATGTATTTCTATGTGTGTCCATATATTTAGTTTTATTGATATTTACTTACAGTCCCAAAGTTATATTCAGAGGGTCACTACAAAGGGCGTTATTAATAAATCGGCATCTTAATAAAATCTCTTAATAGGTAGCGGGCCGAGGAATATATATATATATACATGAATTCATGGGCTGAAGTCAGGATTTCTAGAAGGAATTCATGTTACTACTTTACTACTCTTAACATAAAGGAAAGACTATGACACTGGTTACAAACGGTTTAATAAAACTAAGAATAAAATATCTGCGAGATGAAATAAAAATGTATACGAGAACATGATAAACACTAATGAACTCAACATATTATTAAATAAATCTCGAAAATGCATAAGATATAATCTGTTAATAATAATATTGAATTTAGATGCAACATTAACTAATAATTTAGTTCAAAAAAGAGACTAACGCCTTTATTAACATCCTTAAAGAATTAATTTTTAGATTGAACTCCTTTTGTTATAATTTAATAAATATTAAGGCATTCCTGAATTTTTTAATTAGAAGAAAACTCTATTTACGTGAACTACCCAACAGGACGGCTGACGTGTCGCCGGGGCGCACCCCGGCACCTCACTTCTCTAGCTCCATCTGTGCTCAGTTTTTATAGTATTCTCCTTAGGTGTGGCATAGCTAAAATTTCCTAATAGTTTTCTAGAATATTCTATTGAGTTGTTTAGAAAATTCCCTGTCTCTTGTCGCAAGATAAACATATTATTTCTGGAAAACTTTCGATATTATTTGTATCAAGATAACATATTTCTAAATCTTTCGAAATGAGTTGCTACAATTTGTTTGCTCAGTAGAAGCTACAGGGCGATTCAACATTTAATATGTCAATTATTTAAATGAACGATGTAAGATTAATCCGGTTAAACCCGTGATTTATCAAGTTAAGCCCTATCACAACACCCAATTTCTTTAGACTATTCTTTCATCAAATTAACAATTAATCTATGAATTTCACAAACAGGTGGCTGGTAGTACCATGGGAGAACAGCAGACTGCAGGATACACTCTCTCGATAGACCCTGTATGTGTTAGAGCTTTTACAGAGTTGTGCTTTTACTCAGTAATATTTTAAACAAACAACACCTTTCTTTTACTAATTCATTTGATGTCAGAGTTCTCTCTACATGATGTATTATTGGTTTGTTTTTCGAATAAGTTTAGGGATAAAGATTTATTACAAGTACGTCAGGCAATGTAAAGCTAATAAGAGAAGGCAGTAATAAATTGTGTAGAGCAGGTTAAACCTCCACAAATAATGTTGTGTCATTCCTACAAACTCCAAAAATAAAACAAGTATTTGTTTCCCAAACAAACAGCAGGTTTTAGTTATTAACAGATTATCATGTGGAAATTAAATAAAATTGTCAAGCCACGTGTTGAAATGACGTTTAATTTAAAAATAATACATTAACAAATAAACTTTATTTTTTATTTCTAAAATAATACTAGATATGTTCGTTATTTCGTCATTGTGGCCACATATCACTATACTTACTTTATTACATCGTGATATTGTCTATTCCACAAATATATCGTAGCATATATGAATAAATATTATATATCATACGTGAATAAGTATTTTGTTATACGTTTTTGATCCTTTATTTTAATGTGGTTGAACAGATTTTGTTTATATTATTATATAAAACTTTCCTCATTAGAGGATTGCCTCAAGGACAAAGTGATACAGACAATTAATTTTTGTAATTGATGAAATACATTTTGTAAATATATTTTAATAAATTCAACTTGTAGGCCTAATTGAAGTATACATACTATAAAGTAATTTTGTAAATATGGTTTCTTAAAATTGAAATTGATCCCCTAATGGCAGCGATGGCAATTCTAGAAAGATACACCCTGTCCAAATCTAAGGAATTCCAAAATTTGGCTAAGAATCCTGGTGTAGTACCTCTTGCCCCGATCATCAATCCTGTGACAGTTATACTATCTAGTTGGTATTTATCTTTGTAATAGTCAATTGTTGGCTCATATATGGCTTTCTTTTCAGAGTCAACTTCCTCAGGTTGGCCACTATGAGTCTCAAAACGAATTGTGAGATCTAATATCATACCAATTTTAGAGGATGGTCTAAATGCAATAATATCTATTCGTCTGTTACTCCCATTAGTGGCCACACCATGCACTTCCTCAGAAACTGTGTATCCAAAATCTCGCAAGGCTTCTGCCATCATTCTGTTTAAGTTGAATATGTCATCATCATTCCTAATATCTTTGCTATATTTTTATCTTTGTATTATTATTGGATCAGTTTTTTTAAATGCTACCCAAAATGGCAAATCAAATTCCTTATTCTTAAGAAATATTCTTCCTAAGCTATATCTTTGAATAAAAGAATGATCATGTGGCAGCATGATGGATGCACAGCACATAATGTCCTAAGCACGTGATGTATTCTGAAATGTTAGTATCCTGGTAGATGGATTGAACGCGGTGGACAAGTTAGGTTTGACCGTTCTCCAGAACTTATTCCATTAGACTCCTTTCTTTGGAAGCGATCAAGTCTATCAACCCATTCCAACAAAACCAGAGGATGTGCAGAAACGTAATATTGATGCTTGTTTGGTCATCCAGAAGATGAGTTTCATCCATAGAGTGAGATTACGTATCAATTCTAGATATAAACGTACTGTTTTGTTCATAATGGTAGTACCGAAGTGATAAAGGAAACAATTTTTTCTTCAGAGTTGAGGCAATGTTAAAATATTTATATTGAATCCAATGCACGAATAATGCTATTTATAAAATAAGTCATGATTCCGCCCACTAATGGGTATTGTGTAAAATATTATTGAATAGTTCTTGAAGATGGTATATATATATATATATATATATATATATATATATATTATCGGTCTTACTAATAAAAATCTCTTATACAGGCTTTCATCAGTTGTTCAGTTATACAATACATAAGCCTGATGTAGATCATGTATAATTTCCTTACTAATAAACGTTGTGCCGGAGCTATATAACAATACAAACGTTATACACAATACATCACATATTCGTCATCACTATGATATCAGAACAATATTACGCGCAGTTTGTAACAGAAATAAAACATCATGAACTAGTGATTAATTGTGTAAGAAATGGGTATGGATAAGAATTAATAGAGATTCCCTAATTGGGGAGGTTCGGAAAAAATAAATATGTTTTAATTTATTTACATTTTCCTTTACGCTATGTCAAAAATATCGTAGAATTAGTTTCACAGATAATGTGCTGCCATCTAAAGTCAAGAATTTCAAACAATTCTTGGAAACTAATAAAAGTTTTTCCCATTACTTATGAATTATATGCAGTGTTTTAAGATGCGTTTAGAAACTGTTCAAAATAGTAGGAAATGTTACCGACAACAGAATAATGCTTTAGGCGAAAAAAAAAATCATTGCAGTTTGATCGGGAATCGAACCTAGGAGCTCATGGACAGTAGTCAGAAGCTCTAACCACAAGGCTGTCAAGCTAACATGTGGCTTGCTGCAAGAATAGTACCTTTATAATTAAATACATTTTTATATCGGTGTGTATGTGTGTGTTATGTTTTAATGATGCAAGAAAGTCTTGTTAAAATAATATTATGAAGCATTTAAACTATATTCAAGTCAAATCTTGTCTACAGCAATTATTGTAGAACATATTCTTTTGTGAATCAATGTTCAATTTAAAAATATTATTAGGCCTAATCGAGAATGATTGTAACAAAAGGCATTTTATGATGCCTTTATTTTCCTACCCAGAGCTTTATTAATATTATTTATGTCCTGTGCATCCATCAAACAGTCGTTAAAGTGTTGCATTTTGGGTTAAAATTAAGGAAACTTTCATCAATATAAGAAAACAATCAGTTGATCTTGATGTCCGACATTTTGTCTAGTTATACAATCCTTAAACAAGGCAGGAGGCATGTATAACGATTCCCATGTAAAGTTGTACACCTCTTCTACACTGAACAGCTAATACAGTGTTTAAGTAAGAATTTTCAACTGAGATGTGTATAAACCTTGTATAAAAGTTATATATGGATTATTAGTAAGAGGGTATATATATAAAAATGTATAGAGGAATTTGTTGTTCATCTTTTAATTATGGTAGTTAAATTTTGTTTAATTACAGTGATTATCATCAGTGTTATAACTATTATTAAAATATGGAAACATCTTCATAATTTATAAACATTTTTACATTACAATAAAGGTCCACTTTAACCTCCATATTCGAATAAAATGGACCCCAGTGTCCACCTTAGCTTTTGGTCTATTTTTAAGTTTATTTAGTCTATTGATTTATACAGAGAGGCACAAATTAATCTGAAAATATTTATGGCTGAACGTAATTAAAAAGCGTTGATATTTATTTAATGCTTTGAACAAATGTTGTTGATTATATCATTCACGAGTCATTCAATTACAGAAAGCGACGGTATTTGGGTTTAGTACAATTACGAGTATATTAAATTAAATTTATTAAGTGCATGGTTTTTACAGATAGCATCCTCATTGATAAAATATATGTATTTGTAAAGTGGACCCAGATCCACTTTAACCGCCTCATAGAGGATCCACATTAACCGAATTCCTTCGTTGCATTTAATTATTGTATACAGCCGCCATGTCACATAACATGAAACCAAACCCGTCAGTATATTAAAACAACATCTACATAATATCATATATTTAGGAGGTTTTCAAAATTTATAATAATTAATAGCAGAAATTAAGAATTAGTTCTTAGCTTGAAAAACTTTCAAAATGATCGTTTTCCCTTAATATCACAAATAAACCCTTCTTCCCACAAGGAATAAAATAAACCTTGAACACGTCAAAGTTGATGAGAGGAGGAAGTTAAAATATTTTCTGTTCCAAGGCAGCATCGATTAAACCGAAGGGTCCACATTACCCGAACTTCCTATATATTTATTGAATAAAATGTATATGTCAAATAAAAAACAAAACTATATCCCATAACCCTTGAATTAATCGGGCTACAAAAATTATACCCTCAATAAAAACTTCCTGTGAATTTAAAACACTTTCGTTTGAAAATTTTCACTTGTTGGGCCTGAGAAAGAAGTTATTTTTGGTGAGCACTATGGATGTGACACCCTGTAATATAAATATTAAGCTGGAGGCATTTGAATCCAAGAAACATCCCTCCTTTAGTATTTTGACGATTTGTGTGCGTTTGAATTGGATATAAATTTATAATGAATTAGACGTTTGAAAGCGCGAGTTCCTGTTTGCGTAATATTCTGAAATGTATTTTTTAAGTTTTTATTCAGCGCCCCTCAATTTTCAGTTCACAAAAAAAGATTCCTCGTAAATACTTTAGCTTGGGGAGAAGAGTAGAGAAAAGTTATTTTCCTCATTATTTGGCTACTGTTCGTTTTTCTGTGACCCATTTCTTCAAAGTATAATTACAATTTAAATATATTGTAACAGAATTAAAATGTATTTATTGTTTGGAGAACTAAACAGCGACATAAGAACAATGTATACGTACAGGTTTGCTTACAACCTTTGACATATCTACACTTCAAAACATTACTATAAATAAGCATGCAATTGTTGTATTGTCATGGGTCCTTTACACGTATATAAAGTTTCAAGTCGATCCAATGTTTCTAAGTGGGTGAAAATCGTGTTTAAAAAAATCCGTTACATAGATACAAAGACACTTTTTTATTTTCTAATGATCCTGGCCATGATTTTAGAAACAAAATATGAAATTATTGTATTGTCACGGGTCTTTTACAAGTATACAAAGTTTCAAGTCGATCCAATGATTTTAAGTGGGTGAAAATAGCATTGAAAGATTCCGTTACATATATATATATATATATATATATATATATAGAGAGAGAGAGAGAGAGAGAGATAGATAGATAGATAGATAGATAGATAGATAGATAGATAGATAGATAGATAGATAGATAGATAGATAGATAGATAGATAGATAGATAGATAGATAGATAGATAGATAGATAGATAGATAGATAGATAGATAGATAGATAGATAGATAGATAGATAGATAGATAGATAGATAGATAGATAGATAGATAGATAGATAGAGAGATTCGGGTCAAGCTAATATAAAGCGTGTAATAATATAATTATCCCTTGTTCTTCTTCAGTAATTGATCTTGGACTATATATTTTAGAAGTAAATTTAACACGGCTATTTAACTCATGCCCCAAATGGGAGTCAATGATCAATCGCGTTTCAATGAATTGTGATTTACAACCAATCACAAACGTTTTTCAACTCGATTTTATCAATTTAATTTTATCATATTAAAATCAAGCTCCTTCTTTTTAACATTTTGTATAGGTCAGAACATTATTTTGCAGTGACTAACTCTCTAAGAAATACGTTGAATATAACAATTTATATATTAAGATGTGAGAAACCTAGAATTCAAGTGGCTCCCAGATTGTATATATAATGCACGAATGTAACCAGATACTGCTTGCGAGATATAATAGAAAAACATTTGTAGCAATTGATTATACCACAATAAAAAGAAACCACTGTTTGCACTTTCTTAAACGTATTATTTCCCAGATATTTACGTTCCAGAAAAATATAATTGACACATTTACATCATAGGTCATCAGAAATTAATTAATAACCAACAATGTTGGTTATAAACAGTTTGATGTGTTTCATTTTTTCTCCCACCCAAGGGTGCGTTCTTACAATATTGCGATCCTTTGGCAATAAATAATATGATCTGGTTGCAGTGATGAACAAATTAAGCATAACAAACATTTCTGATTTGTTTTCAAACATCGCCGTTTACATTAAATATATAAATATTTTAAAATAACTATATTTAAATAATGATTTGTGAGTAAACAGCTTAATTTTATTCGTTAAATAGTCCTAACAAATGCCACTCTTGATTTCCAAATTCTCTAGATAAATTCACTCGTAACTTCGTGACATCTTGAATTTATCAATAATTTGGAAATCACTCGTGGCATTACTTATGACAAACACAAGTGAAATACATATGTAAAAATATTTCCTCCATCTTACATTATCTTAGGTATTTAAAGAATTTTCTTCCAGTTTCATTAAAACAAACCCTTATGCAGAATCTTGTGTTTCCACACTTCGATTATCATCATCATCATCTTCATCATCGTACATTCATGAATTTGGGCCATTTGTTGATCTGTTTTGGCCTCAAGAGAAACACCATCCAGAAGTCTTTTGAGTGGACGTCCTGTAGTCTCAACTAATAAACGTTGCCCACACTGTTAACGTTAAACAGTTGTTTATAATGAATGCAAATATTTTCAACGAATATGTTATTATTTTACTATTATTTATTATTACACCATCGCGCAAAAAATAACGTAGAACACACGTTTTTGAAGTGTTTTACAGAATCTCGGAAACTAAAAACCTTGTTATAGCTCGGTTTTTAAACTTTTACTCGCTTCTATAAAAGCCACTACTGAACATCGCATCGTAATATAGTATAGTGAAACTATAATTAATGATGGAATGATTGGTGGTATGAAAGTTATTCTTCTTCTTCCTTTCATGTGATAGACCTAGTGCTCTGTTACGGTCTCAATCCAACGTTTGAAGGGTCTGCCCAAAGATCTCTTGCCTGGTGGCTGGTAATTTAAGATCTGACGTGGTATTCTTGTTCTGCTCATTCTTCTTACGTGAGATTTCCAGTTGTTTCTGTATTTTTGTACATATTCCATGACTGATTCTGCTTGTAATTCTTTGAGAATCTCAGAATTCCTTTTATGGTCTGTTCTTGAGTAACCTGCAGTTCGTCTCATAAATTTCATTTCTGCCGAAGTTAGTCTTTATTCATTTACACTGCGAATTGTCCAGGCTTCACTGCCGTAACATAATATGGGTCTGGCCAGTGTTCTATAAATTCTAGTTCGAGTGTGTTGCTGTACTGTGTTTGGCTTGAAAATATTATTTATAATTCATGTTACTCTGTTAAATTTTATAAGTATGAAAGTTAAACTCGGAATATGTTTTTACAGGAAAACGCGAGTAAACCTTTGTGAAGTTCATTTGGTTATAAATTTGATACAAAAGCTTTACGAATATGAATCCCAACGCTACCACACGAGCCAATTTGTTTATATTTCGTATTATTTTATTTAATTTGCATTGAAACTGACCATTCAATATTACAAAGATATTTCAGATCTCTAGAATATGAACTGGGTTCAGTGAGCTAATAATATGATCCACTTTAGTGCTACAATTTTCTTTATCAATTGAGTCATCGAAGCTGACTAGAGTAATTTTACTCCTAGTCGTCGAGAGAGAGCAGCACATTATCAGTATATTCCCTTTTTGTCTCAATATTTTTCATGTCTCTTATTAAAACAATGTACTCGTAATAAAATTTAATATTCTCTGATTCCAATAGAATATTTTATTACCGGTTACGAGAGTAAAATTAAGAAACATAGAGAATATAATCTACCAACTTTTATGGCATTCATAGAGCTTGAAAAGGCGTTTGACAAAGTTAACAGAAATAAATTGTGGAATATAATGAAACAGAAAGGCGTACCTCAGCACCTAATAACTGCAATAAAAAGTATATATGTATAAAATAAAATAACAATAGAAACTGGAGTAAAAAATAAAAAGAATACAACAGCAACAATAAATAGAGGTGTGAGACAGGGATATCCTATTTCATCCTCCCTTTTAAATATTTATATTAACGATATCATATATAATTGGCAGATAAATTTGGACTCGCATTTCAAAATAAGAAATAAGATCTTAGATGATACCTTACTTTTTGCAGACGACCAAGTTCTAATATCTAGCTCAGAAGATGGTCTACAGAAATCACTCAATTAAATAACATTATACAGAATTATATTTTGAAAATATCAATAAGTAAAACGAAAATCTTAGCTTTTAAGGGATCAGTTACCGTGAGAGCTAAAATAATTTTGGAGGGGAAACCCATTAAACAAGTGAACCATTTTAAATACCTGGGTTATGAAATCTCCTACTTTAAAAATGAAGATCTGTTTAACAAACTTAATAAAGGGAATGGTTCCTAGCAGGGAATGGTTGTGGTCTAGTGGAGGGAACTTATATTTCCCATGCAGGAGGTCGCGTGTTCGATCCCGATGTCATGCTTGTTTTTTTTTCTCTCTCTCTCTCTCGTCCTTATCTCACTTAATTTTCTTTGTTTGTTTTATTTATTTTTTGCGTTGTTTTATTTACAGCATTTACCGCACTACTTATATAAGCGAAATTATTTTCCATTTCACGACACACAACGAAATAAAACGGATTTTAGTTTCTCAAATAGTTGTATACTTGTGAACCAAATAACTGACCTCTGGTCATGCGCAGTGGCTTCTTTCTGGGACTTGATAATACCTGTGCGCCAACAATTATTTCAAAGGCTGTACATACGTATAAATATAATAAATTTGAGAGAGCAGCACGCCACTGGAAGTGCAAACAGCAGCATCAATGATTCAACATTTAATTTCACCTGCATGTTACATTATGCATGTTGCAATGATTTACTTAGCTTAATAACCAGCCGAGGAGTGGTAGATTGAGAAACTCGATGTGTGTATGTATGAAGACACTAGAAACGACATCAACTGGGAATTCAACGGGTTTCCCTCTTACAAGGGTTTATGTTTAGTGCCCGGGCCAAGAGAGTCCCAGCCCATCGCCCGAGTCTGGATAACGTCATTAAACATTCACGTCCTGAAATATTCTCTTCATTTATTAATGGAAGCTGCAGGTGGAATACCCTACCGCAATCTCAAGAGTCCAGTATCCACTGCACAAATCGTTACCATATTAAATCATTTTATTCTTACGTTTACCCTGTCTGAGGATTTCAATTTACAGATCTGAAACACGAGTCATGAAATGCACTGTCTTGTTACAACAAACTCCTATTATACTGAGCAACAAAAAATACACTTTTTTTTGTCTCAGAAAGAACAGTATGTGATTCTGATAGTATTTTTTCTCCTGAATTAAAATATGATATCGGGTTTTCTACATCACGCAAGGTTTCCGAGAGACAGGAATTTATAATTTCAAACATTTTAATATTTTATACATTCGTAATTGTACAATAATCGAACATTCAGAATCACCTAGAAAGTAAGAAATGACGATTTTCTGCTATATTTCGCCTGTGGAGCATCCCTCTTGATGGTCCAACAATACAAAACCTGCTCGTCCACCACGAAACCCATATGGAGTGACTGAGACTCGATCCCGGGTTCGTAGCAGTGAGAGGCGAGCGTCTAACCGCTTGCGCCACGGAGTACGAAATTACATTAAATTTCCTTTAAAAAAAAAGTAACTTCCGGTGATTTGATCACTTTATTATTTTCCTATAATGTATTCATCTATTGTCTTTTCACAGATATTAATCACACTTGGAAAATCCGCTAACCTAGAAATTGGTTGCATGGATAACACTGGGTCAACATTATTTTTGTCTCATGAGTACCAGTAGTTGTACTTAATGCAGTTTTTTATTGTGTTTTCAAATATGCATTCGGAATTTCTCCATCACCCACAGTTTTTTTTGTTTCAATTTCAATTAATGGATTTAAATAATTATTTTTAATAAACGTTTTTTCGTCCATTTGTCCACTGTAAAATAAAACCAAAAGAGCTAACTCAAATGGTTTCAGCTATGGAAAAGATATATCAAGGCAAAATTAATCCTAATATGCTGGCCGATTATTGTTGGACCATCAAGAGTGATGCTCCACAGGCGAAATATAGCAGAAAAATCGTCTTTTCCAACATTCTAGTGGAGTCCGAATGTTCGAATATTGTGTAGTTACGAATGTAGAAATATATTGAAGTGTTTGAAATTATAAATTCCTGTCTCTCGGAAACCTTGCGTGATGGAGAAAAACCGATATCATATTTGAATTCAGGAGAAAAAATACTATCAGAATCACATATTTTTCTTTCTGAGACAAAAATTTTTTTTTTTTTTTTTTGCTCAGTGTTATTTTAGCATCATCATAATTAATAAAATTCATATCAAAACTCAATTTATTTGTTAGTCACAATATTAAAATTAGAATATAAAATATGTAGCGTGTTGTTGATTAATAGTTAAAAAGTTCAAAGGTATATATTTTTATATTAAATTATTATTATTATTGTAAACAAGAAAGTGATATTAAGAACAGAATATATAAAGGTAGAGCAATAACATCAATGATGAATGGAGTCTTATGGAACAGACATATAACCATTACAATTATATAATTCATGGGGTCCCCATCTAGGGGATATGTGGATGGCGACCACAAGGTGCCCAAGCTGAGCAAAACATTACTTCCACTTACTTGTGTTTTGCTCCTTACTTTTATCTTTAACTAATCTGGTATTTATACTCTTTTAACTTTCCTATCTAACCTTTCTTGGTTAACTCTTGTTTTTTCGACCTCGACACTATTAGGGCATCCGAGGGCTAGGGAGTATATCCTTTCTTCCATCTCTTCTTTCCTTTATTTTCTTTTCTTCTTCAGAAAAGCCTGATCAGAAGCTATAAGATGGCACCCCCATCACTGGTCTTGCCTTCCTTTGGCCAGCAACCAATCGAAGGGACTATTATTATGCTTTCAAGTCTTAAACGAGAATTTCCCGGAAGGATCGTAACAGGCCTTGGCCTAATTCTTGGTAGAAAGAAGAAGACGACGAAGAAGAAGAAGAAGAGAAGTAGTGTCACATATGGGGCTGAAGTTTGGAAATTCAACAAAAACTTAGAACAAAAACTTATATCGATGGAAATGGATTTCTGAGGAGAGCAACAAGATGTTCAAAATTAGAAAAAAATAAGAAATACTGTCTTACGAGGAAAAATGAATATTATATATTCAATAGTAGATTATATAAGATACAAGCAATTAAATTGGTATGGGCACGTACGACGAATACAAGAAGAAAGATTACCCAGAAAAACATTGGAATGGTGTCCACCTGGAAGATGAAGGAAAAGAAAATCTCGTAACTCGTGGATGCAAGATATAAGAACTGGAATGAGAACAAGAGGACTGGAGGAAATGGAGTGGATGGATAGAGACGAGTGGAGATGAAAATAAAACTTTAGAAGAAATGTGTAAACATTGAAAATCTATATATAAATAAATAAACATTATTAGCATGATTTGCAGAAAGAAAAACAGTTATTATCAAAATTTAAAAAGGGGGCAAGTCACTAATGGTATGGTCTGGGTTTTGTTCTGATGGCCAAATAAATATATACTTCCCTACAGGGTGAATAAATCTATCAAAATCTATTAGATATTTACCTTTTACAATTTGGGGAGACTATTGTAGGTTCATTTTGAATATTTTATCATATTACATATTGATTATATTCATGTTGCAAACAGCACTTGGGAATGGTTTATGCAGAATGGAATACATGTAATGGAGTGGCCGGCAAATTCTCCTGATCTAAATCCCACGGAAAACCTCTGGGGTATTTTATGTCCTGCCGTAAATGCAGATGGAAAACAATACATTGATTCCAATGAGTTGCAGGCAGCAGTCATCTCTGCATGGGAAAATATGGAGGTGTCCATGCTGCAGAAACTTGTAAATAGCATGCGCAATTGTTTTTACACGCTTTATATTAGCTTGACCTATATCTATCTATGTAACGGAATCTTTCAACTAGATTTTCATCCACTTAAAATCATTGAATCGACTTGAAAACACCAGATTACGTTTATATAACACTTTGGCTAGACCAGTGTTGACCTATGGTAGTGAAGCATGGACACTAAGAAAACAACATGAAAGCAGAATAACGGCTTGTGAAATGAGATTCATGCGCAGAACAGCGGGTTACACCAGATGGGATCGGAAAAGGAACACCGATATCTTAAAAGAATTGAAGACTACGCCAATTTTGGAATATATTAAACAGTACCAACTAAATTGGAAACACCATCTTGAAAGAATGAGTTCAAATCGGATCCCCAAAGCTGTTTATAATTATATACCAAGAGGACGAAGATCACTGGGCCGTCCTATGAAACGCTGGAGGGAAAATTTTCTATAGGATCGTAACAGGCCTTGGCCTAATACTTGGAAGGAAGAAGAAGAATCGACTTGAAACTTTGTATACTTGTAAAGGACCTGTGACAATACAATAATTTAATTTTTTTCTAAAATCCTGACCAGAATCATCAGAAAATCAAAAAAGTGTCTTTGTATCTATGTAACGGATTCTTTGAACACGATTTTCACTCTCTTAGAAACATTGGATCGACCTGAAACTTTGTATACTTGTAAAGAACCCGTGACAATACAAAAATTCCATATTTATTTTCTAAAATCCTGGCCAGAATCATCAGATAATCAAAATAAATAATAGTTTTAAAAAACTAAAACAACACGCTTTATTAGAAAACCGAACTAAAAAAAATGAAAAATAATTTTAATTTCCAACACGCTTGGAATAAAATTAAAGTGGTCAACAAAAATATCATTTCCAACACTTATAGAATAAAACTAGAGTTATCAACAAAAGGGAAATAATTTTACCATCAAAAGCGTGGGTTCATTTATATGAATTAATATATTTGATAATAAACAGATATTGATAAAAGTAAAGTCTCTAAGAAGAACATGTAAAAATCATAAAAAGCACCCCACGCTTTTGATGATAAAATTATTTTCTTTTTGTTGATAACTCTAGTTTTATTCTATATGTGTTGGAGATGATTTTTTTGTTGACCACTTTAATTTTATCCCAAGCGTGTTGGAAATTAAAATTATTTTTCATTTTTTAGTTCCGTTTTCTAATGAAGCTTGTTGTTTTAGTTTTTTAAAACTATTATTTATTTTAAATTGGTTTTGAAAAATTGCTCCTTCATTGGCTGTTCGGTCCAGTGGTTGTACAATTTTGCAACACAAGAATGGTGGGCATAAATGTTGGTTTAAGTTGTCCAGTTACAGTTTAAAAGTTTAATTCAGGTGCAGTTTTTGACATTTCTATATCATAATGGGTGCCTCTGTGACGCAAGCGGCCTCTCACCGCTGGGGTCCTGAGATCGAGTCTCGGTCACTCCATGTGCGTTTTGTGGTGGACGAAACGGAGCTTGGGCAGGTTTTTCTGGGGGTTTCTTCCGTTTTCCCCTGCCCACAAATTTCATTCCACCATTTCTCCATCCTAACCACATCCATTTCTCCATCCTAACCACATCCATTTCTCCATCCTAACCACATCCATTTCTCCATCCTAACCACATCCATTTCTCCATCCTAACCACATCCATTTCTCCATCCTAACCACATCCATTTCTCCATCCTAACCACATCCATTCTCCATCCTAACCACATCCATTTCTCCATCCTAACCACATCCATTTCTCCATCCTAACCACATCCATTTCTCCATCCTAACCACATCCATTTCTCCATCCTAACCACATCCATTTCTCCATCCTAACCACATCCATTTCTCCATCCTAACCACATCCATTTCTCCATCCTAACCACATCCATTTCTCCATCCTAACCACATCCATTTCTCCATCCTAACCACATCCATTCTCCATCCTAACCACATCCATTTCTCCATCCTAACCACATCCATTTCTCCATCCTAACCACATCCATTTCTCCATCCTAACCACATCCATTTCTCCATCCTAACCACATCCATTTCTCCATCCTAACCACATCCATTTCTCCATCCTAACCACATCCATTTCTCCATCCTAACCACATCCATTTCTCCATCCTAACCACATCCATTTCTCCATCCTAACCACATCCATTTCTCCATCCTAACCACATCCATTTCTCCATCCTAACCACATCCATTTCTCCATCCTAACCACATCCATTTCTCCATCCTAACCACATCCATTTCTCCATCCTAACCACATCCATTTCTCCATCCTAACCACATCCATTTCGTTTCATATTATTCATCCGCCCCTGTTACGATGCGTCAGGAGTGGTCGGTCGGCACATTTATCGCTCACAGACCTCAATAAATATAGGGGCTTCATCTCATCTTGTTCCTCGACCCGAAACTGGGTTGGACACGAATTATCATGACTATTTAACTCATGCCACAAATGCTAGTCAATGACCAATCACGTTTCAATGAATTTTGTTTTACAACCAATGACAGTCTTGTTTCACCTCGCTCTTTATCGATTTCTCTTTATCAGCTCCTGCTTTTGTGGTAAAGAAAGCTCCTCCTTTTTAATGTTCTGAACAGGTCAAAGCATTATTTTTCTCCAACAAATGCATTGAATATAGCAAATAATGAAAAGATTCCTTGATTTTACCGAGTTGTTTACTAAAAAATTATACGAATAACCCGTAATGTTGATTATGATATATAGTTTGATGAGTTTCATTATTTCTCCACTTGAGTGCACTCTTACAATATTGCGATCTTATTTGGCAATAAATAATATGATCAAGCTGCAGTGAATGAACATAACCTCACATTTCTGATTTGTTTTCAAACATCGCCATTTACATTAAATAAATAAATATTTAAAAATAACTATAGTTAAACAATGATTTGTGAGTAAACAGCTTAATTTTATTCATTAAATAGTCCTAACTAATGCCACTCTTGATTTCAAAATTCTCTAGATAAATCCACTCCTTACTTCGTGAGTCGTAAATTTATCGATAATTTGGAAATCACTCGTGGCATTACTTATGATAAAGTATGTCCAAATAAAGTTTTTCATTATTTATGCATTTGTTATTTAGGTGTGTCTTGCCATTGGTATGGTATTTGTACTATTTCCAACCCACCTTAATAGTACGCTTTAACTTCAACGAGCCTCCAGATTGGGGAAGGTTAATATTAAATATAATAATGATAACGATAATGATAATAATGATAATTATTATTTCTTATTTAAGTACAAATTTTCAATGTTTACACATCTTTGTGTGCCCATAGTTTAATTTTCCTTCTCCAGTCGTCCCTATCCATTCACTCCAAGTCCTCCAGCTCTATTTTTCTCATTCCTGTAATAATAATAATAATAATAGTAATAATAATAGATTATAATCTATCTATCTATCTTCGGGTTTTTACAGCTGCTGCCGTCTTCCCGTGCCAAACCTCCAAAGCCTACGGTCTTGGGCATCTTCGATGCTTAGCCCTCTAGCTTGCATTACTGTCTTCATGTTTTCCTTCCAAGTTAACCTTGGTCTTCCTCTTTTCTTCTTTCTGTTCGGATGCCATTCATATAGTTACTTCAGCCATCGCTCATCTTCCATTCTTAAAACATGTCCTAACCACTTTAATTCCTTCTCCTCAATTCTTTCAATTATGCTTTCGTCTGCTTCCATTATGTTTCTAATTTCCTTATTTGTGACACGTTCTAATTTAGACTTTCTGGCACTTCTTCGTAAATAATCCATTTCTAGAGCTATTAGTCTATTCTTGTAGTACTTATTGATTGTCCATACCTCACTTCCGTACATTGCAACAGATTCCACCAATGTTTTACCAATAATAATAATAATAATAATAATAATAATAATAATAATAATAATAATAATAACGACAATAATAACTTACTTACTTACTTACTTACTTACTTACTTACTCACTGGCACTATCGAACCCGTAGGTTCATGGCCGCGCGGACATAAGCTATCCATACATCCCTATCCTGAGCTAATGTTTTCCAATCATTCCCTGTATAATCTACTTCCGTCAAATCATAGTTAATGTTGTTCTCCCACCTCATTCTTGGTCTACCAACTGGGCGTTTTCCTTCTGGCTTTCCTACAAGAAGTTTCCATGCACGTCTTTCATTCCCCATACGCGCAACATGTCCTGCCCATCGCAGTCTACGAGACTTAACTGTTCTTATTATATCTGGCTTCCTATAAAGACCATGTAGTTCGTTGTTATGTAGTCTTCTCCATTCACCTGTCTGTTCATCTCTCTTTGGTCCAAAAATTTTCCTAAGAACTTTATTCTCAAATACTCGTAATCCCCTTTCCTCCCAATAACAATAATAATAATAATAATAATAATAATAATAATAATAATAATAATCATCATCATCTCTATCTATCTTCGGTTTTTTTTACAGCTGCTGCCGTCTTCCCGTGCCAAACCTCCAAAGCCTACGATCTTGGGCATCTTCAATGCTTAGCCCTCTTGCTTGCATTACTGTCTTCATGTTTTCCTTCCATGTTAACTTCGGTCTCCCTCTCTTCCTCCTTCTGGTCGGATGCCATTGATTTAGTTGCTTTGGCCATCGCTCATCTTTCATTCTTAAAACATGTCCTAACCACTTTAATTCCTTCTCCTCAATTCTTTCAATTATGTTTTCTTCTGCTCCCATTATATTTCTAATTTTCTTATTTGTGACATGTTCTAATTTAGACTTTCTGGCACTTTTACGTAAATAATCCATTTCTAGAGCTATTAGTCTATTCTTGTAGTACTTATTGATTAGTGTATTCTTGTAGTACTTATTGATTAGTCTATTCTTGTAGTACTTATTGATTGTCCATACCTCACTTCCATACATTGTAACAGATTCCACCAATAATAATAATAATAATAATAATAATAATAATAATAATAATAATAACAATAATAATAACAATAATAATTTATTTATATACAAATTTTCAATGTTTACACATCTTTCTGTGTCCAAAGTTTTATCTTCCTTCTCCGCTCGTCCCTATCCATCCACTCAATACCCTCCAGCCCTCTTGTTCTTATTCCTGTAATAATAATAATAATAATAATAATGATAATAATGGGCTGTAAGGGGTAGTGACGTGTGTATAACCTCTCCTACCCAATTCTCATCCTCACCTTCTCGTGGTACAACCCGTTTTCACAAACGAGGCTCTGAGGACCGAGTCACGGCGGTATAACCGTTCCATCAGGTACTGAGTAAATGCGGTATCCTAATGTCTGTCCAGAGACTAAAAGGTAGCAGCCCTACCACTGGACTACTTAGCGTCGGGCCAGTAACCTGTCCTAAGGAACTTCAAAACTACTTTCAAGTCTCAACACGAAAAAAGCCAGAAGGAATTGAAATATGACGATAATGATAATAATAATGATAATGATAATGATGATTATAGTAATGATAATGATGTTGATAATAATAATGGTGATGATGATAATAATAATAATAATAATAATAATAATAATAATAATAATAATAATAATAATAATAATGATAGTTCGACACGAACTGGCACGAGAAATTATCATTTAATTAATTCCAGGGTTAAGTTAATATCTTTCGGCCCGAGTTATATTTTGTGGTAAGCGTTACACATCGTAATATGTCCTTTCTTTTGAAGAATCAAAATACACACGTCCTTCAATTTATTTAAAACTTAGGTTCATGCAATTACACACTCTATGGCTGTATTTACATAATATTCTACTAGCTCTTACAGTGTTCAGTCATTATTAAAGGATTTTACTTTCTGTTGTAAATAATAATGTAGCAACAAAAATAACTTTGTTTTTAGTACGTAATGCAAGAGTGTAAATGGACAAGTTGGTCCGTCCCACCCTACACTTGTAACATGATGGCCGCCAACGTTGTAAATGTCACTTTCGTGTTCCCCTGAAAACTCTGTAGCACGTAGTACTGTTATTATGGCAGCACAGTGCCTCATATGGTAGGCTTCTTGCTTAAATTGACACGCATTTTATGGGCTAGTGCTTTATAAACTGTTTACTTTGCTTTGAAACACCTGTTACTTAATGGAGAAAAGTTATAAACCATTTTACGCTTTCTAACATTATGACTTTCGTAAAATTTACGGAAATACTGACAAATTGTGAAGAATGCATATTCCTACTACATAATTTTATGCACTAGACTGTGATACAAGAACGATGTTATTATTTTACTATTATTTATTATTTTGAAAACACCATAGTGCAAAAAAAAATGTACATCGCACGTTTGTGAAGTGTTTTACAGAATCTTGAAATTTATCAGTGCCAATGTAATATTGAATTTCTTGAAATTTTAATAACTAATAAGAAATTGAACACCCCAGACAGCAAAAAATCTGGAATCCATCAAATCAATTGTAAGGACTGCAATAAAGTATACATAGGAAAAACAAAAAAGGAATCTGGACACTCGCACTAAGGAACACCTCAGAAATGTTAAAAATAGTGAAATTGAAAAATCAGCCATTGCAGCACACAGTCTATTGGAGAATCATAAACAAACAATGCAGAATATGGACAGGATCACTGAACGAACTCATAAAAGACAAATCATAAACTTATAACTTAATGCTCTTTCGAGTGCCTCTTACCAATTTATATATTTACAGAATCTCGGAAATTAAAAACCTCGCTATCGCTCGATTTTAAATAATTTCCTCACTTCTGTAAAAACCACTTTCCAACCTCGCATCGTAATATACTATTACCATTACTATCCTACAACAGTCTTCTTTAGCAAATTGGTCAAATAATACAATGCAATCAATTATTCTATAAACCTCGGCGCAACTGACATCGACTCGAACGAAAAGCACTGCGGATAAAATATAATTGATCACACTATATTTAGATTGCTAAATTATAATAGTCGTAGTAAGGGTGAAATATGTCGAACAGTCTTTAACATATCTTGTGCATATTGTGTATTTACCATCAGGCAAATAATGGAGAAATCCAGAAAATATAGTCTACCACCATACATGATTTTCATAAATAATGAAAAAGCCATCGAAATGTCTGCAGAAATAAATAATGGACTATTATAAATATAGGAAAAAAGTAAAAAACAAGACAGGATAAAATAAGAAATGAATTCCTTTGGAGAGAAATGAATGTCACCACATCTGTTGTTAAGAGGATTGAAAATCAAACGTTTAAATGGTATGGCCATGTACAAAGAATGGAAAATGAAAGATGACCAAAAAATATATATCAATGGTCACCCTCTGGAAGAAATAAACGTGGCAGACCAAGATGGAAATGGAAAACTTACGTCAGAATAATAATGGAGGATAGGAATTTGGAAGAGGGAGATTTTAATGATAGTGATAAATGGAAACTGAAGACGGCAAACCTATAAGTGGGGGAAAGTCGAAGAAGAAGAAGGAAAAAAGTATTACACAACATTTAAATATCAGAAATAAAAAGCCTATATGCTGAAAATAGTATTATATCAATGGAACAAAAGAATATGGCAGCAACAAGAAATAAATGAGTACTTTCACTGCCACTTTTTAATTTATACGAGTACATTGATGAAATCGTGACGAAATGAAAAATGAGTTAAGATTTTAGAATAAGAAATATACACGATTGTCTTTGCCGATGACCAGGTTTAAAAAATCTAATTCTGAAAATGATTTACAGATGGCTTTATCCCATGTTAAATGATGTAAGTAACCATTTTAATTTAAATTTCAGCTAACAAAACAAGAGTTTTAGTATTAAGAGTAACAGACACAATTAGAACTAAAATTATCGTGGAAGGAAAAATAATTGAATAGATTGTTTCATTTATCTCGGCTGCAAAATCTCCTGTAGGAAGAATGAAGATTCAAAACGAAATCAGTAAATTCCTTTATATATGCGTCCTAAAATAAGAAAGCCAAAATTAATTTTTTTAAAATAATAATACCAATATTGATTTAGGGTCAGAGTTTTGGGCACTGACAAGAAAAGATGGAAGGAAAATTGAAGCAGCGGCAATGAGGTTTTTCAGATTTGTTGCGGGATAAAAAAGAAGTGTATATATATAAGGAGATAAATAAACATATTTAAATTATTGGACAGAATGAAATAGGGTAGAAATGATTGAAAACAATATGTACAAGTAATGAAAGGAGACGGCTTACCAAAACTGATGTTGAACTGCAACCCAAAGAGTAGAAGAAATATTGGGAGACCGAAGACAAAATGGACTCAACAGTTTTAGAGAATGAGACCAGAACAAGCTTTACGAGGCTTAACTCAAGTAACTGATAGTAATGAAGATGAGTTTTTATCATTCAAAACTTTGATATTGTAATCAATTTCATTTTTGTTTTCATATTATATAAATAATTCATAAATAACATGTCATTAGGACCTAACAGTTTTTAATCATTTGTCTATCTTGTAAATTTTATATTTAATTCGTTAAATATAAAGTAAACCAAAATATATCTAATGTATATATAATGAATGTTTGTTTGTTTGTTTGTTTGTTATTTGTTCGTACTTTATGCGCGGACATACCGTTGATCCGATTGTGAATGGGCTTTTTGCAAAATGTTCAGGAGATTCACAGGATGAACATAGGCTATAACAGAGTTCTGATACTCAACTTAAACAGCCTTAAAATCGCCCTTTGCAGTAGAAAACGTGAAAAAAGTAGATTTTTGGACGCTTAAATGGCCTACGCTGCCTAAACCATAACAAATATACAAAATTAATGTACACAGAATTGAATATCTCAAAAAGCTCTACAAAAAAGTCCGCGACAGCATATGTTTATCTCTTACGGATAACTCACAATAACCATTTTTGTCTTTCATTGATGACAAGAAGATCGAGACAAGTACGTAGATTCCTGTGCAAGCATAGCAGTAATCTTTTACGGATAACTCACAATAACGAATTTTGTTTTTAGCTTATTTATGCCAAGAAGTTGGAGATATGTAGATTCCCGGGCAATACCGGGCAATCAGCAAGGGGAATCTTAAAATAATTACGATATACATTTATAATTATTTTTCATTTTACTTATTCAACTAATCGTAAGAAGTACATTATGTTTTGTCTTTCAGCTCATTTATGCCAAGAGGATCGGGATGAGTAGATACCTGGACAACGTCGGGTAAACGGCACGGAGTATCTGAAAATAATTGCGATATAAATTTTCCATCCTACTTATTTAACTAAACATAAAACAGATTAATTTTCGTATTTCAGCTCATTTATGTGAAGATGATCGGGATAAGCAGATTTTTCGAGCAACGCTGGATAGTCAACACGCGGTATCTAAAAATATAAATTTATAATTATTTTTCCTTTCACTTATTCAACTAAACATAAAAGCACATTAATTTTCATTTATTAAGGCGTAGCAGCGCACGCCGGGTATTAGCTAGTTGTACATAATAATTATATTGTAGATGTATCATGTAATAATTTTGTTTATTGTAATTTAGACGTGACTAATTTTTGTATTTTTTCTAACTTGGTTAAGTGATAGTTGTCTTAACTCTGCCAGGCAAAATCAAATTATTATTATTCTTTATGCGAATGTCCCAGGTTGTCTTTCGACATTTCTGGTGTTCTCTCCTGGCATGGTGTACTTGTAACCCACTTCTGATATTGGGGCACCTGGAATGCGAGGTTACGTTGCCCTGATGATATGACGGGTGATGATGATGATAGTGGTGAAGCTTAATCTAAGATGAATATGAGTGATGATGATTGCGATAGCCATATGATTTCGGGGACCGTTTGGGCCTTAAAGGTTTTCTGACATTTGTCTTACAGGTGAGGAAAAACCCCGATAAATACCTCACCCAGAAAAACTGTCCCGACCGGGGATCGAACTCGGGCCCACTGCGTGACAAGGCAGCACGCTATCTCAAGACCACAGCGATGGACTAAATTATTATTATTAGCAGATAAGAAATGAGGATATCCATAAAAGAAAATATATTTAACAACACGAATCAGTGGAAAGAGCATGTAGAAAGATTGGAAGAAAGTAGATTACCTAATAAAATCTTACATTATTTTCCGAGAGGAAGAAGAGATGTCGGACATCCTCGGAAGAGATGGTCTTAGATCTATTAGTGAAGATGAAACACGCAATTAATGCCTAAACCAGAAAGGGAACATAATAATAATAATAATAATAATAATAATAATAATAATAATAATAATAATAATAATAATAATAATAATAATAATAATAATAATAATATTATTATTATTATTATTATGAACATTATTATTATTATTATTATGAACATTATTATTATTATTATTATTATTATTATTATTATTATTATTATTATTATGAACATTATTATTATTATTATTATTATTATTATTATTATTATTATTATTATTATTATTATTATTATTATGAACATTATTAAGATTAGAGGATGTGAAAAATTTGAATATCTGTGAGTAAAATTAGATAAAGAGGATAAACAAGAAATTGATATTAAGAACAGAATAAATAAAGGTAGAGCAATAACAGCAATGATGAATGGAGTCTTATGGAACAGACATATAACCAAGAAAAATAAGTTACAAATATATAATTCAATAGTGAGAAGTACTGTCACATATGGAGCTGAAGTTTGGAAATTCAACAAAAACTTAGAACAAAAACTTATGTCGATGGAAATGGATTTCTTGAGGAGAGCAACAAGATGATCAAAATTAGACCAAATAAGGAATACTGTCATAAGAGAAAAAATGAATATTGGTTATTCAATAGTAGATTATATACGGTATAAGCAATTAAATTGGTATGGGCACGTAAGACGAATTCAAGAAGAAAGAATACCCAGGAAAACATTGGAATGGTGTCCACCTGGAAGGAAGAGGAGAGAAAGGCTTCGAAACTCGTGGATGCAGGAAATAAGAACTGAAATGAGAGCAAGAGGACTGGAGGACATGGATTGGATGGTTAGAGACGAGTGGAGAAGAAAAACAAAACTTTAGGCACAGAAAGACGTGTAAACATTAAAATTCGGTATATAAATAAAATTATTATTACTTACTTACTTACTCACTGGCACTATGAACCCGTAGGTTCATGGCCGCGCGGACATATGCTCTCCATACATCCCTATCCTGAGCTAATGCTTTCCAATCATTCCCTGTATAATCTACTTCCCTCAAATCATAGTTAATGTTATTCTCCCACCTGATTCTTGGTCTACCAACTGGGCGTTTCCCCTCTGGTTTTCCTACAAGAAGCTTCCATGCACGTCTTTCATTCCCCATACGTGCAACATGTCCTGTCCTTAAATCCTCCCTTAAAATAAGAATCCATGTTTCGACCCATATAACTGGTAGAATCCATCCATAGTAATTCTGCCCGAAGGCAGGTCCTTCACTGCAATCATAGCATATTCATGCTATGCTTGCAGCTTTACTAGGGAATTGTGTAGATGTGGCAGCTTCCCGTTGCTTTCCACACCGGTGAATGATGATGATGATAAAGATGATTTCGGGGACCGTTTGGGCCTGAAAGTTTTCCTGACATTTGTCTTACAGCTGAGGAAAAACCCCGATAAAAACCTCACCCAGAAAAACTGCCCAGACCGGGGATCGAACCCGGGCCCGCTGCGTGATAAGGCAGCACGCTACCTCGAGACCACAGCGGTGGACAACTGGTAGAATAGTAGTTTTATATATTTTCAGCTTAACGTTTTTTTGAAAGGAGTTGGGACATCAAAAGTCTCTGAAATGCATTATTATTATTATTATTATTATTATTATTATTATTATTATTATTATTATTATTATTATATTATTATTATTATTATTATTATTATATTATTATTATTATTATTATTATTATTGTTATTATTATCACCATCATCATCATCATTATTACTAGGCATTTTAACGTTTTCAGTTCAAAAATACATCCAGGTAATGAGTTTGTTGAAGTTTGTAACATTCATATAATAGTGCACCAATACTTGGGTTATAATGATGTTGAAACTACTAACATGTTAGTGAAACTACAGTACAATATTAACAGCCGAAATTAATAACGTTCTCAGTCAACATGCTAAACCTGAAATCGACTAATTTGCATAGGTAAGAGATTTCGCTTTACGATTGCTCTGCTGTTTTGGAACAGGCGCGTAGTTTTATTAGTTCTAATGTTTCCATTTGCTATAGATGTAATAAACCAGGGGTTTATTTGCCTGAAGGAGCATTATTTCAACATGTTCTCTTTAATAAACATTGCTTTGCAAATCATAAAATTTGATAAATGTATTTAAGGAAACTTAGCAAGTAATTTTAACACAGTGATGATCGCGCAAAATCGTTATGAGATTATAACGCAAGCTATAGGCCTGGTTATTATTTATGAACACACTTAATTAGTACGAATTTCTCCTCCCACGTAGGAGCAGGTGACTGAAGACAAGTTAAAACTGACATTTCGACATTTTAATTAAAGTTAATTGTAAGTTATCTTTCTTAACATACTCTTTAAGGAAACAATATTATAACACGAGAGGGTTAGCGCAAGGGGTAACTTTGAGATTCGTATTCGGGAAGTCCCGGGTTCAAACGACACTGCCAATCGACATGAATGAGATTTTCGTCTAGTTTTTTACCAATCAGCAAGGAAAATGTAGACATATTCAATTTTTCTATCGGTAGCGTAACGTAGATATCTTACTTAATCTATATAGACAATAGTCTATATGTAATATATATATTTTGTAGGCATGTCAATTAATTATCTTTTGTCATCTCAAGCACGTTTTTCATTATAGTGTAACCCAATTCGGGTAATTCCAGGACGACATAAACTGTAAAATTCATGTACTCAAATACTGGTTGCGAGTAATCCAAGGTGAACAAACAATGCTTAGAGCAATTTGTTACGACCACCAAATTAAAAACATAGATGTTAAATTTTGGGCAGACGAGGTTAGGAGAGAACTCCAAAATATTGGGATGGGCTAGATATGGGAAAAAGGGACTGAAAATCGCAAGAACGTGCGGAGAAAAATAAGGAGGAGGTACTTAGATATAAACCAACAAGATAGTTTCGCCGAATATACAGGAAAACGCTCACTGTGTTTACAAAGAGACCTAAAACACGTCTGGGGAAAAGAATCGTATATACTCAACCTAGGATTTAAGGAGAGATCAGGGCTTGCTTGGTTTAGGCTAGGGGCATGGAAATTTCTAAAAATTAGCGACGATCACGATATGCGAATATGTCCAATGTGCGGGAACTTTGAATATGTGATACATATATTAGGAAAATGTAATGATTTAGAATATTGGAGACGTCAGTTATTACCGGAAAGATTTCTAAATTCAAATCGGGAAAGATTGGCATGCTACGAGTTATTGGTAAATCCAGAAAATTGGATAAACCTCGGTAAATTTCTGGACAAAACGCGGAAAATAAGGACAACACTCATTCGTGAATAAATATATGTTATCAAAATGCAATAACATTAATTCTTAACAATTATATATAAATTAATTAGTGTATAATGCTATTGTGTTATTATTTAATTGTAATATTATTGTGTTTTCTTTATGTAATTGTAATGTTAATGCTTTTTAGTGTATAATGCTATTGTGTTATTATTTAATTGTAATATTATTGTGTTTTATTTATGTAATTGTAATGTTATTGCTTTTTTGTTGTTTATTTTTCCTTACACTAGTACAAATTATTACTTTATTGTAACGGACTATCAACAGCACGTACGGCTTACTGCCCGTGCGACCCATATTTGTAAATAATATTGTAAATATCTTACTTTTTGTCTAATAAAGTCCTACTATATATATATATATATATATATATATATATATATATATATATATATACACACCTTTGGGAAGAAGGGTGCTCCTTAGGGAGTTATTTAACTATGTTACGTTCATTTTCCTACAGATGTTAGCGATTGGCGCATCGCCTCAAAGAGGCATCTAATAAGTAAACTAAAATGTTACTTGGTTGGGAAAGGGCGATTACATTTTGCACAGAGATTCTAATTCAGGCATGACGTTATTTCACAAGCTCGAAATCTTCAGATTCGGGACCCATTGCTGAAAGTCCCTCCCAGAGGTTTTGTTCAACCTAAAAAATCCATCAACCCCGAACAGGTTTGAGTCCGCGACCAACAGGACCAGAAGCAAGGAAAGTAACCCCTAGACCACCAAGGCCGATAAAGAAACAAGCGCAGTAAAATGATCGTATAGAAATCAAAGTGCTTAATTCATAATGTGTTCTAAATAAATAATTTAATGAAGATCGAATTGTATTCATTATTGTTTTTATTTTATTTTATTCATATATAATATTTGAATCACTACTGAGTAACACTAAGAAATTGGGACTGCAAATAAATATCAATAAAACTAAATATATGGTCACACATAGAAATACATTATATAATGGAAATAGACAGCTAATGACAAATGAGGGAAATTTTGAGGAAGTTGGTGAATTCAAATACCTAGAAACAATAATCACTAACAGGAATGAGATGCACAAAGAAATTAAACATAGGCTCAATTCTGGAAATGCGTGCTATTATGCATTGCAGAGACTCTTGAGTTCCCAACTCCTTTGAAAAAACGTTAAAATGAAATATATAAAACTATTATTCTACCAGTTGTATTATATGGATGCGAAACATGGACTCTTACTTTAAGGGAGGAAAGGAGATTATGAGTATTTGAGAATAAAGTTCTTAGGCAAATTTTTGGACCAAAGAGAGATGAACAGACAGGTGAATGGAGAAGACTGCATAACAATGAATAACATGGTCTTTATACAGTAGGAAGCCAGATATAATGAGAGCAGTTAAGTCTCGTAGACTGCGATGGGCAGGACATGTAGAACGAAGGGAAAATGCCCAGTTGGTAGACCAAGGATGAGTTGGGAGAATAACATTAACTATGATTTGAGGGAAATAGATTATACGTGGGATGATTGGAAAACATCGGCTCAGGATAGGGAAATATGGACAGCTTATGTCTGCGCCAGTCAGTTATATTAAGTATCTATATAACTCTTACTAAGTGGTTTTGTTAACACTCATTGGTTTAAAACATGTTGTAAAGATAATAATTATAATGCATTAATATAGCCCCGCTTTTGTTGTAACTAATTTTATAGTAATTATTGCTGTCGCTTTAAATTGTTTATAAAGTACAGTTTTATGTCTTTCTTAACATAAAATTTTAATAGGCACATAAATAGCTTTTGTACACATCATGCTGATTAATAATTTTACTGTAATTGCATATGTTCCATAAAATTGCTTACAATTATGCGAGTAAATTAAATTCTTAATTTCAAGCTAATCTGTTATAGTATTAAAATGTATTAATTTAAACACTTTAATTTTTATGATAATCTTGAATAAGATTTCCTGGCTGTTGGTCGTGGTCTCGAGGCTTGGATTTCCCTTTCCCCGACGTTTCGCTAGAGACTGCGTCTGACATCCTCAAGGGTTGTCTTGAGACTGGCGAGGTATTTTACCATTAAAGGAATTAAACAAATATATAATTTGTATATATATGTTTAAAATTTATCTCACCGTAACATGTCCTTAATTTTTAATAAAGATATACATAATTATTATGCTAGAGGTTGTACTTTATTACACAAAGATACTAGTTTCTCAACAAAATATGGTATAAAAGGGATTCGTTATGCATTAATAAACCATTACAATAACTTACCTATAGAATATCAACATTTCACGAATGTTAAACATTTTTCTAATTGTATTAAAAATATTTTTTCTCATTGCTTTCTTAGTTAATTTTGTTCATTTAATTATTATTATTATACTGTTTAAATATTATATTTTTATGTGTGTAAATATTATGCATCTGTAGTATTTTGTATTACTTAAATTTATGTCCGATTTTGTTTTCTTGTTTGTATTGTTAATTGTTTCACGGCCATAATTTCTTGTATATTGCCCCTTAATTTGAGCATTTTTTCTCTTTGGGGTCTTTGAAGAAATAAATAAATAAATCTTGAATAAGATTTCCGGCCGTCTTATTCAAGATCAACTCCGGGCGTGAAAGCCTAATTCAATATATTTTAATTTTTATTTACAACTAGCTAATACCCGGCGTGCGCTGCTACACCTAGATAAATGATAATGTGTTTTTGCATTTAGTTGAATAAGTAAAAGGAAAAAATATATAAATTTATATCGTTATTATTTTTAGATACCCCGTGCTGATCCCCGGCGTTGCCCGGTAATCTACGCATCCCGATATCATCATCATCATCATCATAGTACATTCACGAATTTAGGCCATTTGTTGACCTGTTTCGGCCTCAAGAGAAACACCATCCAGAAGTCTTTTGAGTGGACGTCCTGGTCTTCTTCTTCCTGCAGGTTGATATCTTAACATTAGTTTGGGTATTCTGTGATCTTCCATTCGATGAACATGTTGTATCTATAAGATTCCATGTGTAATTCTTCTAAGATGTCTTCATTTTTTTGTGATCTAGTAGTGTGTATCCTGCAGTCCTCCGAAGATATCTCATTTCAGCAGATCTAAGTCTCTGTATATCCTTCTGTTTCAACGTCCATACTTCGCTACCATACAAAAGAGTTGGAAGAGCCAGTGTTTTATACACTTTCAGCCTTGAATGCTTTTGGACTAACTGTGGCTTGAAGATACTTGGCATAAATGAGCTGAAAGACAAAATTCGTTATTTTGAGTTATCCATGAAAGAATACCTGCCGTGCGCTGCTACGCTTGCGTTCATGAAGTTAGATGAATAGAGGTAGAATCTGTGAGTATATAAACAAACAGTATATTCGCTGTTCTACGGATCAGGAAGAGATAATCCCCAATTAGGAACAAGGTTATTCATTCACAGGAAAATTAAATCAGGAGTTAAAACGTTTTAATGTATTAATGCTAGGCTTTCTTATATCAGTTCTTACGAACATTTTTGTACCAAAGAGAGATGAACAGACAGGTGATTGGAGAAGGCTATATTGACAATGAACAGCATGGTCTTTATAGGAAGTCAGATATAATAATAACAGTTAAGTCTCGTAGACTACGTTGCGCAGGGCATGTGGCACGAATGTGGAATTAAAGACGTGCATGGAAGCTTCTTGTAGGAAAACCAGAGGGAAAACGCGCAGTTGGTAGACCTAGAATGAGGTGGGAGAATAACATTAATCACGATTTGAGGAAAGTAGATTATACAGGGGGCAATTAGAAAACATTAACTCAGGATAGGGATGTATGGAGAGCTTATGCAAAACACGTTATCCATGAAGGACATCGCGTGTTAAATATTGAAGCACCCTAACAGTAATGCACAGAGAAAATAATCCAGCGAAGTTAAACGTACTCGAAGAGATAGAAATCATGAAAGCAGCTCACAACAACGACAATTTGATAAACGAAAACGAACCCAATACATGTAACCCCCTCTACCAGATCTTCAATGAAACACTAGTTTTGAATCCTGTCGATGATGGGACAAGTCCCGAAATCGCTACAGTTAAATAATTAAATAAGTTGAGGAGACGGATATTTCAGGTGAATATTCCATAATTTTATATTTTAATTTTGAATAATACCTCAACGGAACACATCATGGATCTTATAAAAGTTGAATACCTTAATATTTTGTTTCTCTCTGCTTGTTAGTGTATTAAACCTATTAGGCAACATTTTAACATAGCAATAAATGCTATTTGTTATTTCGGAAGACAGTGCATTAACCCATTCGCTTCAAAAGACGAGGTAGACTCGCCGGCAGTTAAATGGCCTTGAACTCAGAAGACGAGGTACACTCGCTTAACTCTGCTGTTATATATTTTGCAATATTTTGTACATCCCTTGGCAGGGTAATCTTCTATTAACATTTATGAATAGTAGAGGGATGTGTTTTTGCCTTCAACCGTATTGTGATCTCGAGTACCGTTATCATTTGTTTGTTTTGAATGTCTTAATAGTGGAAAATATATTTGACGGTAGCTTGAATCCGATTTCTGGGAAAATGCATTCAGTATTTAAACCTGAAACGAATGGGTTAAAATGGATTCATTATTCCTATCGAAAAGTATAAAACAATCATGTGGAAAATTTCTTTCTTTGTCTTCTATATATTGAGCGTCAGTGAAAATTATAACACGGTGATGCATGAATGTGTCGCAAGTTGTAGTTATTATTTATGAGCAGATTTAATTAATAAGTAGCTCCCCTGGCCCACGTGGGAGCAGGTAACTGATGGAAAGTGCGTGCAGCAGGGACGCACAATTTATTGCACAGTTGACATCGTCTCGACGTGATGAATTCTGTGCAGTTCACTACGAAAAGTTTCATTTGAGAATTAAGTCTGCGCCAAAACCAAATGAAAACCTAGTCTTTTCTCCCAGAATTCCAGAAAAAAATAATTTCTCGGTTCTGCAGAAAATGTGTCTGATAAAGATTTATTTGAAAAAAATTGAAACATTCTTAGTCCTATAAATTATGTTAACACATGATATACAATATAATATAAATTACCATTTAGCAACGTATAGGAATCACATTCGGGAGGCTATGGGTTCAATTCTAGGATCGAACATTTTTGGGAATTCCTAAAAAAACTCGAGGTGGGTAAACGAATATTCTCCTAATTTTTGCTTTGTACTTTATAGGCCTAACCTATATTAGAAACTGTTCTTTGTTAAAATTACATAAACAGACATTTCTTTCTTTTCCTCTATAATTAAAAGTCACATAAAGTTAATCTACCTTACGTGTTCAATGTTATAGTTTCATTTAAGAAAAATGTGTTATTAATGTATAGTATTTCATATTATTAAATGTACATTACAGAACAAAATAAAATGTTAATGAGCAAAGACGTTAAGTTGTGCGAAGTCCAACATATAAGAATTTGAGAAGTTTAAATTTTATTGTAAAAGAAAATAAATCGAAATTAATTACTTGCTAGAAACATTTATTCCGCATTTGAATTTCGTTCATAAATAGCAGACTAATAAACTTCTAAGTAACATAATTAACATTTCCCTTTAACTTATAAGTTATATTTTTATGATATTATCTTATCGAATTTCCAAAGAGTAAAGTATTGAGGATGTTCCTACGAAAATATTTCGTGAAATGCCTATACCAAGGTTATCTGGTGAAAAAAAGACTAACATTGATATATAAATTTCTACATTACACACACACGCACACAATAAAAAAAAATATATATATATGATATGATATGAAAAGAAAAATGAATGCTTGAGCCGGGATTTGAAACCGAGTCTCTAAACTCTAACCATCTGAGCCACTCAAGTATCCTAACACAAACATACATTTTTCTTATATATGTAGTATTCTCATACTACATACATGTTTCTTATATATGTACTATTCTCATACTACATATGAAAGAAAAATGTATGTTAGTGTTATGATATTTGAGTGGCTCAGATGGTTAGAGCGCTAAACGTACAGAGTTTAGAGACTCGGGTTCAAATCCCGACTCAAGCTTTCATTTTTTTTTCATATTATATTTGTTATCATGTCTGAAGAAGGTACAAAGTACCGAAACAGCTGCAATTAAATTATATCTTAATAAATATGAAAATCAAATAAAACTATGTTTTATTTTTATTTAATTAAATATATTTGCCTTCATTGCCAAATGTCAAAAATATAGTTATAACACACACACAAACATATATATATATATATTATATATAGGCCCTATTATATTATATTACATTACATTACATTACATTACATTACATTTCACTATACTCTTACTATTACTATTACTATATTATATTACATTACTTTACATTACAATACATTACATTACATTACATTATAGCGCATCGCACCGCATCACGCACCGCACAACACCGCGCACCGCACCTCGCACCGCACAACACCGCGCACCGCACCTCGCACCGCACAACACCGCGCACCGCACCTCACACCGCACAACACCGCGCACCGCACCTCGCACCGCACAACACCGCGCACCGCACCTCGCACCGCACAACACCGCGCACCGCACCTCGCACCGACCCGCAACTCTCACCTCACCGCGCACCGACCCGCACCTCTCACCTCACCGCGCATCGGACCTCGCACCGCACTTCGCAACGCATCGCGCACCTCACCGCGCACCGCATCGCGCACCTCACCTCGCACCGCACCGCACTGCACCGCGCAACTCACCGCGCACCCCACCTCGCGCCGCACAGCGCACCAACCCTCGCACCGCATTACATTACATTACACTACTCTATAATATTTATATTACTATTACTATTTTATACATTACATTACATTACATTACATTACATTACATTTCATTACATTTCATTACATTTCATTACATTTCATTACATTTCATTACATTTCATTACATTTCATTACATTTCATTACATTTCATTACATTTCATTACATTTCATTACATTTCATTACATTTCATTACATTTCATTACATTTCATTACATTTCATTACATTTCATTACATTTCATTACATTTCATTACATTTCATTACATTTCATTACATTTCATTACATTTCATTACATTTCATTACATTACATTACATTACATTACATTACATTACAATACACTATACTATTACTTCACTATTACGATATTATACTATATTATATATTACATTACATTACATTACATTACATTACATTACAGTACATTACATTACCTTACATTAAATTACATTAAATTACATTACATTACATTACAGCGCAACGCACCTCGCACGGCACAACACCGCGCACCGCACCTCCCATCGCACCCCACCGCACCGCACCTCGCACCGCATAGCGCACCGCACCACACCACGCACCAAACCGCGCAACGCACCTCGCAACGCACCGCGCACCGCACCGCGAAACCCACCTCGCACCGCACGTCGCACCCCACCTCGCGACCCACCGCGAACCGCACCGCGCACTTCACGGCCAACCGCAACCTCGCACCGCACCCTGCATCGCACCATGCACCGCACCTCTCGCCAAACAGCGCACCGCACCTCACACCGCACCATGCACCGGACCCCGCACCTCCCCGCGCACCGCACCACGCACCGCACCGCACCGCTCACCGCATCTCGCAACTCACCGCGCAACTCACCTCGCACCGCACCGCGCAACGCAGCGCGCAACTTACCGCGCACCGCACCTCACACCGCATCGCGAACCTCACCGCGCACCACACCGCACCGCGCAATGCACCACACCGCGCACTTCACCACACGGTGCACTTCACCCCGCACCGCACCGCGCACCTCACCACGCACCACACCTCGCACCGCAATCAGCACCGCACCCCGCACCGCACCCCGCAACGCGCACTTCAACGCGCACCTCACCTCGCACCGCATCGCGCACATCACCGAAAACCGCTCCGCGCACTGCACCGCGCACTTCACCGCGCAATGCACCGCGAACCGCACCGCGTAACTCACCGCGCACCTCACCTCGCGCGCACAGCGCACCACACCTCGCACCGCATTACATTACATTACTCTATAATATTTTTATTATATATTACATTACATGACATTATATTATATTATATTATATTATATTATATTATATTATATTATATTATATTATATTATATTATATTATATTATATTATATTATATTATAATTATATTACATTACATTACATTACATAAACATTACATAAACTTTACATTACATTATCGCGCAAAGCACCTCGCACGGCACAACACCGCGCACGGCACAACACCTCGCATCGCACCGCGCACCTCACCTCGCACCGCACCGCGCACCTCACCTCGCACCGCGCCGTGCACCCGACCGTGCACCGCACCGCGAACCGCACCTCTCACCAAAAAGCGCACCGCAATTCGCACCGCAACTCGCACCGCAACTCGCACCGCACCGCGGACCTCAATGCGCACCGCACCTCGCACCGCACCACGCACCACACCTCGCACCGCATTACATTACATTACTCTATAATATTTTTATTACTATTACTAAATTATAAATTACATTACATTACATAAACATTACATTACACAACTATTACATTACATAAACATTACATTACATAAACATTACATTACATAAACATTACATTACATAAACATTACCATTACATAAACATTACATTACATAAACATTACATTACATAAACATTACAATTACATAAACATTACATTACATAAACATTACATTACATAAACATTACATTACATAAACATTACATTACATAAACATTACATTACATAAACATTACATTACATAAACATTACATTACATAAACATTACATTACATAAACATTACATTACATAAACATTACATTACATAAACATTACATTACATAAACATTACATTACATAAACATTACATTACATTACATAAACATTACATTACATAAACATTACATTACATTATCGCGCAACGCACCTCGCACCGCACAACACCGCGCATCGCACCTCGCACCGCACCGCGCACCCTACCGCGCACCTCGCACCGCACACCCCACCGCGCACCGCCATCGCGCACATCACCTCGCACCGCACCGCGACCGCGCACCCCACCGCGCACTTCACCTCGCACCGCACCGCGACCGCGCACCCCACCGCGCGCCGCACCGCGAACCGCACCTCGCACCGCGTACCGCCCACCGCGCAACCACCGAGCACCGCGCAACCCACCGCGCACCTTGCACCGCACCGCACCGCACCGCCACCGCGCACCTCACACTCGCACCCGCACCGCGCAACCTCCCCTCGCACCGCACCAGCGGACCTCCACCGCGCACGGTCGGTGTGCACCTCGCACCGCACCGCGCAACTCACCGCGCACCACACCTCGCACCGCATTACATTACATTACTCTATAATATTTTTATTACTATTACTAAATTATATATTACATTATATTACATAAACATTTCATTACATAAATATTACATTACATAAACATTACATTACATTACATAAACATTACATTACATAAACATTACATTACATTACATAAACATTACATTACATAAACATTACATTACATAAACATTACATTACATAAACATTACATTACATAAACATTATATTACATAAACATTAACATTACATTACATTACATTATCGCGCAACGCACCTCGCACGGCACAACATCGCGCATCGCACCTCGCACCGCACCGCGCAACGCACCACGCACCACACCTCGCACCGCATTACATTACATTACTCTATAATACTTTTATTATACTATTACTACATTATATTTACATACATTCCATAAACATTACATTACATTACACACCATTACATTACATAAACAGTACATTACATAAACATTACATTACATAAACATTACTTACATAAACATTACATTACATAAACATTACATTACATAAACATTACATTACATAAACATTACATTACATAACATTACATTACATAAACATTACATTACATAAACATTACATTACATAAACATTACATTACATTAACATATAACCTTACATTACATAAACATTACAATTACATAAACATTACATTACATAAACATTACATTACATAAACATTACATTACATAAACATTACATTACATACACATTACATTAGCATACAACATTACATTACATAAACATGACTGTACATAAACATTACATTACATAAACATTACAGTACATAAACATTACATTACATAAACATTACATTACATAAACATTACATTACATAAACATTACATTACATTACATAAACATTACATTACATTACATAAACATTACATTACATAAACATTACATTACATAAACATTACATTACATAAACATTACATTACATAAACATTACATTACATTAACATTACATTACATAAACATTACATTACATTACATAAACATTACATTACATAAACATTACATTACATAAACATTACATTACATAAACATTAACATTACATTACATTACATTATCGCGCAACGCACCTCGCACGGCACAACATCGCGCATCGCACCTCGCACCGCACCGCGCAACGCACCACGCACCACACCTCGCACCGCATTACATTACATTACTCTATAATATTTTTATTACTATTACTAAATTATATATTACATTACATTACATAAACATTACATTACACAACTATTACATTATATAAACATTACATTACATAAACATTACATTACATAAACATTACATTACATAAACATTACATTACATAAACATTACATTACATAAACATTACATTACATAAACATTACATTACATAAACATTACATTACATAAACATTACATTACATAAACATTACATTACATAAACATTACATTACATTACATAAACATTACATTACATTACATAAACATTACATTACATTACATAAACATTACATTACATTACATAAACATTACATTACATTACATTACATAAACATTACATTACATTATCGCGCAACGCACCTCGCACCGCACAACACCGCGCATCGCACCTCGCACCGCACAACACCGCGCATCGCACCTCGCACCGCACCGCGCACCCTACCGCGCACCTCGCACCGCACACCCCACCGCGCACCGCCATCGCGCACCGCCATCGCGCACATCACCCTCACACCGCACCGCGACCGCGCACCCCACCGCGCACTTCACCTCGCACCGCACCGCGACCGCGCACCCCACCGCGCACTTCACCTCGCACCGCACCGCGACCGCGCACCCCACCGCGCGCCGCACCTCGCACCGCGCAACCCACCGCGTACCGCTCAACCCACCGCGCACCGCGCACCGCGCAACCCACCGCGCACCTTGCACCGCACCGCCACCGCGCACCTCACCTCGCACCGCACCGCGCACCTCACCTCGCACCGCACCGCGGACCTCACCGCGCACCGCACCTCGCACCGCACCGCGCAACACACCGCGCACCACACCTCGCACCGCATTACATTACATTACTCTATACTATTTTTATTACTTACTAACAAATTATATCTTCATTATAATTACATAAACATTACAGTACATAAATATTACATTACATCACATTACATTACATTACATAAACATTACATTACATTACAATAACATTACATTACAATCAACATTAACATTACCTTACATTACATTATCGGCGCAACGCACCTCGCACGGCACTACATCGCGCATCGCCCCTTCGCACTTCGCAGCCGCACCGCAACCGCCACCGCCAAACCGCAACCGCACCGCGCCACACATCACCGAAAACCGCTCCGTCGCACTGCAAACCGTGCACTTCAACAGTTCACCGCGCAATGCAAACCGCGAACCGCAACCGCGTAACTCACCGCGCACCTCCACCTCGCTGCGCCACCAATCGCAACCAACCCTCGCACCGCATTAACATTAATTACTCGAATAATATTTTTTATTATATATTAACATTACATGACATATGATTAATTATTTAGATATTTATATTATATTATATTATATATATTATATTATATTATAGTATATTATATTATATTATATTATATTATATTATATTATATTATATTATATTATATTATATTATCATTATATTATATTATATTATATTATTATATTATATTATATTATATTATATTATATTATATTATATTATATTATATTATATTATATTATATTATATTATATTATATTATATTATATTATATTATATTATATTATATTATATTATATTATATTATATTATATTATATTATATTATATTATCATTACATACATTACATTACATTACATTACATTACATTACATTACATAAACATTACATTACATTACATAAACATTACATAAACTTTACATTACATTATCGCGCAAAGAACCTCGCACGGCACAACACCGCGCACGGCACAACACCTCGCATCGCACCGCGCACCTCACCTCGCACCGCACCGCGCACCTCACCTCGCACCGCACCGCGCACCTCACCTCGCACCGCACCGCGCACCTCACCTCGCACCGCACCGCGCACCGCACCGTGCACCCGACCGCGCACCGCACCGCGAACCGCACCTCTCACCAAAAAGCGCACCGCACTTCGCACCGCAACTCGCACCGCACCGCGGACCTCACCGCGCACCGCACCTCGCACCGCACCGCGCAACGCACCACGCACCACACCTCGCACCGCATTACATTACATTACTCTATAATATTTTTATTACTATTACTAAATTATAAATTACATTACATTACATTACATAAACAATACATTACACAACTATTACATTACATAAACATTACATTACATAACTATTACATTACATAAACATTACATTACATAAACATTACATTACATAAACATTACATTACATAAACATTACATTACATAAACATTACATTACATAAACATTACATTACATAAACATTACATTACATAAACATTACATTACATAAACATTACATTACATAAACATTACATTACATAAACATTACATTACATAAACATTACATTACATTATAGCGCAACGCACCTCGCACCGCACGGCGCACCCTACCGCGCACCCCACCGCACACCCTACCGCGCACCCCACCGCGCACCCTACCGCGCACCTCGCACCGCACCGCGCACCCTACCGCGCACCCCGCACCGCACACCCCACCGCGCACCGCCATCGCGCACATCACCTCGCACCGCACCGCGACCGCGCACCCCACCGCGCGCCGCACCGCGAACCGCACCTCGCACCTCGTACCGCGTACCGCCCACCGCGCAACCCACCGCGCACCGCGCAACCCACCGCACACCGCGCAACCTACCGCGCGCCGTGCAACCCACCGCGCACCTTGCACCGCACCGCCACCGCGCACCTCACCTCGCACCTCACCTCGCACCGCACCGCGCACCTTACCTCGCACCGCACCTCGCACCGCACCTCGCACCGCACCGCGCAACTCACCGCGCACCACACCTCGCACCGCATTACATTACATTACTCTATAATATTTTTATTACTATTACTAAATTATATATTACATTATATTACATAAACATTACTTACTTACTTACTTACTTACTCACTGGCACTATCGAACCCGTAGGTTCATGGCCGCACGGACATAAGCTCTCCATACATCCCTATCCTGAGCTAATGCTTTCCAATCATTCCCTGTATAATCTACTTCCCTCAAATCATAGTTAATGTTGTTCTCCCACCTCATTTTTGGTCTACCAACTGGGCGTTTTCCTTCTGGCTTTCCTACAAGAAGTTTCCATGCACGTCTTTCATTCCCCATACGCGCAACATGTCCTGCCCATCGCAGTCTACGGGACTTAACTGTTCTTATTATATCTGGCTTCCTATAAAGACCATGTAGTTCATTGTTATGTAGTCTTCTCCATTCACCTGTCTGTTCATCTCTCTTTGGTCCAAAAATTTTCCTAAGAACTTTATTCTCAAATACTCGTAATGTCCTTTCCTCCCTTAAAGTAAGAGTCCATGTTTCGCACCCATATAATATAACTGGTAGAATAATAGTTTTATATATTTTCAGCTTAACGTTTTTTGAAAGGAGTTGGGACATCAAAAGTCTCTGCAATTCATAATAGCATGCATTTCCAGAATTGAGCCTATGTTTAATTTCTTTGTGCATCTCATTCCTATTTGTGATTATTGTTCCTAGGTATTTGAATTCAGCCAATTCCTCAAAATTTCCCTCATTTGTCATTAGCTGTCCATTTCCATTATATAATGTATTTCTACGTGTGACCATATATTTAGTTTTACTGATATTTACTTCCAGTCCTAATGTCTTAGTGTTACTCAATAGTGTGTGCGTGTTGGCCTTTAGTATCTCCTCGCTATCGGCCACTAGTACTACATCATCAGCATAAACTAACAGCTTATTAATACCATTAAGTTGTAAGCCTTCCTCATTCTCTAAAGATTTAATGGCATGCTCTAGTACAAAATTAAATAGTAGAGGAGATAGTGCATCTCCTTGCTTTAACCCATTCTGGATTTCAAAAGTGTCTGAAAACTGTTTGCCTACACGCACCCTACTCGTTGAGCCATTTAGGCACATTCGTATAAGTCTAACTAACTTTTTAGGAATTCCAAACTCCAGCA
Source organism: Diploptera punctata (assembly GCA_030220185.1). Classification (NCBI taxonomy): domain Eukaryota; kingdom Metazoa; phylum Arthropoda; class Insecta; order Blattodea; family Blaberidae; genus Diploptera; species Diploptera punctata. The sequence goes on along the minus strand of JASPKZ010007807.1, from coordinate 36,394 downwards.
GGATACTATATAACTTCTCCCTCTTAATTGAATCATATGCTTTTTTGAAGTCTACATATAGTTGATGTACAGTACCATTATATTCCCATTTCTTTTCTAAAATCTGTCTTATACTAAAAATCTGATCTGTTGTAGACCTGTTTCTTCTAAATGCACATTGATGATCTCCTAGAATGTCATCAATATAGGGAGTAAGTCTGCTTACTAATATATTTGTTAGAATTTTGTACGAAGTTGAAAGTAATGAGATGCCCCTATAGTTGTTGCAATCAGTTTTATCTCCTTTCTTATAAATTGGTATGATAATTGATTCCTTCCATTCATCTGGAAGAGCTTCTTTTTGCCAAATCATACTAAGCAACCAGCGTATCTTGTCCATCAATTTTTCTCCCCCTGATTTTATCAGTTCTGCTGGGATCTCATCTGAACCTGATGCTTTATACATCTTCAATTTTTCAATTGCCATTTCAACCTCTAATGCATTTGGCTCTGCGACTAGCATTTCTGCTGTCTGTAACTTATCCTCCTGTTCTGTATGTACATTTAATAGCTGATTAAAATAACTTTTCCATCTATTTAATATACTCTTGGAATCTGCAATCATATCCCCATTTTCATTCCGAATTATGTTTGTTCTAGCCTGTAAATCCCTTTTCTTCTCTATACTAATTTCCCTAGATATAAATTCTCCTAATGTTCCTAGTTTTTGCATTCATTTCAAGATCATTAATCTTCTCTCTCAAATATTCCCTCTTTTTACTCTTTAGTAACTTGGTGGTTTCCCGTCTAACACTACCCAATTGCTCTAAATTTACCTCATTTGGCTCGTGTAACCATTTCATTTTTTTGGTAGCTTTCTTTTCTTTACCAATGTCGGCACATTCCTGCATCAAACCATTTCTTTTTTGTGCCTCTTTTTTAAAAACACCAATGCTTTCTGATGCTGACAATTTAATAGTATCTCTTATAGCCCTCCCATTCTTTTAATTTACTAAATATCGTTTTTCTTTTCTTCTTCGTTTGCCCACATTGTCATCTGAAGATCCAGCAGTAATTCAAAATCTATTAGCAATTTTGATTTGGTATTCTTGCGGCATTTCATCATTTTTCAAGTTTTTTAATTCATATTTTACAGAATCAGCTTAGAGCGGTTGTTCCTCTCATAAGCGATAGCCGTTGTCTGATTTCAACCCTGACCAGATTATGATCTGAATTGCCGTCTGTCCCTCTAACTGATCGAACATCAATGATGCTACTGTGCCAGCGTTTATCCACTACTACATGATCTATCTGGTTCCGATTTTCTTCTCCATCTGGGGACGTCCAGGTGTATTTATGAATATCCTTATGCTGAAATGTTGTGCTCTTAGCAACGAGATTCTTTGATGTGGCAAATGTGACTAATCTAACCCCGTTGTCGTTACTATCTTCATGAAGACTGAATTTGCCTATTGTTGGTTTGAATATATCTTCCCGCCCCACTTTTGCATTAAAATCTCCTAAGACAATTTTCATATGATATCGTGAAAGGCTATCAAATAAGCATTCTAATTCTTCATAGAACTCATCCTTGATCTTGTCATCTTTATCTTCTGTGGGGGCATGTACATTTACAATTATAAAATCATGTCGTTTACCCTTTAGAATTATGTATGATATCCTATCACTAACAAACTTAATATCTCGGATAGCGGATAGGATCCTCCTTCTGACTAAAAAACTTCCAAATGCAGGTCTTTCTGCACCCCCATAGTATAATGAAAAGCTTCCTGATTCCTGACTACCTTCTCCTGGCCACCTAACTTCCTGTAAAGCGACTATATCCAAGGGCGATTTATCTAATTCCCGCGTTAATATCTCTAGTGCCCCGCTATTGTATTACATAAACATTACATTACATAAATATTACATTACATAAATATTACATTACATAAATATTACATTACATAAACATTGCATTACATTACATAAACATTACATTACATCATCATCATCACCTTGACGTGGTGGGGGGGCTTAGTACCCGATGAACCAGACGACTCTACTGGGGAAGATTGACTTAGGTTAATCTTGCTGGTGGGTAAGAGGCGAGGGGAACTAAGTATAGCTCACAACGAAGGAATGGCGTCTGTATCCATATTGGGCGGCCACATCTTCGTCAAGTCAAGTCTTCAACGGTCAACAGGGCGACAAGGAATAGCACAGCTAAACTTGTAGGGCTTGAAGAGCGGAAGAAGCAGCCCTCTCTTGGGGGGTGGATACCCAGAGGAGCATGTTTGGAGGCTCAGAGGAAGCAGCCCTTCCACCATCCTTGTCCTGCGAAGCGCTCGTAACGCTTCCAGGAGACATTTATCTTACTGAGAAGCTTCATGGAAATCAGCCGGATTGTCATAAAAGGAACCGACCCAAGCAAGATTACATAAACATTAACATTACATTACATTACATTATCGCGCAACGCACCTCGCACGGCACAACATCGCGCATCGCACCTCGCACCGCACCGCGCAACGCACCACGCACCACACCTCGCACCGCATTACATTACATTACTCTATAATATTTTTATTACTATTACTAAATTATATATTACATTACATTACATAAACATTCAGAAAGGGAAGGTCATGTATAGACAATGTCTTTACACTGAAACAACTCATAGAAAAGAGAAGAGAACATAACTTAGAAACTCACATAGGATTTATAGATTTGGATAAGGCCTTCGATCGAGTAAACAGACAAAAATTATGGGAAATATTACGAATGAAAGGATACCCGCTGTGCCTTGTAGAAACAATAAAGACATTATATGAAGACACAAATATAATTATAGATACCGGATTCAAAAGAACAGATGCAATCAAAACAAATACTGGATTACGACAAGGATGTAGTTTATCACCCACTTTGTTTAATATATATATAGACGATATTTTTAATAAATGGAAAGTTTTAGTAAATCCAGGAATAAGAATGGATAATAAAATGTGCATAAATAATCTTTTATTTGCTGACGATGTAATCATAATACAGAAAAATGAAGACGACTTACAGAAATCAATGCATGCATTAAATGAAATATGTAAATTATACGATCTAAAAATTTCTGTAAGGAAAACGAAGACCATGGCTTTTAGAGGAAGAGATCCAGTGAGAACCAAAATTATTTTAGAAAATCAAAGTATAGAACAGGTGTCTAGTTTCAAATATTTGGGCTGTGATGTTGGCTACAATGTGGAAAGAGATATTGACTCCAAAATAAATAAATTTCAGACGGTGTGTGGAACAATACAGAGAACATTCAAAAATAAAATTAGAAAAGAAACCAAGATAAAAATGTATAATGTTATGGCGGTTCCCACAATATTGTATGGATGTGAAACTTGGGCTCCAGTGAAAAGACAGAAGGATAGAATACAGACGGCAGAGATGCGGTTCCTAAGACAAGTAAAAGGATGTACAAGACTTGATAGAATAAGAAATGAGGATATAAGAGAAGAATTGAAAGTACAGCCTTTGTTGGATAAAGTCACGAATTACAGACAGAAATGGATTGATCACATGGATGGAATGAGCAAGGAGAGATATCCATTGTTAGCCAGAAATTATCAAGCAAGAGGAAGGCGTGATGTTGGAAGACCTAGAAGACGTTGGGCTGATGCAATATGAAGTCGGAACGGGCAATTGCCTAATCCTTGGAGTGATGATGATGATGATGATGATGATTACATAAACATTACATTACACAACTATTACATTACATAAACATTACATTACATAACTATTACATTACATAAACATTACATTACATAAACATTACATTACATAAACATTACATTACATAAATATTACATTACATTATCGCGCAACGCACCTCGCACCGCACAACACCGCGCATCGCACCTCGCACCCTACCGCGCACCTCGCACCGCACACTCCACCGCGCACCTCGCACCGCACACTCCACCGCGCACCTCGCACCGCACACTCCACCGCGCACCTCGCACCGCACACTCCACCGCGCACCTCGCACCGCACACTCCCCACCGCGCACCTCGCACCGCACACTCTACCGCGCACCTCGCACCGCACACTCCCAAAGCGCCCCCGCCATCGCGCACCGCCATCGGCGACGGCCATCGCGCACCGCCATCGCGCACCGCCATCGCGCACATCACCGTCGCACCGCCCCGCACCGCGACCGCGCACCCCACCGCGGCGCCGCACATCGCCCCGGCGTACCGCCACCGCGCACCCCACCGCGCGCCGCACCTCGCACCGCGTACCGCCCACCGCGCAACCCACCGCGCGCCGCACCTCGCACCGCGTACCGCCCACCGCGCAACCCACCGCGCAACCCACCGCGCACCGCGCACCTTGCACCGCACCGCACCGCCACCGCGCACCTCACCTCGCACCTCACCTCGCACCGCACCGCGGACCTCACCGCGCACCGCACCTCGCACCGCACCGCGCACCACACCTCGCACCGCATTACATTACATTACTCTATAATATTTTTATTACTATTACTAAATTATATATTACATTATATTACATAAACATTACATAAATATTACATTACATAAACATTACATTACATTACATAAACATTACATTACATAAACATTACATTACATAAACATTACATTACATAAACATTACATTACATAAACATTACATTACATAAACATTAACATTACATTACATTACATTATCGCGCAACGCACCTCGCACGGCACAACATCGCGCATCGCAATTCGCACCGCACCGCGCACCCCACCGCGCACCGCACACCCCACCGCGCACCCCACCGCGCACCGCACACCCCACCGCGCACCGCACACCCCACCGCGCACCTGGTACCGCACCGCCATCGCGCACATCACCTCGCACCGCACCGCGACCGCGCACCCCACCGCGCGCCGTACCGTGAACCGCGCACCCAACCGCGCACCGCGCAACCCACCGCGCTACCGACCGCGCACCGCGAAACGCGCATCTTGCACCGCACCGCCACCGCGCGCCACCTCACCTCGCACCGCACCGCGCACCTCACCTCACCTCGCACCGCACCGCACCGCGCACCTCGCACCGTACCACGCACCGCAGCGCACCGCGCCCCGCACCTCATCTCGCAGCGCACCTCACCTCGCACCGGATTACATTACATTACACTATAGTATTTCTATTACCATTTCTATATTATACTATATTACATATAGGCCTATATATGTGTGTGTGTGTGTGTGTGTGTGTGACATGAAAAGAAAAATATATACCTGAGTCGGGATTTGAACCCGAGTTTCTAAACTTTGTACGTTTATTTCTCTAACCATCTGAGCTGTTCAGGAATTCTAACACAAACATTTATTTTCCTTATATATATAATCTCAATTTACACGAGAGGTAGCGGGATAATGTTCCAACTGCCAACTAGTGGCCACTATAACAAGCAAGCATATTTAAAGAGAATATTTACTTTATAGCAGTAACGCTTGTATATTTTTCATTTGGCATTGAAGGCAAATATGATTTGAAAAGAAAATTTGACCTGTAGCAATCAATTAAAAGAAGTAAGGTCAAGTTCTTTAACGAGAAAAACCGGACCATTAGTTGTAGGCGGTCATTTGTGACAAAATTAAAAAAAAAAACGCTCTAGCGGTCGCAATTTTAGAGGTTTCGCAACGACACTCGATGCCGGTATATGATGTTGAAATACACTACCGGTAAAATGCAATGTTTATGTAAGAAATTTGATTTTTACAATATGACAGTAACTAAATCAAAGTTTGAATTCTTGTTGAACATTTTCAATTCTGCTGGTGTATTGTCTCGGAGGAGGCCGTGATATTGAGCTGATCCCTCATTCGGGGAGGCCCTCCATGTCCTCATGTGGTCAAACATGTATGTATGTGATTCATACTTAATAATCAATCTCCCGACAGGTCGTGCCACTGTAAAAGCCCGGGTGGAATGTGGCACGTAAATGTACCTATAAGATGAGAAGTTAAACTGCGTTAATGGAATGTAATTATTATTATTATTATTATTATTATTATTATTATTATTATTATTATTATAAAAATACAGTATCTAAAATTAAAATTGGAAAATATATATCAGAAGAAATTAAAGTAACAAAAGGTCTTCGTCAAGGTTGTAGCATATCACCAACATTATTTAAGATATTTATACATAAAGCACTGTCAAACTGGAGCAAAAAATGTTCAGGAATGGGAGTACCAATAGGAGATGGATCAACAGATACAATATATACACTGTTTTTTGAGGATGACCAGATAATAATTGCTCAAGAATATGAAGACATGGAGTTTATGTTCAGAAAATTATTGGACGAATAAGATAACTGGGGTTCGAAAATAAATTTAGAAAAAAGACTTTTATGTGGGATGTGGAGCCGAAACCGAAGATTTAATATTAGAAGATCAAAAGGGGTAGGCCTATATTAGTGGATGTGAAGAATTTGAGTATCTGGGAGTTAAAAGTAGATAAAGAGGATAAACAAGAAAGTGATATTAAGAAAACAGAATAAATAAAGGTAGAGCAATAACAGCAATTATGAATGGAGTCTTATGGAACACGCATATAACTAGGAGAAATAAGTTACAAATATATAATTCAATAGTGAGAAGTACTGTGACATATGGAGCTGATGTTTGGAAATTCAACAAAAACTTAGAACAAAAACTTATGTCGATGGAAATGGATTTCTTGAGGAGAGCAGCAAGATGTTCAAAAGTAGACAAAATAAGAAATACTGTCATAAGAGAAAAAATGAATATTGGTTATTCAATAGTAGATTATATAGGCCTATGGTATAAGCAATTAAATTGCTATGGGCACGTACGACGAATGCAAGAAGAAAGGATACCTAGGAAAACATTGAAATGGTGTCCACTTGGAAGAAGAAGGAAAGGAAGACCTCGAAACTTGTGGATGGAAGAAATAAGAACTGGAATGAGAACAAGAGGACTGGAGGACATTGAGTGTATGAATAGAAGACGAGTGTAGAAGAGAAATAAAAGTTTAGGCACAGAAATATGTGTAAACATTAAAATTCTGTATATAAATAAATAAATACATAATAATAATAATATTATTATTATTATTATTATTATTATTATTATTGTTGTTGTTGTTGTTGAAGTGAGGTGTAGTACATAAGGGCTATAAAGGAATTTTTAAATCCAATGTTGAACTTCAAAGTTGTCATACAAAGGCAACTTGTCATGTCTTTGATTCTATAATCGTTGCGCACTATCCAGTGAGAACGTAAGAGATGGGGAAAACTAATTAAAGTTGGTAATTATTTCAAGCTTTATGACACGAGAGAGTTATTATTTAAAACTAAAAGAAAACATATGAATCCAAAGTGTTAAATAATATTACTTACTTACTTAATTACTCACTGGCACTATCGAACCCGTAGGTTTATGGCCGCGCGGACATAAGCTCTCCATACATCCCTATCCTGAGCTAATGTTTTCTAATCATTCCCTGTATAATCTACTTCCCTCAAATCATAGTTAATGTTGTTCTCCCACCTCATTCTTGGTCTACCAACTGGGCGTTTTCCTTCTGGCTATCCTACAAGAAGCTTCCATGCACGTCTTTCATTCCCCATACGTGCAACATGTCCTGCCCAACGCAGTCTACGAGACTTAACTCTTCTTATTATATCTGGCTTCCTATGAAGACCATGCAGTTCATTGTTATGTAGTCTTCTCCGTTCACCTGTCTGTTCATCTCTCTTTGGTCCAAAAATTTTCCTAAGAACTTTATTCTCAAATACTTGTAATCTGCTTTCCCCCCTTAAAGTAAGAGTCCATGTTTCGCACCCATATAATATAACTGGTAGAATAATAGTTTTATATATTTTCAGTTACGATTTTTGAAAGGAGTTGGTACATCAAGAGTCCCTGCAATGCATAATAACACGCATTTCTAGAATTAATATTAGTGTATAAGAAATAATAATAATACTACCTTATATAGCGAATTATCATTTAATTGATGAAAATGGATTTTGCATGAAAATATTCTGAAAACTTTTTTTTTACTGGAAAAATTAGAATGTGAGAATCGAGCTTTTAGGCACCTGAGAAAGCATATTTTATTTTAAGTTACAATACGATTTCTAATTAAAAACTATACAATACATTATATTACTTTATAAAATGATATACAAAGATACCAACAAGAATGGAAAAATCATCTGAGGAGAATGGAAAGAAATAGACTTCCAAAATTGGCATTCCAATATACCCTAACTGGGCATAGGGACCAAGGAAGACCAAAAACATCGGTGGAAAGATCAAGACCATTTTCGCTAGGTTTACCGTACAGGCCATATGGCCTAAAACGAATTTGTTCATGATGATGATACTTTATAAAATAATAAATTTGAACCTTACAGGATTCGAACCTACAAACAGCAAGTTAGCACTAAACTGTACACCTACAAGAGTAAAGTTCCGTCTGCTACATAAAGCAAATACGTATCCATATAATATAACTGGTAGAACAATAGTTTTATATATTTTAACACTATACAATTTTTGTACATTTGTTTTATTATAAAATAACATTTTTTTAAAATGTTGAATTATTTTAAAGTAGACATACAATAATAAAACATCCTATTTTCAAAGAAAATGACAAAAATTCCTATTCCATTAAATGTGATGCGAATTGATTATGATCAGTTTTGCTTGGGGTGTTTATTACATTTCGAGTAAAGTGCTAATGTTTTGAAACAGTCTGCCAGTATTACTGGTTTCAAAATTGGTTGCTCGTTGATTATGCAGTAATTCAATACTCCGGGCTAGCTAGTATATTGTAACATGTCTGCCATCTATGTATCGTGGAATACACTACACGCGTCTGTTTCGATTTTTAGATAGTCTGCCACCTAGTGAGGATTGACTGTTCTAAATGAAGGTTATGTACATAGTAGATACCTATTTTATCGACACATACGAATATGGTATATGAATCTTATGCTGGGAGAAAACGTAAACTTGAAAGAGATTATTAAAAAAAATTACTTATACATCAAACATAATATATGAACATGAACATGCATTTAAATGCATGCTATTATGCATTGCAGAGACTTTTGATGTCCCAACTCCTTTCAAAAAACGTTAAACTGAAAATATATAAAACTATTATTCTACCAGTTATATTATATGGGTGCGAAACATGGACTCTTACTTTAAGAGAGGAAAGGAGATTACAAGTATTTGAGAATAAAGTACTTAGGAAAATTTTTGGACCAAAGAGAGATGAACAGACAGGTGAATGGAGAAGACTACATAACAATGAACTACATGGTCTTTATAGGAAGCCAGATATAATAAGAACAGTTAAGTCTCGTAGACTGCGTTGGGCAGGACATGTTGCACGCATGGGAAATGAAAGACTTGCATGGAAGCTTCTTGTAGGAAAGCCAGAGGGAAGACGCTAGGTGGGAGAATAACATTAACTATGATTTGAGGGAAGTAGATTATACAGGGAATGATTGGAAAGCATTAGCTCAGGATAGGGATGTATTGAGAGCTTATGTCCGTGCGGCCATGAACCTACGGGTTCGATAGTGCCAGTGAGTAAGTAAGTAAGTAAGAACATGCATTTCTTTACCTCCTCTAAGTAAAGATTTTCTACTTTGCTTCTTAAAGTAACTGAAAACATGAACTATATACACCCTTCCTTTCTTACTGAAGTATCGTACAATATAATAGATAGAAACTACCTGGCTCGAGCAGCATTGAACTCAGATCATATAAGAATTTAAAGGTCGAACACACCTATAATTCAAGATGTATATTTATCTTTAAAAATATTCTCTTTAATTTGCTTATTTGTTATAATAGCTACTAGATGGCAGTGGAGACCGAGTTCCCGCTACATCTGGTAATAATAGAGAATATGTATAAGAAAAATAAATTTTTGTTCTGGATTCGCCCGGTAGCGTAAGTGGTAGCGCACTGAGATATCAACTCAGAGGTCCGGGTTCAAATCCCGTCCAGGCATTTATTTTTCTTATCTTGTCATTTTAAGCTTGCATTGCTCAATGTCAAAAAGGTTTAATTATAACATCGAAAAAGCGTCACTGCTATAAAGTAAAAATATTCTCTTTAATTTGCTTACTTGTTATAGGAGCTAGTAGGTGGCAGTGGAGACCGAGTTCCCGCTACATCTGGTAATAATAGAGAATATGTATAAGAAAAAACAAATGTTTGTTCTGGATTCGCCTGGTAGCGTAAGTGGTGGCGAACTGTGGTCCAATGCTTCATTTTGAAACCAAAATTACATCGTAATTCGGCTCTGCACTTCTTGTGCCGTAACCGGCCTATTTATGTTTGTTTATAAAATTGTATGTGTAATACTGAATATTAGTCCATAGTGATTTGATAGGAGTATAGTATTGTAATCCCATGTTTTCCCTTTAGAGATTTAGGCGCTCTCCCCCTACAGGGAAGAAATTAAACCATACTAATTTAGTTACATTTGTTTTCGTATAGATGTCATTTTGAGTGGTTCATGGTCAGCGTTCCGCCTCATACTGACATGTAGGAAACCAAGGTAGTAATAGGACGGGACAATTCGGTAAATTTTGTTTAGAGGCCTTTTCATTCAGGCTTAAGGATTTTTTTTACGAGCCTGAAAATCTTCAGACTCGGGACCCACGGCTTAAAGTCCCTCCCGGAGGATCTGCTCCTTGGATTTTTCCGTCCTAAAAAATCCATCGACCCCGGCCGGGTTTGAACCCGCGACCCTCGGGACCAGAGGCAAGGAGCGTAACCACTAGTCCACCGCGTAAACATATAAATGTTGGAAAATAGGATAATGGGCATGATAAACTTGTGGAAAAAAAAAAAAGTGAATGAAACTTTATTAAAATGGCGAATGTTCTCCAATATAATCTCTTACATAAGCTACCTGCGTTCAAAGGAGTAGACAAAACTATTTTTTTTAAATATTGTATCTTTTTAATGTTAGCTCAAACTCCGGAAGAAAGAACATTATTATCTTTACAGTATGTTTTATCAAACTACTCTTCGTTTTAAAGCTATTTCCCATGTCATATATATATTTTTTGCTGTATCTTCTTTGTTCTTCTTGGTAGCGAAACAAAACAAAAGTAGATTCTTGTGATTGCCGGAAGGCAGCACCCGGCTAACGACATTCCACATTCCAACTTTGGCATTGCAAACTCTTAGCGTGCGTGGAGGATGTGGAGTGGTTTTCAAACTACATCAGTTTGTTACAATGAAAACCAATTCCTAATAAAACAACAACAAAATTACGTAAATAAATGAACCTACAAAAAAAAAAACTTGAATCGATCATCAATACAGTGAAACACAGAATTTTAAAACAAGGAGAATGAATACAGCTTTAAGGAATGCTGAATATAGTTAATATCACTTACGTATTTCAAATGATTTACGTATTTCAAATGATATGCGGAACTATACATAAAACATTAAAGAATAAAACAAGAGGAGGTACTAGATTGAAGTTTTATAAAACATTGGCAGTTCCTGCATTACTTTATGGGAGCGAAACTTGGATAATGACGAAAAAATCGCAAAGTAGAATACAAAGCGCAGAAATGAACTTCCTTAGAAGAACAAAAGGCTGCTCAAGATTGGATCGGATAAGGAATGAAGATATAAGAACAGAGTTAAATATATATCAATTGGATGAGAAAATCAGAGAATATATAGAGAAACTGTTTACGCATGTGGAAATAATGAATGTAATAAGATTACCAAGAGCAGCATTGCACTACAAACCAAGAGGTTCGAGGAATGTAGGAAGGCCAGTGAAAAGATGGACAGAACAACTGTGAGGCGGAACAGGCAATTTGCCTAGCCTGTGAAGTGAAGAAGAAGAAGAAGATCACTTACGTAATAGGCCTATATCATGATGAAATAGAATAGAAACAATGATCCTGGGACCTTCTATACCTTAATCTTATATTTAAAAATTAATGTTTGTATATTTGTTTGTTCGTACTTTATGCGAGGCCATACCATTGATCCGATTCTGATGGGTTTTTTTGCAAAATGTTCAAACGATTCCCGGGATGAACATAGGCTACAAGGTAGTTGTGATATTCAACCGCTTCACCCCTAAAAATCACCCTTCTTAGTGAAAAACGTGAAATAAAGTCCCTATTTTGACGTTTAAATGGCTTACGCTGCCTAAACCATAACAAATACACCAAATTAATGTACACAGAATTGAATATCTCAAAAAACTCTACAAAAAAGTCCCCGACAGCATACATTTATCTTTTACGATAACTCACAATAGCCATTTTTGTTTTTCATTGATGCCAAGAAGATTCTGATTTAGATAAAATCTACAGAGAAGCTTCACCTTCGTAACTTATCTACCCTATTAAATTAACACTATTTTTCTTGTCACACCGCTCACTCTAAAATATATTTTTCCTAACAAGAACTTAACACTGTTTGGTATTACAAGTAAGGACCTAAGATGTGATTCTTACACTGATGTGAGACACAAGAAAAACATACAATAATAAACAAGCCCCATTCACTATAATAGCTGAAACCCTCCTTTATCTAACGTTAAAATATTTACATTGACGTTGGAAGTTTAGATGCCTCTACTTAAAGAAAATAAACATCTTTTACGAATTGTTTTCTTTGTCTGCATTTCATTTTTCTTCTAAGCTTCTATTCTACCCTGCTCTATACGTCTCGTGCTTCCCGATAGTTTATAAATCTCTGACTTAAACATCGATTCGCGTTGAAGTTTGTTTCATGTTAGATTCTTGTATCTTTGTCAATTAAAATAAACTTATCTCAATCATTGAATAAAAAAATCAGAAATCCATTACAAAACTTAATTTATGGCTACTTAGGGATCGCTAGAATCTAAGTACTAATAAAAAGGTATATTTTATATAAATATCAGTTTTGAGACTCATAGTGACCAACCTGAGGACGTTGACTGTGAAACGAAAGCCATATATGAGCCAACAATTGACTATTACAAAGACTATTTAACTCATGCCCCAGATGGGAGTCAATGACCAATCACGTTTCAATGATTTCTGTTTTACAACCAATCAGAGTCGTGTTTCACGAAATATTTATCAGTGTTATAATTACCATATTAAAGAAAGCTCCTCCTTTTTAATATTCTGAACAGGTCTGACCATTATTTTGCAGTGACTGAGTCAACAGTAAAGCTGCCATATTTGAATGTTCAAAATGGCAGAAACAAGATTTGGTTGTGCTTCAAATTAAGTTATAAACGAAATACAAATTTGACAATTGTGTGTTCAATAATTGTGTTTTTAAATAATGATTTTACCGAGTTGTTTACTAAAAAATAAATTAATAACTTATAATTTTGGTTATAATATACAGTTTGATGTGTTTAATTTTTTCTCCGCTAGGATGCATTCTTATAATATTGCGATGATATTTCAAGTTTCCCACGCCAGATGGCAATATATAACATTATATGATCTTGTTGCAGTGGATGGAGAAACGAAACATAACGTTTCTCATTTGTTTTCAAACATCGCCGTTTACATTAAATAAATAAATATTTTAAAGTAACTATATTTAAATAATGATTTGTGAGTAAATAGCCTAATTTTATTTGTTAAATAGTCCTAACAAATGCCACTCTTGATTTCCAAATTCTCTAGATAAATTCACTCCTCACTTCGTGAGTCGTGAATATATCGATAATTTGGAAATCACTCGTGGCATTACTTATGATAAATACCAATTAGATAGTATAACTGTCACAGGATTGATGATCGGGGCAAGAGGTACTACACCAGGATTCTTAGCTAGATTTTGGAATTCCTTAAATTTGGACAATGTGTATCTTTCTAAAATTGCTATCGCTGCCATTAGAGGATCAATTTCAATTTTAGGATCCCATATTTACAAACTTTCTACTTTATAGTATGTATAATTCAATTACAATTTGACATTTTAAAATGTATTTACAAAATGTATTTCATCAATTTCAAAAAAATAATTTTCTGTATCACTTTGTCCTTGAGGCAATCCTATAATGAGGAAAGTTGTTTATAATAAAAAAAAATCGAGACCAGCACAGCTATTAATAAAATACAGAAACAACCAGAAAATCTACAACAAAAATTAGTCCATAAATTAACTCATAATGAATGTAGTATTCTTAGTATTCATGGAATCTACTGAATAATAAATTTGTGGTAGTACAATTGTAGGATTCTGGAATCGACTTTTTGTTTGTTTACGCTTGTACTCTAACTCCCGTTAAGCTATTAGAGATCTCTGCCCATTACAGTAGAGTAAAGGTCTAATTGACAACAGAAAATCTATAGCTACAGAAAGAAGTTATACTTAATGAAGACATGAATCTAATATATGGAAAATCCAATAGAAATGTGTGCGAGGCTGCCCTCTTGTAAGATGATTTTCTCTATGAAGGGAGCCTGGCAGGCGTGCATTAAATAGAGCACAGGTGACACCAGATATTTGAAAGCTTGGCTAATTAGATTAAAATAGGCGTATTGTCTGTCTCCGTATTATGTTTACTAATACCCAAACTAGAAGTATCGGTCGTTTATCTACACTAATTGATTACATACAGATTGTTACAAAAGACAACGTTTTGGAAGTTAGAATAATGTAACAATGACGAACATGCTTTCAGATATCTGGTTGTCTCTGTACATCAACGCTTGATAGTACATGGAGATTTCAGACACCACATACGCCTACTACCAGATGAGACCGGAACCATAACTCATAATGCCAAGGAAGGATGTTACATAATGTAAATCAATGTCTAGGCATTTCAACATAAAGAATTGGCAAAAACCAATGGCTATAATAAAGAAATCATAGATAAACTCATAAATAAACAAAAAAGAAAGAACAATATAACCAACATAACTAAACTAGAAAAAGTATCTGATAATAACAAGAAAACATGGATAACGCTTACATATACAGGAAACGAAACGACAAAATTAGCGAATACAATAAAGAAAGCCTATAAGAACGTAAAAATATCATACAGAACTAATAACAAATTAAACAACATAAAAAACACTAACATTGAAGAAAATTACATTTTCAACAGCAAAGGAGTAAATAAATTGACATGTAAGGACTGCAACAAATTTTATATAGGAAGAACAAACAGAAGTTTTAACATCAAACTTAAAGAACATTTTCGAGACTTTATTCACGCAGAAGGAAAATATAGCTATGCAAAACACGTTATCCACGAAGGACATTGCATGTTAAATATTGAAAACACCCTAACAGTAATGCACAGAGAAAATAATCCAGCGAAGATAAACGTACTCGAAGAGATGGAAATCATGAAAGCAGCTCACAACAACGACAATCTGATAATCGAAAACGAACCCAATACATGTAACCCCCTCTACCAGATCTTCAGTGAAACACCAGTTTTGAATCCTGCCGATGATGGGACAAATCCCGAAAGCGCTACAGTTAAATAATTAAGTAAGTTGAGGAGACGGACCTTTCAGGTGAATATTCCATACTTTTATATTTTAATTATAAAGAATTGCTAAAAAAAGAGCGGGTATTAAACCGGAGCAGTTTATGGCGGATTTTACATTAACTATTTTACCCATGCCCCAAATGGTAGTCAATGACCAATCACGTTTCAATGAATTTTATTTTACAACCAATCACAGTTGTATTTCACCTCGATATTTATCTACTTCTGTTTATAATATTAAAGAAAGCTCCTCTTTTTTAATATTCTGAACAGGTCACAATATTATTTTGCAGTGACTGACTCTCTAACAAAAACGTTGAATGTAGCAAATAATTCTTTCGAACTACAGATTTGATAAGTGTATGTTCAATAATTGTGTTTTTAAATAATGCTTTTTAAGAGTTGTTTCCTGAAAAAAAATATACAGTTTGTTGAGCTTCAGCTTTTTCTCCAATAGGGTGCATTCTTACAAATTTTGCGATCCTGTTTGGCAATAACATTCAGTTGCAGTGCATGAACAAAAGAAGCATAACCACACATTTCTCATTTGTTTTCAAACTTCGCCGTTTACATTAAATATATACATATTTTAAAATAACCATGTTTAAATAATAATTTATGAGTAAACAACTTAATTTTATTCGTTAAATAGTCCTAACAAATGCCACTCTTAATTTCCAAATCCTCTAGATAATAAATTCACTCGTCACTTCTTTACTCGTGAATTTAACGATAATTTGGAAATCACTCGTGGCATTACTTATGATTGTTTTGTTCCTGTTTGAACTTAGATATTGAACTTGTCTCGGAAGAGATAAATACATTGAAATTTTCACTGTCTTTGTTGGAATTTTTACTTAGAATTTGAACAATCTAAATATCCGGCCCATTGATTTTTTTGGAGACTATGTGTTGTTTCTGTTTGTACTTGTATCTAGTGCTTGTCTTGGGATGAAATTGAACTTGATTTGTTGGAATTAGTACATTGTATTTGTGGAGTTTAAATATTCGGTCAAATTTTATTGGAAATTACGTGGTTTTCTGTTTATACTTGAATGCTATGTTTATCTCGGGATCGATAAATAAAATAAAATTGTCACTACGTTTGTTCGAATTAATACTTAGTAGGACTTATTCAAAGAACCAAAAGTAGTAAATCAATGTTTATTGGAACTTTTGTAATAGTTTCGGTTTGCACTTGAATGATGTTATTGCCTCGGGATTGATAAATCAGATAAAGTTATCATTGCATAAATTTGTTTTAAGGTTATTTTGAAGAGAAAATTATGAAAATAATAATTATTAAAAAGTATTACCTCAATAGTTACCTCAATAGTTTTTGCAGGGTGTGATAATATACAATGGCGTTTCAAACTTCGAACGATAAATGCATTAGGGACGAAAATCGACATTTTTATTAAATAATCATAGGTCCATGAAAATATATGTTAGGTGTTGTCACATTACTTTGTTATATGTTGAACAGAGTATAAATCACAATTTACTATATATTGTACTATTTCCCTCATATCACTGAAATATAAACATGATGAATCATTTGAAATTATAATGTTTATAGGTATAGATCTATTTAAACCAAGGTTCTTGAAAAGAGTTTTATATTTGTTCCACGGCCTCCTACTTCAATTACACAAAATACAGGGCTATTGAGAAAGAAGGCAACATATTTCAAACAATCATTTCTTCCAAACTACAAAAAATGTTAACACAACTCCAACGTTTCTGGAAAGATAAAAGGTCAAATTTCACTATTTGATGCACTCATGTGTTACACGACAAATATCAGAACGGTGGCTCATTTCTTGCCATACACGAATCAGCTGATCTCTAGTTATCGAATTCACAGCTTCAACAATTCGATGTCTCAGATTTTCAAGTGTGTCAGGCGTAGGGGGGATAAAAACACGGTCATTTACGTAACTCCACAAGTAAAAATCCCACGGGTTAGGTCGGGTGATCTGGGAGGCCACCGATAATGAAGTTGATCTTCTGCTCCACCTCTTCCAATCCAACGTCCTATTGTGTCGCCATTTGAATGCAAACAATCAACTTGACAAGCAACAGCGCCAATGCGGCCGTGATCAGAACTTCTAACTTTTCTCTTTCCAGGAGCGTTGGAATTGTGTTTATATATTTTATAGTTTGGAAGAAATCAATGTTTGAAATCTGTCCCATCTTTCTGAATAGCCCTGTATAATATAGATGTTTAATATATTTTCTGATATTTTGCTTCACTCTAAAAAAAAGGGGGTAGGGGTGCACCAAATGCTCTTTAATGAACCTAGAGGATCACAGTAGTAGTGTTTTCAACGTATTATGGATTCCTTGAAACATTAAAAAAATTGCTGCAACTTCACATTTTTTTCCATTACTAATTAAAATTCTTAATAAGTGTACTTGAAAGATGCTAGGATATAGGATTTTGTTACTTTTTAGTTCATATCATCAAAACAAAATGTTGAAATTTCAGGACAACCCTGTTTACGTAAATCCAAGCCTCCAGGACTGTTCTCAACACCGGAAAAGTTTTACAGAAATGCCCGAAACACTCTCGTAACTGTATAAGTTACAACAGGATAAAGAAAGAGAAGCATGCCCATAAGACTTGATATTTATGATGCATACTTACAGTAGACTGTACTGCTCCACCAGTTCCTAGAGATGTATTTAGTTTGCTAGAAGTAGCATCTTGAAAACTTGATGAGAAGCTCAAGTAAATGTATTCTGAATAAGAAGCTGATATAAGCAGACAAGGATCCCAAAAGAAAAGTAATGCAGAGAGATTTGTAGCATTTAACGAACACGGCTTTGAGGAATGGAAATTATATTAGTTGGATGAAAAACTTTAGTTAAATATATTTTTTAGAATTATTAAACATTTCCTGAAAATTTTAATCGATATATATCAGGAGTGATCAAACTTCAGCAAGGGTAACTGAAATCAATATGCATGGTTGATGGAAGTTACGTTTAATACAGGATGATTCAAAAGTCTCCTGATATTTTCATGAAACCAATATTTTATGCCAAACGTGTTATTACACCTGGAAAGTAATGACTACTGGATGATAAACTCAGTACATTTCAACGTGGTGGCCTTCTAAGTCACGGCACAGACTCCATCGATCTTGTGTGCAGCGAAACACTTTTGCCAGCATAGCTGGTTGATTGCAGCTACTGCTGAAACTATTCGGTTTCTCAATTGCTGTAAGGTGTTGATCTTCACTTCATACACTTTAGATTTAATGTAACCCCAAACAAAGAAGTCTAGCGGTGTCAGATCTGAAGAGCGGGCCGCCAAAATTCTCGGTAAACCACGACCGATCCACCTACCGGGGGAAACTTCGTTGAGGTGGTCACGAACATTGATAGCAAAATGGGGTGGTGCACCATCTTGCTGAAAAACCACAGTATGTTGTACAGCATCCTGTGCCAGCTGCAGTTCCAGGTATTGTTCTAACATTTCAAGATAGTTACTTCCAGTTAATGTTGTTTCCGCAAACATGAACGGCCCGTAAATTTTTTTGTTTTTGTTATTCCCAGCCACACATTTACCTTTGGTGTGTCTCTCTGAAACTCTTGTATGGCATTTGGCTGTTCGCCTGCCCAAATCCTACAATTATGCCTATTGACATGTCCACATGTGTGGAATGTTGCCTCATCACTGAACAATACATGTTACACGAGGTCTTCATTTTCAATGGCATTTAACAGATCATCATACATAGCTTTGTCGAGCTACATAGTCTTGTGCATTATCTGGATGTGATAAGGGCGTTTGTTCAGTTTGAAGCGCAATGTACGCCATACAGTGCTTTGGGTCAAATCCAACTCTCTGCTGAGTCTTCTGATTGATGCACCGGGACTTCGTGAAATGGCATCCTTGTATGGGTTGCACGTCTTCTGGTGTTGTAACCGGCCTCCCCTCTATCTTGCCTCATCAGCAACATATCCCGTCCGTTTCATTGTCAGTACCAGATCTCTAATAGCTTGCCTGCTAGGACCTGGTTTTCTGAACTTTCTAGTGAATACTTCTTGGACCTGCCCGTGCGTCAATCCTCGTATATGAGCGAAATCGACAGCTAATTTTTCCTCTATTGTTAGCATAGTTTCCAATTACAGATAACAAAAATACATAAATTAACTACATGAAGAAAATGTCAAGAGACCTTTGAATCACTCTGAATTAATTACATACCGATAAATTGGACACTATAATATAGTTTTAATGTGTATAATAATTTAATTTATAAATTAAATAAAAATAAAACGTAGTTTTATTTGATTTTCATATTTATTATATAATTCAGTGACAGCTGTTTCGGTACACTGTACCTTCTTCAGACAGCTGTCACTGAATTATATAATAAATATGAAAATCAAATAAAACTACGTTTTATTTTTATTTAATTAATAAATATGGAATTTCATCAAGTAAACACCAACTCAATTGATTATTTAATTTATAAGTTATCTCTGCTTTACTTAAAACTCTCCCTCTGTAGAGACTATTACATGGCTTATTCGACCTTGGACCTAAGGGACACGATCTGTCAGAGCAAACTTTCACATGGATAACTTTACAAAAAATATAAAATAAAATTAGGAGGATTTTTTTGATAGAAAGAGGAAACAGTCATTGTGTTCCTGGGTCTTAAATAAGCATTCGACTCACAAGGGAACAGTTCACCATTATATGTCGAAACATACCGTAAAATTTGTCCCTTGAGAAGTGTTGTCATGTATCACGGATGTTTCCAAAAAATATCCGCCGATTTTAACTGCAAGGCACAGAAATCGAAGCCAGAATCCAGCAATGGAAACGCACTGTGTGAAGAAGACTGAGTTCCTGCTTGAATAGAGCGGAGTGGAGTGAGGTGGGTTATCCAATGAATCAAGTCAGGAATTGTATTATTTCCCTCCAGTTTAAATGAAACATTTGGTACTGGATTTTAATGCCTTGCAATTTAAAGCGACAAATAATATTTTGGACATGGCCTTGGTATATCACAACGCTTCTCTGGAAGAAATTTCAAGGTAGGTTTCGCCATGCAATGGTTGACAGTTCCCTTGTCAGTTATTGTCAGTATTTGAAGTCTCAGATGAACACTATCATATTAGCTCCGTTTAGTATGAATGACTGAGAGTCGGTATCACCAACAGAGGTAACTGTATTACGCCAGTTTATACTATACATTATACACGGGGAAACTGGCGTAATACAGTTACCTCTGTTGGTGAAACCGGCCCTGAGTGTCTTAAATGTTCGTTTTGGCTCGGATTGTCCCGGCATTGAGCTCACCACTAATTCCTGTCCCGACAGACCGAATCCCTGTAAGACCCGTGTGGCGTGGGGAATATAAAAGCACCTACAATGGTGGAAGTTAAACAAAAGGAAAAAAAGTTTCTAAATTAATTTCATTTGTTTTATATCAGGTTCAGTTTTTGTTGTTAGACTTTTCTATATGTAAAATCGTAAATTGGTTATCAGGTTTGAGTTATAATAAAATATAATCAACTAAGATTACGGCTTTATAAGGTTCTCGCAAGACCAGTATTAAAATATGGTAGTGAAGCATGGACAATACGAAGAAGAGATGAAAGCCGAATAACGTCAAATGAGATGCGATTTATGCGCTGAACAGCAGGCTACACAAAGTGGGACCGTAAAAGTAATGAGGGAATTATGGAAGAGTTGGATGTAGAACCCATTCTTCACCATATACAAAACTACCAGAACAACTGGAAAGCCCATCTTCAACGAATGCCGTCTCATAGAATTCCAAAAGCCATACTTCGCTGCTGCCCCCAAGGCAAAAGATCGCTGGGACGTCCAAAAAAGCTCTGGATGGAAAATTCCTCTTTAAGACCGTAACAGGCCACACGGCCTAATACTTGCATGGATGATGATGATGATGATGATGATCAACTAATACTTTTTGTAAAACAATGTTAGGTAATAGCTGAAGTTTCAATGCAAATTCTGAGAAGGGATTTGTCGAGAGGAATAGGTTGTTTTGTCATGTTTTTGTAGTTTCCGAACTAATCAATATTTAACAAAGAATAGAAGATCAATTTGTTTGTTGCTACCAGTTGGCGGTATTTTTTTTTTTTTTTTTTTTGTATTCCCAGAGCAGAATGTTGATCAGGGACAGGTTCGCGCGTGCACATGTGAGCTGGAACGTGTGCTACGTACGACTCTAAATATCACATTCTATAGTCTGTTTCTTGAAACATGCGCAAGAATTAAACTTAATGATATAACTTCGAGTGAATATCTTCTGTTGAGTCTTTTAAGACTATGTCAATTTACATCGAGTGAATATCTTCTGTTGAGTCTTTTAAGACTATGTCAATTTACATCGAGTGAATATCTTCTGTGAGTGAATATCTTCTGTTGAGTCTTTTAAGACTATGTCAATTTACATCGAGTGAATATCTTCTGTTGAGTCTTTTAAGACTATGTCAATTTACATCGAGTGAATATCTTCTGTTGAGTCTTTTAAGACTATGTCAATTTACATCGAGTGAATATCTTCTGTTGAGTCTTTTAAGACTATGTAAACTTACATCGAGTGAATATCTTCTGTTGAGTCTTTTAAGACTATGTAAATTTACATCATATTTGTCCATCGCTGTGATATTGAGGTAGCGTGCTGCCATGTCACACTGCAGGTCAGGGTTCGATCCTCGGTCGGGACACGTTTCCTGGGAGCGGGGTTTTTCATAACATGTAAGACGAATTTCAAGAAACTTTAAGGCTCAAACGGTCCCCGAACACCATCTGGCCATCATTGTCATCAGTATCATATTCACCACATTAACAATGATGCTACATGAATTTTATAGGAAGCCATATAGCTATAATACCGGTAAGAATAATTAAGTCTCATAGACTATGAATGGCAGGACATGTGGCACGAATGGGAAATGAAAGAGGTGTATTAAAGCTGCTTGTAGGGAAATCAGAGGAAAAACGCCCAGTTGGTAGACCAAGAATGATGCAGGAGAATACAATTAACCATGTTTTGAGGGATAGGTTATACAGGGGATGATTGGAAAATGTAAGCTTAGGGTAGGGATGTATGGACAACTTATGTCCACGCAGCCATTAAGATAAGGGTTCGATAGTGCCAATGAGTGAGTTAGTTAGTTACATGTATGGCGGATTAAAGAAATTGAAGATAACACTGGTCAACATGATTTTTGTCTCATGAGTACCAATAGTTGTACTTAATGCAGTTTTTATCGTGTTTTCAAATATGTATTCGGAATTTCTCCATCACCCTCAGTATTTTATTTTTCAGTTTCAATTAATGGATTTAAATAATTATTTTTTTAATAAATCTAGATTTCTTCCCGGAAAATCTTGGCGTAGTGAGCGATGAGCACGGGGGACACTTTCATCAGGAGATTTAAGCTATGGAAAAGAGATATCAAGGCAAATGGAATCCTAATATGCTGGCCGATTGTTGTTGGACCATCAAGAGGGATGCTCCAGGCGGAATATAGCAGAAAATCCTCATTTCTTACTTTCTAGGCGAGTCCGAATGTTCGAATATTGTGTAGTTACGTATGTAGAAAATATTAAAGTGTTAGAAATTAAAAATGTACAGACTAAAATTGCAATGGCAAAAAATGCAACTAAGACATTCCATGGAATAATTTGGAATAAAAATATTACAAAGGAAACTAAAATGAAAATTTATAAGAGCATAATACAGAATATTTTGTCATATGGAAGCGAAACTTGGTCTTTGACGGAATTACAAAAGAACAAAATTAGAACGGTTGAATTTGATTATTTTAGAAGAAGCCTCCAAAAAACAAGACAGGATAAAATAAGAAATGAATTCCTTTGGAGAGAAATGAATGTCACCACATCTGTTGTTAAGAGGATTGAAAATCAAACACTTACATGGTATGGCCATGTACAACGATTGGAAAATGAAAGATGACCAAAAAATATATACCAATGGTCACCCCCTGGAAGAAATAAACGTGGCAGACCAAGATGGAAATGGAAAACATACGTCAGAACTATAATGGATGATCGGAGTTTGGAAGAGGGAGATTGGAATGATAGAGATAAATGGAAACTGAAGACGGCAAACCTATAAGTGGGGGAAAGCCGAAGAAGAAGAAGAAATTAAAAATGCCTGTCTCTCGGAAACCTTGTATGATGGAGAAAAACCGATATCATATTTTATTTCGGAGAAAACAATACTATCAGAATCACATATTTTTCTTTCTGAGACAAAAAAAAATATTTTTTTTGTTGCTCAGTGTAATAAAATCATTCCCTGAAACAATTTTTGGCTGTATTAGTTCATAGCTGATCTTTGCAATAGCTTCATAGGAGAAATTGACACTTAATAAACGGAATCGTAAGATGGACTTCCTCTGAGATTTAAAAGTAGGACAACGGAGAATCCTACCGAAATTAAGATCTTGTTTAAAATAAAACTTGATGATCTATTTTCAGTAAACAACTTATAAAAGAATGATGGTGGTCTGAATATCTCTTTTATTTATTTAAAATTAATTATAATTAACATACCGAAGACAAACTAAGAATTAATTAAAGGATTGAAATATGTCATTAAATCGAGGACCTTAATTAATGGTTAAAAGTTTTTATTTGAATTACTTCGTGTCTTGAATTCCATACAATTTTTCTCTCTTGTTTTATTGCTGTTCCTAAAAAAATGCGGCACCAAACGTCTGCTGGGCTCGTGCTCCTTATCATTGTTCGTATTTTTATTGGCTTCTTGATGCTTAAATTTTCTTTCTTTTCTCAGAGACAGTTACTGCTCAGGTGCACATTTTTACACTGGATTTATAGCCTCACTTCAAAATATATAACAGTGAATTGGACTTATACGCATTTAGATTTTTTAAAATGGTATTATATTCCATGGTTACTATACAGTTGAGTTACTAACTCTAACTTTGTTGTAGATTTATGCATATTTTCTCATTTATTCATCTATTAATAGGGGGTGATATAGAATATATGATAAGAAAGTTGGTCGATGCATTTGAGGTAGGTGGACTGAAGATAAATAATATTAAAACAGGATATATGGTAATCGGAGGAAATTCAGAAGACATACAAATAAATAATATGATAATTAAACGTGTTGAAGAATTTAAATATCTTGGATCTATAATAGATAAATCTGGTACTTGTGAAAAAGATATTGCTAACAGAGTAAATTGTGCTAGGAAGGCGATTAGATCCCTGAATGGTCTTTTATGGAATAGAAATTTGACCAGAAAAACAAAAAAAGAGATTATGCAGACAATAATAGAAAGTATACTTACATATGGATCAGAAAGCTGGACAATAAATGAAAGGATGCAGAAAAGAATCTTGGCGACAGAAATGGATGGATTACGGAGAAGTATGAGAATATCCAGGCTACAACATATTCGGAATACATATTTCAGACAAGCAATGGATGCACAGGAAACTGTTATCGATAGGATAACAAAGAGAGCTCTACAATGGTATGGACATGTACAACGGATGCCGGAAGACCAGTGGCCTAAACAGGTGTTGGATTGGATGGTACCAGGCAGAAGGAGAAGGGGAAGAAGTAGAAGAACATGGTATGAGGGAATATGTGATGCCATGATGAAGAGGGGTATGGAAGATGGACAATGGGAAGATAGGAATATCTGGAAAGCAGGAATCAAGGGCAAACTGCTGTAAAGTGGAAAGCCTGTATTCAGTATTAAGTAAGTATTAATAGGGGTTCATTGAATGGAGTCTTATGGAACAGACATATAACCAAGAAAAATAAGTTACAAATATATAATTCAATAGTGAGAAGTACTGTCACATATGGAGCTGAAGTTTGGAAATTCAACAAAAAACTTAGAACAAAAACTTATGTCGATGGAAATGGATTTTTTGAGGAGAGCAGCAAGATGTTCAAAAGTAGACAAAATAAGAAATACTGTCATAAGAGAAAAAATGAATATTGGTTATTCAATAGTAGATTATATACGGTATAAGCAATTAAATTGGTATGGGCACGTACGACGAATGCAAGATGAAAGATTACCCAGGAAAACATTAGAATGGTGTCCACCTGGAAGAAGGAGGAGAGGAAGACCTCGAAACTCGTGGATGCAGGAAATAAGAACTGGAATGAGAGCAAAGGGACTGGAGGACATAGATTGGATGGAGAGAGACGAGTGGAGAAGAAAAATAAAACTTAATCATCATCATCATGAACAAATTCGTTTTAGGCAATGTGGCCTGTACGGTAAACCTAGCGAAGATGGTCTTCATCTTTCCACCGATGTTTTGGTCTTCCTTGGTCCCTATGTCCAATTGGGGTTATTGGAATGCCAATTTTGGAAGTCTAAAAAGCAAGGCAGCAAGGGGATCAAAGTCTATAATAGATTATGTACTAATTAATAATAAATTTAAAAAGTCTGTAAATGATACCAGAGTGTACAGAGTGCCTACTGCAGGTGATGATTTGTTGATTTTTTTTTCAATTTTCTTTACAATAAATCGGAACCAATCTTATCACGATCTCAAAAACGTGATATATGCTTAACATATATTCAAAACATTATTCTGTAATCAATCACCGAAACAATGTGTTTCTTATATCAAAATACTCGACTTTTATAAGATTCGTGATGTGTTGCGTTGAGGTTTATTCAAAATTAATATAAAATTATAGAATATTCACCTGAAAGGTCCGTCTCCTCAACTTAATTAACCATTTAACTGTAGCGCTTTCGGGACTTGTCCCATCATCGGCAGGATTCAAAACTGGTGTTTCACTGAAGATCTGGTAGAGGGGGTTGCATGTATTTGGTTCGTTTTCGTTTATCAGGCTGTCGTTGTGAGCTGCTTTCATGATTTCCATCTCTTCGAGTACGTTTATCATGAAAGCAGCTCACAACGACAGACTGATAAACGAAAACGAACCAAATACATGCAACCCCCTCTACCAGATCTTCAGTGAAACACCAGTTTTGAATCCTGCCGATGATGGGACAAGTCCCGAAAGCGCTACAGTTAAGTGATTAATTAAGTTGAGGAGACGGACCTTTCAGGTGAATATTCTATAATTTTATATTAATATCAAAATACTCGTCCAACATACATATAAAATCCGTGGAAGATTGTTGTAGAGTTCTGTTCCAACTGTAGGCCATATTATTTCATCCTAATCTTATATAAATAGACCTTATTCGTTCAAAATTACATACGAACTAGTTCATTAAGAGTTTATTTTTATGGTTTTTGTAGTTGTTAGTAACTTACGGTACTATTTAAACGTTTATATACGTAATGTATCATTTTGGTTACATCAGTTGGTTTAATTAATTTAATATTTTAAATAAATCAGAAGAAAACGGAACAAAAAGAAACCACTTAAATGTGTGTTTAATTATACGATAATAAGTTATAAAATATTCCGTTTTCACTGCGGTCCGCCACATTCAAATAGGCCTAATTAACAGAAGAAATTTGTGTTTCACCAATTTAAGGGTTAATACTTGTTAAATAATAAAATTGAACATAATATTAAGTAAAGTCATGTATTTAGCGTTTTACGAATTCATTTCGAAATACCACCGTCGACAAGGCTTGTTAATGCCCGACCACTGGATTTTTGTCGCCCGATCTTTGGCTGGTCATGGTTGGCACTAGGATATTCGCTCGTTATCACCACTGACAATGCATCAAAAGGGCTGAAGAGGGAATATATAAATCCCCAAAGTAGCCGGAGGTTGGTTTCATGAACCACTGATTCTCTTCTCGGTCGTCGAGGATGCAGCCTCTTTTAACTTTATGACTACTTAAATATGTTCACTAAATAATAAGGG
Source organism: Diploptera punctata (assembly GCA_030220185.1). Lineage (NCBI taxonomy): Eukaryota > Metazoa > Arthropoda > Insecta > Blattodea > Blaberidae > Diploptera > Diploptera punctata. Next base: position 8,953 of record JASPKZ010007807.1, on the reverse strand, counting down.
AAATAAAAAAAGCTTAAAACCCATAAAAAACAATAAATAATTTAAATATAAAGGTAAAAAACTTTTTCACGCCAAGTATATGTTTCCTTGACATGCTTAGGGCAGGGGACGTATGTTGGGAAAGAAATTCAACTTCCAACCGAAGAAGAAGAAGTTTTACCAATTTAAGGGTTAATACTTGTTAAATAACAAAATAGAATATAATATGAAATAAACATAGGCTCAATTCTGGAAATGCGTGCTATTATGCATTGCAAAGACTCTTGGTGTCCCAACTCCTTTCAAAAAAACGTTAAACTGAAAATATATAAAACTATTATTCTACCAGTTATATTATATGGGTGCGAAACATGGACTCTTACTTTAAGAGAGGAATGGAGATTTCAACTATTTGAGAATAAAGTACTTAGGGAAATTTTTGGACCAAAGATAGATGAACAGACAGGTGAATGGAGAAGACTACATAACAATGAAATACATGGTCTTTATGGGAAGCCAGATATAATAAGAACAGTTAAGTCTCGTAGACTGCGATGGGCAGGACATGTTGCACGTATGGGGAATGAAAGAGTTGCATGGATGTTTCTTGTAGGAAAGCCAGAGGGAAAACGCCCAGTTGGTAGACCAAGAATGAGGTGGGAGAATAACATTAACTATGATTTGAGGGAAGTAGATTATACAGGGAATGATTGGAAAGCATTAGCTCAGGATAGGGATGTATGGAGAGCTTATGTCCGTGCGGCCATGAACCTACGGGTTCGATAATGCCAGTGAGTAAGTAAGTAAGTAAGTAAGTATTTAGCGTTTTACGAATTCGTTTCGAAATTATACTCTTCCGTAAAATTCCTTTTCAATTCTTGTAACGTAACTATTCATTGTGCTTAAAAATGTCAAAATATTCAATCATAGTTTCTGATTAGTTGTCTATTGATAGTTTCGGTAGTATAAATTAGATTTTGCAATAAAAAAGTTTAGTTATGGTATTTCTTAAACGACGTTGAATGAAAAAAATAAATCTATTCAATTGATTTGAAGTGTACTATTTGTCGGATATGACTGCAATATTTAATGGACAGGTGATCAGATATTACAAAAAATATCATACCACCTGTGCAATGCAATACTTTCCGAAACTGGTGTCTGGACAAAGAGAACGGTATATATTTATACAAAACAAAAGTTGAAGTAGCGGTCGGGCATTTTTAAAAACTCGTTTGTTTCTACTTTGTATAAATCGGCAATTCAGAAGCTTGGAGCAGCACAGTGTTGTGTTTTGAACGTCAGCTGAACAAGTTGTGACAGCCATGAATTTCATCAACTTTGTGTAGGAGAGCTTATATATGCTTGAAAGCAATACAACAAACGTAAGAGATTTAAATCATTGATTGTATGTATAATACATGCATTTATAACATCCCCTCAAGTACTGTTGTAACATTTGTATTCTATCTCATACATAAAGAATAAAAAAAACTTGAAGTAAAACTAGGGATGACATTTTATGAGTCCTGCATACCTAGTAGTTACGTAGGTCTACTTATAAATTAGAAGAGTTTATTCTTTTAGTTAATGTTTTAAAAATAGTAAAACAGCTTCTGATATCTCAGTCGTCCGAAATAATTTGCAGTGTTGTTTTATAGGAGGCCATTCGATAACACTGGTGGACAAAAATGAACTTTTTCCTTCACAAGAATAAAAAATATGAGATTTTAGAAGTATGTTTCATCCTGAATTTAAATATAATTTCAGTTTTTTCCTATCAGGCAAGAATTTTCTGTGACTATTTAACTCATGCCACAAATGCTAGTCAATGACCAATCACGTTTCAATGAATGTTGTTTTATAACCAATGACAGTCGTGTTGCACCTCGCTCTTTATCGATTTATCTTTATCAGCTCCTGCTTTTGTGATAAAGAAACCCCCTCTTTTTTAATGTTCTGAACAGGTCAAAGCATTATTTTTCTCCAACAAATGCATTGAATGTAGCAAATAATGAAAAGATTCCTTGATTTTGCTGAGTTGTTTACTAAAAAAATAAATGAATAACCCGTAATGTTGATTATGATATATAGTTTGATGTGTTTCATTATTTCTCCACTTGGGTGCACTCTTACAATGTTGCGATCTTATTTGGCAATAAATAATATGATCAAGCAGCAGTGAATGAACATAACCTCACATGTCTGATTTGTTTTCAAACATCGCCGTTTACATTAAATATATAAACATTTTAAAAGAAGTATAGGCCCTAGTTAAACAATGGTTTGTGAGTAAACAGCTTAATTTTATTCGTTAAATAGTCCTAACAAATGCCACTCTTGATTTCCAAATTCACTAGATAAATTCACTCCTCACTTCGTGAGTCGTGAATTTATCGATAATTTGGAAATCACTCGTGGCATTACTTATGATATTCATGTACATTTTTTATAATTTTTAATAACATCCATCCAACTCTAACTCATTCTGACTTACCTAGAAAGTGGTAGATAGTGATTTTCGGGCATATTTTGTATCTGGAACATCTCTCTTCTTGGTCCAACAGTAGTCAGCCAGCATATTAGAACTCCACTTGCCTTGGCACCTCTTTTCCATTGTGGAAATTTGCTCATGAAAACGCTCACCGTGCTCATTAGAGACAGACCCAAGATTTTCCGGAAGAAGTCTAAGTGAGAGTTCAAAAAGTGAATTTTTAAGGAGTAGCTGTCATAAAAAACTGTGCCTGATGGAAAAATTCTGACTACATATCTGAATTCAGTATGAAAAAGTAGCTATAGCTCAGAACTGTTAAAGCGACTTTATTTTTTAATGCATATAAAGTTTTTGTCCCATTATGTAGTATACCTGTGTGTATTGCGAGAACGTTTGTACACATAGGCCTAGTTTTATTAAACCTTTGTTAGCAACTTACTTAGTTTTCATTATAGCCAATATAGGTAAGGAAGGTTTATTTATAGAAAATTAAATGGATATACTACCAAATATTCCAACACTTTTTACCGAAATTAAATCATTAAATATTATAAAATCAGTTTTAATACTTTATAAATTACCTGTCCTTTTGTGAGCTTCAGGTCCCACTCGCCCAGTGGGTAGTAATTGGGTAGGGCCCCGTCCACAGGGTTACGTGTGGAGAAGAGAAGACCCCAAAGCCGTAGTGAAGGCAACTTCTCTAGGAGACGAACACTCCGAAATTGCAGTTCCCTGCCCTACAGGAAGAGGGGTTTGGCTAGAGGCTGGTAACCTCTACTAGTAAAAAATAACTTACTCATAAACTTCAGCAGAGGGCTGAAGTCGGAACGGGTCAACAGACCTAATCCATGAATGCAGATGATGATAATGATGATGATGATGATGATAAATTACTAATAATCATATTTTGGCAAAAAATAAAAAAAATATAGTTGTTAATTACAGTATACGTTTTCCAAACATGAAAATTATATTCTATAGATTTTTATTTAGTATTCGTATATTTTAGAAAATTTTTATTCCTACTTTCAGTATGAATAAATAAATATGGGCAGACATTAGACAAACTTGGAAGAACAACTGCCTGAAACCAAGAAAAGAAGCTCGTGCCACATTTAGACTGAACACAGGCCATGACTTACTTGTTGCATACAGATACAAAATGAAAACCGAGAGTGAAGAGTATACCTTATACTATCAACCAAATTCAATAATGGATCAGGAACATCTGCTACATTGTGCAAAGCTGTCCAGAATCCTTTAACAATCCAACATCCTAAGCAATAATAGGAACAAGCGCGCACAAATGTGCATCCAAGTAGGTTGGAAGTTTATGTAATAAAATATTTGATGAATTTCTAACACTCAGAAGAATATTATAATATAATATTTAAAAGGAGAAAATGTCTATTAATAGTTGGATATATAACCGAATAATTAACCCATTCGCTTCAGGTTAAAATGCTCAATGAATCTCCTC